>JAJJWX010003108.1:1200000-1800000 GCA_023529315.1 Papaver bracteatum
ATGCTTGGCAGCAATAGTCACCACCCTTGTAAACCCTGTAATTCCAAAAGCAATAATCATTCTCTCCATTCTCTGTACTGACCTAACTCCTCTTCGACTACACCCATCAGGATTGTAGCAGTAGCTGACTCAGTTGGGGTTGGAAAGAACTGTGTGGATCAGGCTTTATATCGAACAGGTTACAGGCACTGCAGAGCAAAGATTAGTTGTTAACTTCCTTCTCTTTGTATCATTTTCCATTCCCTACAAACACAATTATAGCACAAAACCATTCATTCATAACTTTAAAACAGTTCAGTACTCATTCAATATCATCATTCATCACCACAAAAGACGGTACTAGGTTCAATTTCTCTCTGCAGCAATCTTTACCCAGAACAATGACAATGAAACCAATTTTTCCTTGTTTAGTCGCTGGTAACTCAAATCGAAGACAAACCCACTTTCCTGAACTTCTGTAATATCTCAAATACCCATCGTATCTTCTCCATTTACTCAGGATTCAATGGCGGCAACACTGTTTTCTCATCTGATTTTCTCAGTTTGCAGTACCACCCAGAACTCTAACAAGTTCGTACCCAAGCTGTATTTCCATCTAGTCTTTGCTTCTCGAACCATAACCAGGACAATCGAAGCCAACTCTTTAGCCGGCAAGAAGAACTTGTTGCAGAGGCGTTTTCACCTCAAACAACAGAAGCCACTCCTATTATCTCAATTTGATAAGCATATGATTGAGAATCTGAATTCTAGGTCTCATGTAGGAATGAATGTGGTTATAACCACCCTAGTAGAGCGGATAAGGGCCAACCAACCCATACAATTCTTGTCGGTTTCAGCTAACCGACAAATCAATTATTCGACTCAACTGTCATTTATGCGAAACTGACAGTTCATTCTCCAACTCCGTCTCACACACCTTAACCCGCTCCAAGTATAGCTTGCCTGTGAATTTACCGCTTTGCCCTTTATGCTCCAAATGGCTAATTTCTCCTTCTTTTGCTCCATATGACTCCAAAGCACCTAATACACTCAAACTCACACATAAGATACATAATTTACATGAAAACTAGCAAAGAAAGCATAAACTCTAGATAGTAAATACGGTGTATTCTACACCTATCAATTCCTTAATACTATGTCTACCTAGAGTGTTCATGCTTCGCAGTTTTATGTTTTAAATATGCACGACTTGAAAGATACGTTAGGGTATGAAGCAGTTCAAGTCAAATATCACTAACCTCAAGTGGAAGGATGATGTTGTGGTTGTAGCTCCGTTCTTCTTCACTTCTTAACCTATACGAAGTTGACTCTAATACATTTAAATCAAGCGACTCTTAAATGAGTTTTGGTTCACTAAAATATTACAATCAAACTTGACATACCAACGCTTGGTGGGTTCAACCGAGCTATGCTCTAACACACATACCATTTTTGATAACCAATATCAAAACCGAAACTACAAAGTAATTATGTTTTGATATGTCATCATGGAAATAATTGCCCGAAGCAATTTTCCTAACTAGTTTAGTTAGTTCCTTTGCTAAACCGATTGTATAAATACAACCGCTTTATTCGATAAGACCAAAACAAAGATAAACTCCATTTTTCTCATCAGGTTCTAATTATCCATATAACTTAGACCTTTAGATTTTAAACAAGCCAAATACTAGGTTAGTTAACTAGCATTTCCTTGTTTAGGCATTCGGCTAGACTTGAATAACCGAAACATCCACTTTGATAAGTCTAACTAAGATCAGAATTAACTTAGTTTAGCTTATCCGGAATCGAATTGGACTAAACAACTCATCCCGTCAGTATATTCATTCGTTAAGCCATAAATAATTTATACAAATCAATAAATCAACTTGCATAATTATTCACCTCAACCGGAATCAATTGAAACAACATGTATCATTAAAGTTCCACTATTGCACCGAAATATTGTAAGCCTAAACAATTGATACCATACAATAAAGCAAAATAAAAATTGTTTTACTTAAATGGAAGCAATTGAAATAACATAAACATTAAAGCACCGCAATTGCACCAAACTTTCGTAAGCCTAAACAATTGATATCACACAACAAAGCAAGATAACAATAGTTTTACTTAACCGGAACCAATTGAATCACACATACATCCACACATACATAATGGAATAAACACATCAATTGTACCGACAATTTCGTTCAAGCAAAAGCAATATATATCAAATAAAAATAGGCTTTTCTTAAAACAGGAAAACAATTAACTAACAAGATTGTTACCTCAATTTCGCATCCAACTTCTCCAATATGATCGCATCTTCTTCTTCCAGGGAGAATTGATATCTAAATACCATTATGTTGTCATCCTTATGCAAAAACAAAAGAATAACAACAACCAACCTTTACCAAAGAAAGGTTGAAAATCGGTTTTAACAATTGCAAGCAAAAGTTGAAAACCGTCGAAACACATATGCTTTTATGCTAAACCAAAACAGATTCAACATATTATGACTTTTTCACATATTGTTTCTACAGGAACCCCTCATGATCCTTTGATAAAGCCTACCAACATGGGCTAGGACTTAATCCTGCTAAATCAAAAAGTCACCCAAACCATAAGGGTTCACAACATATTATGAGATCGAAGATCAAGGTAATAAAACCGAAATCAAACATCTCATAAACATACATAGCAAATAAATAAAGAATTAAAGCACCGGCTATGTAAATCAAAAAACTATCACAAGAAAAATTATAAATCAAATAACTTTATTCATAATAGTTTTTATTCATAATAGACTTATCCAATCAATGAAAGAAATCAAAAATTGATGTCTATTTCTCTAGATTAAGTATTACAGCATATAACTTAATCTCTAGTGGTGTTCTTGTTGTTCACCGATGTTTCATTAGTGTTCAAACTATTAAAGCATGTCTCAAGAGACTTGTCTACAACCACTTCCTGTTTCTCTAGCTCTTCAACAAGAACCTTGAGTTCGGCAAGAGCTTCTTTTGTTCCTTCGATTCGTTCTTTTAACCAGTCCTGATGTCATACTGTCATAACTAGATCAGTTTCCAGTTTTTCAAAACTTTGGATGTATTGATTCATACTGTTTGAATGAACCCACTTGACTTTGGTTGGATCTTGTAGATTTTAGGCCAACATACATGACTCATCTTGTGATCCAATCAAACCTTCAGAATCATAATCGGACATGATTTTTGATCTGCTTATTTTCTTCTTCTCAGTATTGATTCCTTGACAATCTTTAACTCTTTGAGCCTCCTCTTTATTAGTCTTTGAGACACTGCGAGTTATTGGAGGCATGCTTGGTTATATATAAGATGATTGATCAGGGTATCAATATACTAGAAGAGATAGTTTCCTTATAAAAGGGGACAACTTTCGGACCGAAATTTATCAGTAAAACCCGAAAATATTAAAGTATATATTTCGTTTCCTTTTGTCCGAACTTCTTAGTTTTATTCAAAAATTCCAAATAAAACTTATCTAGAAAATCATGATAAACATAAATAATTTTTGGATTCATAAAACTTACAGCTTTTATGATAATCAATTACACAATCACATGTGCTCCAGATTTATTGTGCCATTCCCATCCATAAATATGAGCACAGATGAGGATGAGAATGCACAATTTTGATACAACTAAGTTGCATCGTAATAAGCTTTTTCAATCTTATATTGAATATCAGAACCATAGTTCATGTTTCTTTTAGGGAATTTCTGCGCAATATATTTTCTCCCAAGACGATGATCTTTTCTAACTCTAGAGATATGATCATGTGGAGAAACCGAACCGATGTGAGAATTTTCAGAGATTGATAGATCTCTCTTAATTCTTTCAATGAGATTTTCATACGATTTTCTCATTCTAAGGACTTCCTTATGATTCACATCAGTGTGATTATTTGAAACAATTATTCGACATTCCTCATTGTTCCTTTTGGCAGAGATTCTCTCTTCCCTTCCTTCTAGAATCGTTCTTCATCAAAACAAGAATTGTTTCGATATGGATGAGGAGGAATCTTCTTCGAGAAGCAATTGTCAACTCTTTCCTCTGATTTTGAGTTGATCATATATGATTGTGGTACAATCTGTCTTTCTATTGAGGAATGATCTTTCAGTTTTTTAAGACAAGAAACTTCCTTCAATATTTTGACTCAAGTAAATATGAATTAATGTTTGTGCAATTTACTTTAATTATAATAAAAAAAATATAATGCGAAAATATAAAGTAAATGACACAACAAGATTTTGTTAACGAGGAAACTGCAAATGCAGAAAACCCACGGGACCTAGTCCAGAATTGAATACTCTCAGGATTAAGCCGTTATACAAAATAAACCAACTTCGTATAGTTGAGACCAAGCAACTAAACCTATAGTTCACCTAGTTCCGTCTGTATTCCCACACCTCCAACTTGTATACAAGTCACGTACTTGGACCAATTACTTTGGTTCGTATTCCAAACAGTAAAGGAACAACAAATATGTTTGGTATCAACTCTATTCAACCAAGTGATATGAGTTGCACAAAGGCTCTTTTGTTTATCTTAACATAAACTCCTTTTCCAGGTTCCAAGATCTATCTTATGTTCAATCACCAAAAGGTAATCGTTAAGATTAAGCCAATCAACACTCTTAATCGAAAGAAATGTGTTGATGCCGATCTTATCAATTAATCAATCCAATCTACCACAAGGATAAACCGATTATAAATTGGATCCTCTTTACCAAAATAAGTATTGTGCACACCAAAGATTATAAAACCAAGTATGAAATCTTTTATATCTTCTTTGTCTTCAAATCTTCTTAGATCTTCAATAAACACCTGCACACAATTACTTGAATCTCTTGTGATCAATCACACACAGAACGAAGTCTGTTAACAATGGATTATCACAAGATTGTATTTAGATCTAACAACGGTCTAAGGATCCCTGTCGAAACCTTGAACTAGTTTGAGTGAATCTTATATCAGAAGAGAAGATTCTCAAGCATAAACAAACTAGGTTAAATCAAAGTTCAACCACCGTTAGTCAATCAAATCAATATGAAAACTAAAGATAAACCGAAATATCTAGTTTCTCACCTAATTAGATTACTCTCCTCTCCGATAGGCGGCTTCACCAGTAACAGTACAACAGAGGAAGTTTATTGTCACGAAGGATTAGTTTGATAGAAATGCAAACTCAAATTATTTATAGACAAGGAGGTTTGGACACCAAGGAATTTCCAAAACCAAAAATATTCTCAAGATATTTTTCCATATTAACCCAAATTTGGTTTTCATAATTCATGTGAATGCACTGTCCAAATATAATAATCGAAATCTCCTTGGAAAATCTTTAACTAGCAAATGCACATTACTAATTCTTATTTTCCTTATATAATTAAAAACCTTAATTCAAAGATTCTTAACTTATTTAAATTCGATCTTGGTATTTACTTCCTTCTTAGCTGTTAAGGAATATCTTTGAAAAATAAAATAATACACATTAATGCGCGTGTTCAAAGTGTGTCGACATCTTACTCTTGCAAGTCCTTTTTCATACCTACTCACTTGAAACCGATTTACCACTCTTCCAAACAAGTTTAGAATTGGTTCATCAGACTTTCAAGAACTATGTGATTGATAAAGTAACACTCAATCACAAACCATGGGTGTAATGGATCTACCAAAACAAGTTTCGGTTCTACCTCCATGTGAGTATTATGAATAGTCACACTAGCTTACCAAAGATTCGGCTGACTAGGTACTATGATCGGTTCCCCACATATATTTGGTATCTAACTCGTATGCACTGCACATGTCCATAAGATCGGTTCCCCCTTGCCTAAAAGCATGTTGCACATGTTCATAGGATCGGTTCCCCTTTCTTCTATAAACCTTGATGCACCTCATATAAGGATCGGTTCCCCCTTGTGATGTACTGCACCTCTTACTAGGATCGGTTCCCCTTTCTCAAAATTTGGTCAGACACTCAAAAACTTGATCATACCCCAGGTGATTACTTAAGATCGATTTCACTAATAAAAATCATACCAATACATAAGTCAGGCCTCATGTGAATAGTTTTACCAAGAACACAAACAAGTCATGAGCAGTTATACTAATCACACATATTGGTCGTTCATAAGATTTGGAATGAAGAACAACCCCAATAACGCCTGGCGATTTCCTTTTCGGTTCACAACACATATCATGAACTTACTTCCTTAAAACACATGTAAAACATTGTTTCCTAGGATGAAATCCTCACCTCATACCCATACATAATCACAATAGCATTCATACGATTATGTTGATGTCTCATATACAAAGTTTAATGGTTAAGCAAGAAACTTCATATTGCATTCCTTAATACTATGTCTACCTAGAGTGTTCATGCTTCGCAGTTTTATGTTTTCAATATGCACGACTTGAAAGATACGTTAGGGAATGAAACAGTTTAAGTCAAATATCACTAAACTCAAATGGGAGGATGATGTTGTGGTTGTAGCTCCATACTTCTTCACTTCTTCAAGTCTTCATAATACTTGTATTGTCTCACCCTAATACTTTCAAGCTAACTTATACGATGTTGACTCTAGTACATTTAAATCAAGCGACTTTTAAATGAGTTTTTTGTTCACTAAAATATGACAACCAAACTTGCAATACCAACGCTTGGTGGGGTTCAACCGAGCTATGATCTAACAAAGGAAAAAGATAAAGCTCATGTACTTTGAACTTTGAAAAGAAAAAGGAGGAATGTGAGAAAACCAAGAGTTGTTCCGTCTAATCAACAGAAGTTCTCTGTGGTTCTTGAAGAGCTGAAGGAAACAAGAAAGGAGATTCAGGAAATAAAGGCTATTATCTTTAGGATTATAGAAATTCAGAAGGACCTGGTTTGGCATCAATCTAAAAGGTTTGTTGGAATTAACTCCTTTCTTCATGAACCTTATGTTCCTATGGCTGGTGACGACAAGGAGTTCGAGGACGATAAATAATTTTTTAGAGGTCTTAATGTCTAGGAAATTTGTTATGAGAATTTATTCTTGTGTTTTAAGAAGGGTAACTAGTGTTTGGAATAGCCATTATTATGAGTACACATAGCTATTTCCAACAAATTTCATCTTACAATGTTTTTAGATTTATTTATTTAGATTCTAAAGTTTATTTGGAAGATAATTTTGTAGTATTAATCTTTATAGTTTTATATATTACAACTTGTTATGGGATATGTGTGTTTGCATCCGTGAACTATGATTGTCCCATATATGTCAAAAGTTAAGTCTTTCATATGTCATTATGCAAATATTGATAAAGGATTGAATGAACTTTTGACAAAAAAAGTTAAGCCTATTATGTCATTATGCAAATATTGATGGAAGATAGGATGAACTTTTGTTTACAAAGATTAAGTCTATTATATGTCTCTATGCAAATAGTGATGAAAGATAGAATGAATCTTTGTTTATTCCGCAGTATTGGTCTCCCTGATTCACATCTTTGTGTAAATACTATGCAGCTCCGTAAGTTCTCTTATGTAAGCATTTCCGATTAAATTAATCATGGGTCCTCTTGTGGTTAATTTAATTGAGTATTTTGGATGCAAATTCATGTTTCATGTGATTTGATAATGTCCAAAGAAATCCTTCTTTTCTTGTGAAAGTAAGGTCGCTCTTGTTGTTCTTTCGGGAATGACATTTTATAGGGGAGAGTTCTTAATTGAACTTGTGCTTAATTGCTAAATCTTGGTGGGGAGTGCGGTTGTGGAATATTGTATGAGTTATCTTGTATCTTTATAAACTCCCTGATGAATGCATTTAGCTTCGGCTATATGATGGCATCTAAACAAGTTGATATGTTGTTCTCTTTTGGTCATGAAGTATCTCTATGGAAATTTCATTAGGATCCCATTAATTTTCGTACCTTTGTCAATTTATATTGACAAAAAAAAGGAGAATTAATGTGTAGTTCACACTACAAATACATATGGTTTACATATCATTATGTAAGGGGGAGTGGTTTTCATGTGAGATGAAATATTGACTAAGGGGAAGTGATATATATCACCATAGTATTGTTGTCAAAGTTGTGATACAATTGGACTTTAATGTTGTATAGTAATACTATGACACTGTATAACAATGATTGAGAGCAACTATTTTCTCATTGTTATATCTACGAATCTTCAACAACTACGATGCTGAGTTGAACACGTTCAGAATCATTGGAGTACTTGGAAGTGATAAAGATTTAGATTAATATTGAATAACCAAGGAAATCAAGCATTTGGATTGACATCTACAAAGTTTATTTATTTTGTATTCCATATGTATTGATAGTTTTGTCGCTAAAATTGACAAAGGGGGAGATTGTTAGAGCACTGCTCAGTCGAACTCGCAAGCGTTGCTATCTCAAGCTTGTTGTCAAGTTTAGGTGCCAAAACTATAAGTCTTGATTTCTAGTCTACTTATAGCTAAGTCTCTGATTAGCATTGAAAGTGTAGTTGAGCATTAGACTTCATAGCGTTCATCGATTGAAGATGAATAACTACTAAGGGGAGCTTGTGGAACTTCATCAACAAAAGGTATGTGGAAACTTGAACTCATCTATCACTCAAAAGTCTATCTACTCTATCTCCTATTTGAGACAAAAGTCGTATAGCTATATAGACTTCGATTATACACATTTGATATTTAGAGCTGAGTTTAACTCGCTTACATATTTCTCAAAATATGTGTTGGTAAGCTTTCACTTTAACCAAGTTCATCTTATGTGAAAATCAACTGGTAATATCTTACATGAGTTGTGTGAGACAGTCATTTGATGTAGACTCGGAATATTTTGTCTTGGTCACTCAATCACTTGAAAATTGCTTTGAAGCTAATAGTTTGTGTGAGACATCTATTCCCATCTTCCAAGAATGTTTCAATGGTTGAAATAAAAGTTTAGAACAATTGGATTTAAGCATATATGCGTACTTGCATATATGTAATCTATCCCGGGAACCATGGTATGCATACCCGCATGCGTACTGGTTGGTTTGTGAAGTTCGGGAACCTGGTATGCGAGTGACGAGTGCTATGCGAACTGCTTTAGTTTAAAATCCACGCGGTTTGTAAAATAAGGTGTAATGTCCCTATGATATACCATAGGCCCCCGGGAGATAACCCTTCGGGTTCAGTTGAGACTCTGCCCCGTTTCAAGATCACTGATGCAAGTGATGATCTTAATTTCTATTCAAGATGCCTTATAGTCTATCATCCCTCATTCAGTATAAGATTGTGTGAAGTCGACCCTCACATTATTTATTGCCCATCGGGAGATTACCTTCCCTTGGGTACGTAAAATTGAATCCATCATTAATGAAAGAAAAATTATGATAGCTTTACTTATTTTTCAGGAATACAAGAGATTTCATTTTAATCCAATTTGATTTTGGTCACTGGAGGAATCTGAAGAACGGACATACGTAGCAGATCAAGCATGTTTTGCAGATCAATCATATCAAAACAATGAGTATTGCAAGTTGGGGTATGGATCATGATAACATAATCATTACTACTCACAAAAAGTATGGCAAAATGATCGAACATGCACTTTTTTTTTAACTTAAATAATAGACTACATCATCTTAATGCATGGTGGTAGTGGTTTTCGAAACCGGAAAAGGAGGTGGAACTATGTAACAATGCATGCTTGGAGCTCTGTAACAATAATAATTCCAATATTACAACTGCTGTAACGTCTTAAAGAGGGACGCGAATAATGTGGGTGCATGGAGATATCACATCCAAGACAACTGAAGCTAGCCTAATATATTCAAATTGTTGCCTTTATATTATAAATAATAAATGATTGTCGTGACTCGTGTGTGAGAAAATGTTGTACATTTCTTTCTTATTTTGCATAATTGTCTTGTGTGACAGTTCTTTATTATTTGAGTTTTATTGCATCCTCTATTAGACTTTGGTATTGTATAAATAAAGTCGTTGTTCCCATACAAGTACGACGATTACAGTATTATAGTGTGCAAGTAGAATTACTACTACTCCTATTAATAATACATATGATGTTTCATGCTCTCATAAGTTGATTTATGATATGGGTATGCCGAATTGCACTCTCATACACCACCAATCATAGGCCACCACTCCTGCTCTAGCAATATCGATTTCAGCGAGAGCCAAAAGATTGAGTGCACTGACCTTTGGGAACATGCTTTTATTTATTTGCAGCACAGAACTTAAAACAGTGTTTAGTATAAAATACACACACGTGTGTGCGCCATCTATCTCCCCATTCGCACCGTGACCGTGAGCTTGGGTTTAACAAGATCTTTTTTCTTTTTTTTGACAACCTTTATTTGAATTTTTCAATAATAAAAATAAAAACTGAATTTTATATCTTACTTCAATTTTTTCGGAGAGTATATGCCTTGTGTGTAAAAAAAAAATCCAATTTTTTTCTCAAACAAGACGATAATGTATAAGTTAATTTGTGGTAGTGTTTCTGATGGTTTTCCTCATATTAATGGGTGTTTTCAATAGCATGCATGCATTATTCATCAATTGTATTGACTTGCACACTAACTATATATGTCACTTCACCTATATAAACTAGAGGTAATTTTACTTTCTCTTTACTCAAATATGAGTAATTATCCTCTACATTCTTCTCGATTGCCTTGCTTCATTCTTATACTACACATTTGAGTGTTTATCTTTTATTCTTGCTGCTGAGTTCTGGAGTGGGTGGCTCGTGTTTGTGTTATTCATAGGTTAATTAGGCAGTTCTATATTTGATAGAATGCTTTGTAGGAACATTAACATTGTTGTTTTGAGATGTGGCTAAACAATATTAAATGTGTAAAGGAGAACTCGTTGAACCTACAAGGACTATGTTTATTTCAATTATTTATTACCTGTTGTTTTAGTTCCTATATTTGTTATGGTTCTAATAATCTTAATACGAAGACACATGCATCTAGTGGAGAATCTATAAGTGATGTCTTTGTAGGGGTGGGACTTGGGTTGGTTGGGCGGGTTAGAAGGCTTGGCCGAGGCAGACCCGAGTTAGGAATTCTTTGCCCAGATTGCCCATCGAACCCATGGAACCCATTGAGGTGTTGCCCAAGTCCGCCCAAGTTATGTTCCTCGGGTTGGCCCAAGTTCCACTAGACATACAAGTTTATTAATGTGATAATAATAAATTTAGTAATAATAAGATTTAATTGCTTCATTTATTTTAAATTTCCAAATAACTGAAGATTATTTACAATAATATAAACTTTTTTCATATAATTTATATTTTCATTAATAGATTTGAAGATAATATCTAAAATTTCTCTAAATAGATGATAATACTAATTATAAAAAATGTCTTATATATAGTTCTTCGGGTTGGGCGGGTTGTTTGAGTTAGAAATATTTGTGCCCATGCTTGCCCAAATTTAACTCGGGTTCATAAAATTTATGCCCAAGCTTGCCCAATGTTTTGAAATACGTTGCCCATGTCCGCCCAACGTTCGGGTTGGGCATGGGTTGGGTGGGTTGACCCAACCCAAGTCCCACCCCTATGTCTTTGTGGAAAAGGTTGGGGAACTTCTTGACTCAACTATCACTAAAAAAGAGAGATTAACCTTGTACTATCAGTGTTGTCGTTATACCAAAAGAAGCCATAGCTATGTTCAAAGTCATATTCAAGAGCTAACATAAACCACCAAGAAAAATTAAATGGAATCATTTTTATTTCTTTTTCTTAAACATATTATTATTTGATCAAAAAGTCGCTTTGAAAGTTGTTCTAGCATATATTAATCAATATTATTTTCTTTTAATAATTGTGAAAATCCTAGTTTTATCAATCAATAAATCATTATAAAGGAGCATTAATTATTTTTTTATAAATTCTTGATTTTGGTAATAGTGATTGATAGTGTGATTGAAATACTTGTTTCCTTGTGGAATATCTTTTTATATTGCTTTCCGATTTTGAGATAAACTTTCAATAAATTGATTGTTTAGGAAGTTGTGATTTATAGTTTATTGGGATTAGTGACTATTGATGATAGTTGATTTCGAGTCATATCCTTGTGGTTTCTATATCATAATTTATAAAGTTATGATACTTTATCTCATATGAGAGTCACATATACTAATATTATTTTATGTTCTACAATTTATAAATTAGTTTGTGTATGAGATAGTTTTGGTTTGAGCATGTATCCTTAATGGGTGATGACTAAAATCATGTTCTTAACCTTTCTGTCGTAAAGGTTGCTTGTTGTCGTTCTCAATCTGTAGAGACTAACAAACACAAGGGGAAAGTTCTTTTGAATTTTTGCTTAATGATATATCTTTGTGGGAAGTTTAGTTGTGAACATTTTAGGGAAGAATTATTTATGGCAATTACTTTCTTAATGAGGACCTAAGTTAAATCTGATATTAGTAGGCTCATCTAATAAATGGTATGTTTTACCTTTGATTTTTCTTAATCTCTTATAAGTTAATTCCCATTTTTCAGAACTTGAAAGTTCTTTCAAAATACTCAGTGCAATTCAAATCATTGTCATTTTTCGAAACGGAAATGAGAAGCAATATGTAGTTGTTTCGATTTACTCTAAAATGGCATGTAAAACTCTAGTAGCATTAATATAGGGTGTGGGAACTATATGTGTTGGTTAAAAACATATCTAACAGAAAAGATAATTAGCATTTACTAAGGGTCAAAAGCATGTCGCGTTATAAGTAGTACTTTTATCATAATACTAGAATAACAACTATGTTCGTATTGAATATCATCCATTTAAGATCGGATATACCAAGATATAATCAGATCGGAACCACTCCATTGAATATCATCTTATTATAGTTTTGGCTAAGTTGGAACAAAACATGCTTTTTCCTTTATAGTTTGATTCTAAAGTAAATCATAGTCGTATCAATTGTGAGTTTGATAGCAATATGTGGACTATTTTTTGATAATTACGGACTTTTGTTAAGGGATTCATATGTGTGGCCAAACTAGTTGTAGAAATGGGGATACTGGGAAAACTGAGCAACTAGGGGTTAGTTTATTTACTCTCAAATTCACGAGGTTGCATTTTAGTAAATAGCATACCGGCTGCATTTTGAGAGTATTCAAAACTGGACTATGTCCCGTGGTTTTTTCGCCTAAAGTTTTCCTCGTTGACAAAATCTCTGCTGCCATTCTTTACTTTACTTCCATATTATAATTTTTATTCTTGTAGTTAAAGTATAAACACCTGAATGTCACATATATCTTTGTGGACTCTTTCATTTATTTCATTTCGAATAAGATCATATCCGAAGTATATGTTATATAGGTTAAATAAAATGAAATAAAATAATGGTGTACTCAGTACCCTCATATTTTCAGCCGTGTATCCCGTCAGAGACACGAGCATGATTAAACAATCCCATTCACTCTACACCAACATACCATAGACCGATAGACATGACCATCCGAAAATTATATATCCCGTTCAATCAAGAATAACAATATCTGTAAAGTAAAGGACAACCAGAGGACACATGTAAGTTCCACAACCAACGACGCGACATACAACGAAATACATTGAAGAAAAGGCACTACGAAGGTGCATCATATCAGGATCAAAATTCACGAGAAATGATCAATGAATGACATACAAGAAGAAAGAAAACTAACACACGCACCCCCAGATAATTTAGGTTTTAATTAGATTTCTATCAGCGACAAACCTTGGTTCAATTGAGTGTGTGGTCATGTAGTTTTTATGTCATAAATTAGAAAATCCATAATTCAGATTGCCAAATCATTTTATTTGTTTCCTATATGGATGCATCCAAAAGCTCACTTGTTCTTTCACCCCTCTCTGTTAAGCTTCTATAAAGAATGTTACTATGTTAATGACACTTAGTCCTGTCTTGCAGTGTTGGTGGAGAGGGTTACTATTAGCCACTAGGAAATAAAAGTCAAAAGTCCTAGTAACATTAAATAGACAATATTGTTACTGACTTACTATTACAATCAGGAGCCAGTGAAATGTGGCATTCTTCTACAAGCTTTCATAACTCCGTGGATGCTCCTACTTAGTCGCATTAAATAGACAACAATGTTACTATTGTTGATACCAGAAAATTATTATCCCTTAGTAGGGTTAGAGAGCCCCTAAAAGAGAAGTACGCCCAACATAAAACATGAAGACTTAGGGACTAAGGCTCAAGTCCACTAAGAGGTATCCATAAAGTGGAAAGGATAAAAAAGGAATTAATGGGAAAGAAGAAGGTTGTATTAGATGGGGAATGACATTAGTGGTAATTAAAGAGGTTCAGGACATGTGGCATGATGTCATAAAAAGGAAGAGTTTTTGGGAAAGTCTATAAAAGGAGGTACATAGTACAATGGAAAGGGATCTATCTCTCTCTTACCATTCCTAGAAAAGTGTTGTCATTAGGTGGGATCAGGACGGGTAGAACCAATATTATATTCACCCTTCAACAACCATCAAAAATTAATTTTAGTTTATCTAATTCTATTATTGTATAGGAAAAAAGATTGGTTTCTATGGATATAAAAATATTTTGTAAGAGCAAACATTATATGAGTTTGTTCTGGTGCTGCTTTTCTACATAATAAGAAAATGCTTAATACTACGATACTCAAGAGCCAAACAAATGTGACATTGTTTTGCAAGCTTTCATAATTCTGTGAAAGATCACTGAAAAAGTTTTTATCGAAAATGCTTATAGTGCATTTGGGTACTGGAAGCATAAGTCAGAAGCAAAAATATTTGCTTCACAAAAAGTTGACTATTTTGCTTCTAGAGGTCATTATGATTTTTTTTTGACATCTTCTTGTTTTTTGACTTCTAAAGTTGAAACATTACTTTTGGAAGCGTATCCATCTAGGCTAGGATGTTTGGATACCAGATGCAGAAGTCAATCTCAGAACTCAGAAGAACAATTTTCTTCACAGAAAGCTGACATTTTTGCTTCAAGAAGTCATTCTAAAATTGTCCAAATTACCGTAACTTCTAACCTTTTTTGCTTCAAGAAGTAGAAAAGTAACTTCTAAAGTGTTATACAAACATGTTAGCGTGTTTCGATACGAAAAGTAGAAATCATAAGCAAATTATTCCGATTAATTTCTTGCTTTTTAACTTCTACAAGTTAAAAAATAACTTTTAAATGCGCATCCTAACATACTCTTAATATCCAACCAGGAGAGATACTAGGTATCTGCCAAACTCCTTTTTGAAACTTATTCTTAAAAAGAAAGTATTTTTAAATTAGGTTCGGAGGATACTTAGGATCCGCCAAAAATTCTAGCTACATATAACGCATGCGGGATGAAGTAGGGTTTCCCTGTAGTGCTGCTATGTACAACAAGTGGCTAAATGCCACGACTTGGGCTGTTTTGCGGATTGGATCGTGATTAGTGTTTTTGCCTCCAAAACACGGGTGTCGTCCCATTCCATTCTCCTCTATGGCTCTATATTTCAGGCAGCAAGAAAATAGCACCGAAAAGTTGAACCTCTATCTCCCCATGTTCTCTATTTATTCAGTAGGTTCTTATTCATAAAGTGTGCAACTAAATCGCCTAATCCCACCCCTCTCTCTAAACCTATCTATTTCAAACTTGTGATCCATCTCAGTTAGCCTAAATTAATATTTTCTCTTTCCTTCATTACATTTGGTCTGTTAAAACCTAGTTTAATTCTGGACACAACAACATGAAAAGCACCATCACTCCTCCAAGCAACATCAATATTAAGCTTTATTATGTCTTCAGGTGGTGGAGACCATTGTTAATTCCTGTTAGATTCATTAGCTGATTGAGTTGAAGTTCGCATCTGGCATTCCATATCTTCTTGTTCATTGTAATACCATGCACAATGATAGCTGGTATATGAATAGGTTTTTGATCAATAATCAACTGATTTTTACATTTCCATATTGCCCACATCATACACATCACCAAATTGAATGTGTAGTAATCGTCTTGCATAGAGAGCCAAGAAGCCAACAATTCTTTCAAAGAAATAGAGTTTGTATCCTGAAATCTCAAATTCAAAGGACATGCAAATAGTATGGCCTACAACACTTGACAATGAAGTAACATATGACTTGTAGACTTCACTGCTTTGCATCATTACATGCATTATGTGGGAACTCCTTCAATAAATCTACCAATCTTCTGCAATACCCCAAGTTCATCATATAATGCTCGCCAAGCAAAACTGTGAATTCTAGGTGCTAGCCTCTTAACAACCCAGATTTTTTTCCATGGGAATTCCGTGTCATTCAAATTAGAAGACTCACCTGAATTAAGAGTAAGCATCCATATGGTGTGAATGACCAAATTAGTTTATCACCTTCTAATTTGTTTATGTAAATGACGAGGATCATATTTGCTTCAAAGGGATCAAATAATTGCTTACCAACCAAAGTTCCATGTAGATCCTTCTTCATTCATTAGCTCACTGACAAATTGGATATTCTGCTGATTATCGGTAGGAATAGTGGGAGTAAAACATGTAATAGTTGGAATCCAAGAATCATTACAGATTCTGATCTTATTCCCTTTACTAACCAACCACATACACTCTTCCTTCAATCGAGTCCTTGAACTCAGAATAGCTCTCCAGGTACATGAGCACTTTTGCATTTTCTTTGTATCCCAAAAAGAAACATCTCTCGTATACTTTGCTTGTAAAATCTTGCACCATGACGCCTCAGGATTTTGTAGGTATCTCCGAGCTAATTTAGCCACCAGGGATTTATTAAGATCTTCTAAAGACCATCAACCCAATCCACCTTTATCTTCACCGGTTCTAACTTTTTTACTTCAAGAAGTAGAAAATTAACTTCTAAAGTGTTAGAGTAGTTCATATGGACTCAACAAACTTCAGGTTTGTTGATTTTGCTCCCACTATGGACTCAACAAACATGAAAAATGGATATTCAAGCCAACAAATTTGTTGGTTTGTTGAGTGAATTGGATAATGTAGTGCGCGCTGGTGGAAGACCGGGCATTGGTAGCACAATCGCTGGCGTTTGAGGTAACACCGCGAGATCAAAGGAAAAACGCCAGCGTTGGTAGCACAATCGCTAGCGTGTGAGGTAACAACGCGAGGTCAAAGCAAAAACACCCGCGAGCAAGCATGATCCGCCCACTCTAACTTTCCATCACTTTTCAACTGACACCGTAATATTATATGTATGACTTTTGTAAATATGATTATAATAATAAACTTATTTGTTGTTTATCTTTTATAAAGATTATAATACTATTATTATCACTACTTTATCAGTACAACTTTTTTGAGATTATTATTATAATAAAATTTTATGTCAAACCAAGAAGTAATAGGAGTACTGGGCGAGTGTAACTGATGCGCGCGAGTGAAGTTTGGTCGCCGGTGGTTCATGTCGATCTGCGCGTCTAATTTAAGGCCGCCAACTGAGTGTTACCACAGTGGAGAAACGAGTTTGCCAATCCACCTGGATAATCAAATATTTTTATTTGTACATTACCATAGGAACTGCCCTTATACAAACACGCTAGCGCGTTTAGATTTCGAAAACAAAAATCATAAGCAAAAACATTTTACTTCATAATTTATTCGTTTATTGCTTTTAGAAATTGTTTTGAAATTTTATATCAAAGCTAATTTCTTGCTTTTTTACTTATAGAAGTCAAGAAATGACTTTTAAACACACATCCTAGCATATTATTAATATCCAATTGTTTGAGGGTGAAAACGGTTTCTGCTGATTTCGGTAATTTCGGGTGTGTGGGTGAGAAACGAATTTAAACCCTAAACAATGTACTGCAAGGGAGTACTTTAGATTCGAGAGATCAATTTGTACAAGTCCGGCCTAAACCAAGAAATGGACATTCCAAACTTGCCTCGGTCACAAAGTGAAGGAGAATGGGTTGGTTTTGGGGAGGGAAGCAAGGAAAGTGATGAGACCAGAATAGTTGATTTCTGGAAGAGTAGTTGTTTTCTACGACTTATATCAGAAAGTGGGAAGCTAATAAATGGAAAGCTAGCAAAATGTTTTCTGAGTGTTGTATGCTCCTGACTGAACTTGTTGTACAGTGGAAATAGGTAAGACCTATTTATACAAGTCGAAGTGAAACGTACTCTGGTCTCATTAAGGAATGGAAAAATGTGTGAGTAAACGGGAGGAGGTGGTGATCGTTAACGCATGGAATTGATGTTCCATAAAAAGGAGTGTTTCACCATTAACTCCCTATATTTACTAACCGCCTCATCCTTATGACACTTCCTTATGACGGGGGTAGTGTACGCCGCACGCTGTAAACCGCCAAACCAATACCCAAAGAGGATCCCCCAGTTTGTGATATGTGTTGATGTCTCGAATGTTTTTTTTTTGAAAAATGTAGCATATTGTTGTTGTCTGGCAAGTCTAGTTTGGGAAACTTGCTAGCTTGGTGACCTTCGACGGTCGAGATTTTGCATCTTAAGACGAAAGGTAGCCGTTGATCGTCGCACGCTTTCGTTTTGGTGGCCGCATAGGGAAGGCCAACATGGTGGCGCGACAAGGTTGGCATGCCGTTGGCATGACATGCCTTGGCGCGGTTTGGCGTGGCCAAACTAGGGTTTCGGGCCAAAGGTTACCATGCGTTGTCTGGTAACCTTGGACGGCTAGGATTTTCTCCTCGGGTTGAAGGGCGGCCGTTGATTGTCGCACGCCTTCGTTTTGGTAGCCGCATATAGAAGGCCAGCATGGTGGCGCGACAAGGTTGGCATGACATGCCTTGGCACGGTTTGGCGTGGCCAAACTAGGGTTTCGGGCCAAAGGTTACCATGCGTTGTCTGGTAACCTTGGACGGCTATGATTTGCTCTTGGGATTGAAAGGCGACCGTTGATTGTCGCACGCCTTCGTTTTGGTAGCCGCATAGGAAAGGCCAGCATGGTGGCGCGGTTGGGTTGGCATGGTAGGGCCAAAGGATTGGCATGCCGTTTGGCACATGGTGCGGCTAGCACGACTAGGGCCAAGGCAAGGTGTGTTTGGCTTGGCATGATGGGGCCAAGGGTTTGGCATGCCGTTGGTACATGGTGCGTCTAGCATGGATAGGGCCAAGGCAAGGTGCGTTTGGCTTGGCATGGTGGGGAAAAGGGTTTGGCATGGCCGGGATAGGGTTTTGGCGTGACCAAGCTAGGATTTTGGCGTTGGGCCAAAGGTTAGCTGGCGGTTTTGGACGGCTAAGATCTGCATCTCAGGTGGAAGGGTGGCTGTTGATTGCCGCATCCCTTTGTTTTGGCAGCCAGCGTTGTGCATGGCATGTTGGGACGACTAGCATGGTCGGCACGCCTTAGCGTGAAGATGTGGCTGACACGGCTTGCCATTGGCACAAGGGTGCGGCTAGCATGGTTGGAATGCCTTTGGCACGTAGGTATGGCTGGCACGACTTGCCATTGGCACAGAGGTGTGGCTGGCATGGTTGGCATGCCTTTGGCGCGGTAGGTGTGGTTGGCACGACTTGCATGGTCGGAACGCCTTAGCGTGGAGATGTGGCTGGCACGGCTATCATGGTCGGCACGCCTTAGCGTGGAGATGTGTCTGTCACGGCTAGCATGGTCGGCACGCCTTAGCGTGGAGATTTGGCTGACACGGCTTGCCACTGACACAATAGTGCGGCTGGCATGGTTGGCATGCCTTTGGCGTGTAGGTATGGCTGGCACGGCTTGCCATTGGCACAGTGGTGCGGCTGGCATGGTTGGCATGCCTTTGGCGCAATAGGTGTGGCTGGCACGGCTTTCCATTGGTACAGTGGTGCGGCTGGCTTGGTTGGCATGCCTTTGGCGCCGTAGGTGTGGCTGGCACGGCTTGCCATTGGCACAGTGGTGCGGCTGGCATGCCTTTGGCGCGGTAGGTGTGGCTGACACGACTTGCCATTGGCACAGTGGTGTGGAAATTAGGGTTTGGATTATCGAAAAGCTAATTAGTATTTAAAAAAAAAAATACCCTGATAATTTTCTCGGAGACACATTAAAAGGGTTCAATAAATGTGCCTAGTAGAGACATTATTACTTAAATTATGTGACGTCATTGTCTGACTGGGGTTTTACGATTTTAACCATAAGTTAAAAACCACCATCAACACCAACCTAGAGAGATACTAGGCATATGCCAAATTGCTTTTTGAACCTTATTCTTAAAAAGAAAGATTTTGACTTCTAGAAGTCAAGAAATAACTTTTAAATGAGCATCCTAGAATACTCTTAATATTCAACCTAGAGAGATATTAAGCATCTGCCAAATCACTTTTTGAACCTTATTCTTAAAAAGAAAGTATTTTTGAATTAGGCTGGGAGGATCTAGCCAGATATAACGCAACGAGTACTGAAGTATGCTACGAATTGGCTGTTTTGTGGATTTGGCCCGTGACCCATGTTTTCGTCTCGAAAACATGGGCCGTCGGCCCATTCCATTCTCCTCCATGGCTCTATATATTTCCATCAGCACGAAAATACCACCGGAAAGTTGAACCTCTCCCCCCCCCCCTCTTCTCTATTTCAGTAGGTTCTTATTCAGAAAGTGTGCAATTAAATCGCCTGATCCCCCCTCTGTCTCTAAACCTATCTATTTCAAACTTGTGATCCATTTCAGTTAACCTAAATTAATCTTTTCTCCTTCCTTCATTACATCTGGTCTGTTAAAACTTAAAACCTAGTTTATTTCCAGCCTACAACGAACCAATTTCAATTACATTTTGTCAATTTGAAACCAAGACGTAATTTTTTTACAAGCGGTAGTCTGGGTTTGCATTATCTCTGAATTGGAATGGACCCTTCAATCATGAAGCTCCTTGATGATGATGAGGTTCGAGATTTCTTCTTTTTCTTCTCAATCATGAAGGTCCTTTCGGTGGAATTAGAGATTTTTTTTTTGATTATTTTTTTGATGTGTTGACAGGATGAAACTATACATTCTGGGGCTGACGTTGAGGCATTCACTGCTGCCCTAAATAGGGATATCAAAGGAGAACCATCTACTTCTGAACCAGTAGATACTACTGGTAATGCCATTGTTCTTTAGCCCTAATCTTACAAAATTTAGATTAAAAAAAAACAACTTTACTTGAAAACACACACAAATGTTTTGCCTTTTTAGGGTTTTTGTTTTAGTTTTTCTTTACGGGATTTTTATGGGGTTACCTAGAGTTTTAGGATTCTAATGTTCATTGCGTGTGTTAATTGGATACTATAGGAGCAATGTCTCATGCAAATAATCCTGCGTTAAGCCAGACGTTTGAACAATGGCAAAATTCAGTTAGTAAAGAAAATGCCACGGGTCAAGGTCAAGAAGAAGGAATGAAGAATTCAGAACCGCAAGAGGAGAAACAATCATCTGAAACTACTGATACAATGAAAATTGGAAGTAGCACTGATAGTGAGCAGCAACAAAATGCGTCAGCGGTGGAACACAATACGACACCAGTTCAACAGAATCAGTCCCGCACTGATCATCTACAACCACCAGGGGAACAAAATGCACCTCAGGTTAAGCAAGAAAATGTGGCTGCTGTCAAGATGCCTGAACAAAGTACTGCTCAAGTCGCAGAACAGCAGGTGATTTCAGCAAACCAGCAGCCATATCCTCAGATGCAGAAAACAAATAATCCACCTGTGCCATCAGCAGAACAGGCAAATAATGCGCAGAGTAGGAACAAACAGGTACCATTTGGTTTGTTGCTTCCGACGATTATGCCACACCTCGAAAAAGATAAAGCGATGCAGCTTAATACACTGTTTACGAAATTGAGGGTGAGTCTAAACTTTTGACTATCTTGGAGAATTTCTTTGCTGCATTTTGGGACGACCTAGTAAATTATATTGGTTATTGTATCAGAATAATGAAATTAACAAAGATGGATTCGTGAGGCATATGAGAAGCATTGTTGGGGACAAGATGCTTAGAATGGCAGTTCACGCTGTACAAACCAAGGCAAGTAGATCATAAAACGTTTACAATCTGGTTTCAGGAAGTGGCTAAATTATGCCTACTAAAATTGCCACATGTTGTTATTTCAGGAAGTGGCTAAAGAACATGCTGCTCGGAATGCACAAGCTGCCCAGCAATTTCAGGTAAGGTCTCAAACTTCTTATTGCATACAGTATTAGTTGTCAGATAATATCTTATTGCTCCACAGATCATAAAAACCTCATTTGTTCTCACATTTTCATTTGCAGGGTCAAAGACCTCCGACAGACTCGTCGCAAGTTTCTAGTTCAACTGGTCAGTTGCAGAACAATTCAAGCCTGTCGATCACAGAAAAGAACCCTCAAAATTCCACAGCGACAGAACATCAGTCAGCATCGCAGGGAATGCACGGAAACCCAGTGCCATCTGCTCCTATGAGCACGGTTAACCAAGAAAAGGAGCAGCCTGTTTTATTTAGAGGACTTACGAAGCATCAGCAACAGCATATGCATATTGCACAGCCATCATATTCAATATATGGTACTAATATGGGTAACTACCCTGCTCATGCATTTCCTGGGGCACCTGCCGGTGCTGGATTAGCTTCCATAAAACCCCAAACTCAAGATTCGCAAATGAGGCAGCCTCCACTCCATCATGGAATGGGATATACTCAAATAGGAGGGGCATCTCAGCCCATGAACATGATGAATGCACCCAAGTATGACGCCCAAACCTCTAATGGTGAACCAAAGAGATTCCATGGTGGACCTCTTCCTCATCCGTCAAGCCAGTCCACTATGCCACATACTCAATGGCAATCCTCCATGAACAAAGAGCAGAAAATTAGTGATTTGCCTACAATGACTCCTGTAAAACAGGAATCAGCTGATCATGTTCAGGAGCAGCAACAACAGCAGCAAAGATCTCAAACTTCTGGTTCCGTGGGATCAGCTTCTTTTGGCATCATGACACGTGATCAAGGAAATACAACCTCTGGAACAGAAACGTCATCTAGGATTCCTTTTTCAGCATCTACAACTACAATACAAACACACTCTGCTTTCATTTCACAAGTGGACCCTGCAATTATGGTATTGCTAATCTTCTGATTTTTGCTTTTGGTAGACTTTAGTGGACCCTGCAACAATCCACTGCTTTAATCTAGTCATATTATCTATTTCAAGCTATAAAACTATAATCTTTCCTGAGTGAATAACAATGTTACAAATAGTAGTATCAACAATCATAACACTATTAAGAATTTAAGTAGTTCCCATACCTATAAATTGCCTCAGATTTGAAGGATGAACCCTTTATTAATATTTGGCAACTCATGCATTTGGGAGAGGCACATTGAGAACACAAATCGTGTATGTAATAGTACATTAATTTATTCTTACCACTACTGAATTTTTTTGGTGTCAGATAAATTCTCAAGTTACCTCTACAACTGCTCCACCTGGGGCTGGATTAAATACAAAGACTCCGCCAAAAAAAACTCTTGTTGGCCAAAAGAAACCAATCGATGCGCTTGGAACTCCCTCACCTGTGGCAAGGTGACAGTTTGTTTTCTTTTTTTGCTTTTTTGTGGAGGATATGCTGTGTCCCTGCAATTTTAGCTCGTTTATTAGTTGATTATAATGTGTAATGGTAACATATTTTTCTCATTACAGTAAAAAGCAAAAGGTATCTGGATCGTTTCAGGATCAAAGCATTGAACAACTTAACGATGTTACTGCTGTCAGTGGAGTCGATCTCAGGGTATGATCTACCGTTAAGTTTTTCCATGACATCTGCCTTCTGTGGTTAGCTGACAATTCTAGGTTTTCTCTCCGATTTGAATTCATAATTTACAGGAAGAGGAAGAGCAGTTATTATCTGCACCCAAAGATGATGGTAGGTCTTCAGAAGCAACTCGGAGGGTTGTTCAAGAAGAGGAAGAAAGGTTGATTTTGCAGAAAAATCCCCTGCAAAAGAAATTGGCGAAGATCAGTTAGTAGCTCCTTTTCTTTTACTCTCCTCTAATTCATGTGCCATTGCCAATTATGGATATAGTGCTAAATGTATAAATGATTTCTTATTTGAATATTTTGCCTTTTGTTCTTGATGACAGTGTCAAAATGTGGTATAAAGAATATAAGCAATGATGTGGAGCGCTGCCTATCATTGGTGAGATACTAGTTTTGTCTTGCCCGTCTCATGTAGCTGTTTTAGATGTTTTCTTATGCAATTAAATTGCAGTGTGTGGAGGAGAGAATGCGTGGATTAATAAGTAATTTGGTGAGGATGTCAAAACAGGTATGTACATGTTTCTTTTTCCAGTGGTATGGTTGTGGGGATGTGGATCATCGACTTATCTAGGTCTTGGATGAAACTTTGTAGAGAGTTGATATTGAAAAGCCGAGACATAGAACTATCATTACCTCAGATGTTAGACGCCAAATTCAATTGATGAACCGGAAGGCCAAGGAAGAGTGGGAGAAGAAACAAGCTGAAGAAGCAGAAAAACTCAGAAAAAGCAACGAAGTGAGTGGCCTGAGCTTTTAGTTTGAGTCACTTTAATGCATTGAAAGTTCAAATAAAGTTGTTTGATAAATCTATTTTGCTTTATAATATATATATATATATATATACACGTGGTTGTGTATGTCCTTTTACGTATGCATCGTTTCAAATCCATCTTGCTTTTGTGTTCATTTGGTTCATTACAAATATGATACTTGGATGCAGAAGTGTTAGCAAGGTGATAAAGTTCTGTTCACTAGAAAGTTAGATTTAATGAGATTTTTTTGTAGCTAAACTCGGTAACTTCAGCCATGATATAATATTAGTATATTACTGATCTTCCCTATTATATTGTGCCCCTGAGCTACTTTTAACCCTTTGTTAGTTCACCATGTTTGTTTCTTTAAGCATTATTTACTAATAGTACTGTTTGTTTATCGGAATACCAGATTGGTTAAATGTGAAAGTGGTTCTATGAATAGGAAAAACATGGCTGGAAGGAAAGAGCACCATATCATTGTGTTATACGAGTACTTTTTTTAGTTAATCTTGACAGATCCAGGACTATTTCCTGCACACTATGAAATTTTATGTTGAAAAAGTTTGTCTATTATATCTTATTGACGTTGGCTGTTACCATTATATTTTTTGCTAATCCGTTGTTACACCTAGTATGAAACTAAATCTTCTTTGTTTGTCTTGTAATTATTCATTTTTGTATCTATAATGAGTGCTAACAACCATTGATAGCGCCTCTTTTGTACATGTGGCACCTAGGGAAGCTAGCGAGTGATCTTTCCACTGTATCTAGCAAGGGGTTTCCTTGTAATTCCTATTCAGCTATTCATATTAGATGTATCGTTGCCATGTATATTCTTTTGACAAGTAGCCATGTGCTCATGCTTCTTTGGCATTTTTGTAATTTAATTAGGAAAACACATAACTTGGTTTCGTAATATGTTGATTGCAGGCTGATGGAGTCACGGGGGCTGATGGTGACAAGGACAAGGATGAAGGCCGTTCTAAGGCACTCAAGGTATCAGTTATAATATATGCCTGCAGTGTCCACCTGATCAATTAAGTGATTATATTTCTCTGGTAGAAGAAAAATTATCAAACTCCCCCTTTACATTTGCAGGCGAACAAAGAAGAAGATGATAAAATGCGGACTACAGCCGCAAATGTTGCTGCTCGAGTTGCTGTTGGAGGGGATGATATGTTATCGAAGTGGCAACTTATGGCCGAGCAAGCCAGGCAGAAGCGTGAAGGAGGAACTGATGTGGTGTCAGCTTCTCAGTCTGGTAGAGATTCTAGTCGCCGGACTTTATCTAATCCTGGACGAGCTCTGAGGGACAACCAAGGAGCTGAAATCAGAGGCTCCTCTTCTTCAGCATTTGGTATGCATGCTTAAACTGTTACTTATGAAAATGTCATATTTATGAAAACCTTGCTATTTTTGATATTTTATGCCCAAAGCTTTTTGTTATTTAATCGGTTTGGTTTTTATCATTTAAATCAATTATACGGAATCCTTTGGTCTGCATTGGGCTATAAAGACTAACATCTCTTTCTCTCTCTTCTGGTAGGGGGAATGAGGAAATTCGGTAGAGATTCAGTTCATACAAAGATAGCCCGGAGTATAACAGTTAAAGATGTAATCGCAGTCCTTGAAAGGGAGCCTCAGATGTCAAAATCTACATTGATCTATCGCCTGTATGACAAGATACCTGGTGATACAACAACAGCAGAATAGAATCATAATAGGAGATGAAATGCAAGATCATAGAAAACTTGTGTAATAACCGTCAATAATTAAATTGAGATGACAGGTTTCTTAGCTTATTCTTCCTATTAGTATCTTTTCTGCCATGTAAACTGTACACCAGTTAATATGTAGATTTCTCTAACAATAAATGTAATATAAGTTAGTCACATAATTTATTGGGTTCGTCAGTTGGTTCACGAGAGAAGTATTACTGTGTTTTGTGATTTATACGAGGAGACTGTTTGGATACCATTTTAAAGAAATTATTTTTCGATTTCTATAAGTATAAAAATTCAAAAGTTGGTTTGGGAGCACATATTCATAATAAAATCTAGTCAAAAAAGTTAAAATTTTGTGAATCAAAATGTTTTGCTTCTAGTTTCTGAAATTGAGTTATGCTTCTGGAGAATAATGAACTAACTAAAGCCGTTATTATGATATGGAAGCAGGGTTGTATGGTGTAGTTGATTATGTTGTTTCGGAAAAAGAAAGTAGCTTACCAGATGAGGGCGATGGATAAACCATGTTGTTATATTCACTATCGTCAATGGTAAAATCATATAGAAAGAAACTTTTTAGACTGACCAAAAAAACTTTTATCTTTACCGGAAAACAACACTTCGACACGACGACACGGTCTCCCAACACCCGGACCAAAAGGTCCATTTCTGGTGAAAATCGATCATAATTTTGAATGTCAATCTATTCCGGAAGGAGAGTGTTAGTTTTACCACGAGAATATCTCAACAACTATCGAAGAGAAACCCAAGATTGCTAATAGGGGGGACTGGTTTTGCTTGGAGGTGTACCAAAATGCTAATTAGACAAATCATCATTTGCCTTGGGGTTGGTACACCCCCAAGCAAACTGATACCCCCATAAGGAGAAAATGAGGAGCAGATTAATGAATTTATTCATGTTGAAAAAAGTGCAGAACTGATCGAGGAAGCAGATGATAATAGGAACACTAAAAGAGCTATAAATCAGCCCAATCTTACTAATGGAAGTGACCCTTCCATCCGAAGTCCAACACTGGGTACTCATGGAAGGAACTCAACTGAAATTGATAAGACTCGTACTACAAATACTCGTACTAATTTCATGGATGGAGTAGAAATGGTTGCTTATGAGGATTCTGATACTGGCGCAAAGACTAACTCCATGCAAAATCAAGAGAACCACGCAGTTAAGGTAATTACTCACCAAATACCTCTTTATTTTCCTTGGTCAGTCATTAATCATTTTAATTCTACAGTTTTTTGCATTTATATCAATTTATGTTGCATTAGTATAATTAGTTGCATACGTCAAAATAACAAAATGAGTTAAAATTGTCAAGACTTTGCAAATAAGACCACGAGAGATCGTCTTAAAGACCTCCTCTACAGGTATGACCCAGATGTTATTTTTATATCTAAGGCCAAAATAGGGGAGGAAAAAATGAGAAGGCTTATAAAACCTTTTAAATTTCCTAATAGTAAACTTATCCGATCTAGAGGGTTAGCGGGAGGTTTAATATTGTTGTGGAAAGATGGTTTCCATTTCCATATTGTGAACGTAGATTCTTGGATCATTAACTGCTTCGTTCAAGATGATCCTTCAAAACCAGAATGGTTACTTACATGTATGTACGGTTCACCATACCCACATCACAAGGAAAGACAATGGACTTCAAGAATATCAGCAGCAGTATTCAGCAGCCATGGGTCATAATTGAAGATTTAAACTTGGTCTTTTCGAATGAGAATCGAACTTCCAGATTTAGAAGTCCTTCAAATACTTCTAATTTTTCTACTTCCTTGGCTTCTTCTTCTTCTTCTTCAAGAGATTCTCCTTTTGTCAATTTGACCTATGAAGCTGGCTTAGAGGACATGGGTTACACCGGTAGGTCTTTCACATGGTCAAGTAACGCCCACGACACTGGAATAAGAAGGTCGAGACTAGATAGAGCTATTACAAATGAAGAATGGGTTATTCACTTTCCAGATGCAAAATTACTGCATTTACCTCAATTGGGATCTGATCATTGCCCAATCATGTTGGATTCTTCAGCAACTGATGGGGACAGGAAGCGAAATTGGAAGTATTTCCAATGCTATGAAAGAGATTCTTCTCTTAAATCTGAGATTGCTATAGCTTGGACGCATCAGGTTAATGGTTCTCATGGTTATCAATTATCAAGAAGGTTGATCATCACTAGAAGATATGTGGCTAAATGGAATAAAAAATAGTTTGGTAATATACAAAGTAACATATCTCTTCTTCACCAGCAGCTTGATACTCTACAGCAAGGTGATCATGATCTAAATACAAATAATCAAGTTCAGCAAATAGAGCAGCAGTTGGAGCATTGGCATCAAGTTCAAAGTGAGTTTTGGGGACAAAAAGCAAGGATGAGTATTATCTAGAAATAGACAGGAATACCAAATATCACCATGCAAATGCGAATAGGAGGAGATCCAAAAACAATATTGTTGCTTTAAAAGATGAACATGGTAATTGGTGCACTACAAGGAATGATATGGAAAACCTTCTGTTTAATCATTATAATTCATTGCACACAACTAGCCATCCGGTTAAAAACGAAGCAATTCTCTAGAGTATTCCTCAGGTCATTACTGACTCTGATAATGTTGAATTAATAAAAATTCCTGAAAATGCTGAAATCTTCATAGCATTGAAAGATATGAAACCATGGAAAGCTCCGGAACCGGATGGATTTCCACCTGGGTTTTTTCAGTCTCATTGGGACATTGTGAGCAATGATGTCATTAATATGGTGAAGCAATTTTTCCAGACAGGTTTTATTCTTAAGAATCTTAATGCAACAAATGTATCTCTGATACTAAAGATAAAAAATAAGCAGTTCCCATATGATTTGAGGCCTATAGCATTATGTAATACTTCTTACAAGATAATCTCCAAGATAATGTCATCTAAGATGAAAAAATTAATGGGGAAAATTATATCTCCATTACAATCTGCTTATGTTCCGAGGAGGTAAATTTCAGACAATATTCAACTTGCTCAAGAAATTATTCATACAATGAAGAACAAGAAAGAGGTCAGCAAACATATAGCCTTAAAATTGGATATGTCGAAGGCCTTTGATAGGCTTGAATGGTCTTTTTTAATAGATGTTATGACCTAAATGGGATTTTGCAAAGAATGGTGCAACCTGATCATGCAATGTATAAGCACTACTAAGATCTCTATTCTCTTAAATGGTGCTTCATGTGATTATTACCAGCCATCAAGGGGAGTGAGACAAGGTGACCCCTTATCCCCTTATTTGTTCATTATAGTTATGGAATCTTTCTCTAGGCAGCTTATTCATGCAGAACAACAAAACAAAATTCAAGGTGTCAAGATTGCTCTGAATGCCCCCTCTATCTCACATTTATTCTTCGCCGATGATTGTCTATTATTTATTAATGCTGATATTCACAATGTTAATCATCTGTTTACAATTTTCGAGGGAGCTGTTTCAGGACAAATGGTAAATTTCAACAAATCCAGTGTTTACTTCAGTACTCATGTGCCTCAGTGATTTTGCAGATTATTGTCTAGAAGATTAAAGGTACCTACAATGAACTCTAATGAAATCTATTTGGGTATTCCCCTATTGATTGGAAGAAACAAAAAAAATAATGTTTTACTAGACTAGTAGATAGAGTTCAGAACAGACCATCTACCTGAAATGGCAAAACAATGTCACAATGTGGCAAATCGTTGATGATTAAGACTGTCACCAATACAATTCCATCTTATTCTATGAGTTGTCTTAAAATACCAGTTGGCATTATATACAAGATTGATGCCCTACAAAGGGGTTTCTGGTGGGGTTTTGATGAGAAGAGAAGAACTTACACTACTTCATGGAAAAATCTTGGTTTGCATAAGGATTTTGGTGGTCAAGGGTTTAGAGACCTAAAAATACTCAATCAAGCTTTATTGGTTAGGGAAGCATGGAGAATATGTACTTATCCTGATGCACAATGGGAAAAGCCTTACAATCTAAATACTTCCCATGTACAAGTATTCTTCATGCTAATACTAAAACATATTTCTCTTGGGCCTGAAATGGCATACAAAAAAACATTTCTTTTATTAAGCAATTCAGTTGCTGGAGAGTTGGAAAGGAGGACAACATCAAAATTTGGCTTGATGTTTGGATCATTGGAATGGATGGTCCACCATCTCCCAGACAAGAAGCGGCAGATAATGAAGACTATATGGGTAAATGAGCTAATAACTCAGGATGGGTAACATTGGAATCTGGAGGTTATTCAGTACCTGTTCGAACCTCAAACTGTTGAGCTAATATTGAAGATGTGAATCTCTGCAAATACTGAAGATAAGTTAATCTGGAAGCTAACCAATAATTGTGTATTCACTCTCAAATCAGCTTACAATAAACTGCATGAGATCAGTTTAGGAAATCAGCAAGTTTCAACAAATATCCAAAATACAAATGTTATATGGAAAGAATTGTGGAGTATTCATACTTGACCGAGGGTAATACATTTTTTATGGAAGTGTTTGTCAGACATTTTACCTACAATAGAAATACTTTCACATGCTTGTCTATATATCAACAGATTGTGTCCTCTTTGTAATCAACATGATGAGAGAACGACACACATCTTATTCTCTTGCTCTTTCTCCATGGCAGTTTGGATGGAAGTCCCCGGTGGCTCCCGAGTTCTAAATGGGAACTACTATAATATTGCTGCAATGTTTGAAGACTAGCTAAATCAACATCAACAACAATACCCCCTTCATGATTGGATCAGTACTGCAATGGTTGTTGCTTACACGATATGGAATGATATATGCGAAGTCATATTCCAAAATAAAAATGTTGACCAAAAACTTAATGCAAGAAAAGCACTAAGTTTCACTAGCTATTTTGGGAAGATTAACAGTATTCGGCAGTCTCGTAGTACAGTCACTCATGTAGTGATTGATAATCCTCATTGGAAACCTTATGCATCTCAATTTTTAACTCTTAATTGTGATGCTTCTTATGATACCAATACCGGTTTTACCGGAATTGCACTGATATTGTGTGATTTTGCAGGAAATTGGAGGGGAAGTCTCTCAAAATGCTATGCAGGAATAAAGGATTCAGAGCAGACAGAGTATCTCGAGTTTCTTGAAGCTGTTAACTGGAGCATAGAGTTGTAGATAAATTATGTGGTGATTGAAACTGATTTGAAGAATATTGAAGAATACATTAATAAAGCTTCTCCAGTGATAGCAGGGAGACTATTTTGCTAGAAGCTATAGATAAACTCAAGACAATACCAGTCTGGAAGTAGAATTTCATTCCTAGGAGTTGTAATAAATCTGCTGACATATTATCTAAGTTCATCAGAAAGTTTGGTGTCACCAAAGTATGGGCAGTTAGTCCTCCAAGTATTATTGAAAGTCAATTACTGTTAGACAATTTGTTCATCTCAAATTAATAAAATATCAAATCTTTAGCATAAAAAAAGTAAAAGTTTTGGCAGGTAATTAAAAGAGTATGTAAGACACCCCATTTCTGTAGTACATTATATAATATATAATAAGATGAATAAACATCATTTTAACAATTTGCAAGCTAACCAAGCAATGGATATTTGGAAAACTAAATGGAAATCGCTGGTAGGTTGGGAAATACTATATAAACTAATCTACTAGTCATTTTAAAATATATATAGTATAAATAAAATAAATAATGCTCCAACTTGATGATTGATGAATCAATGGATGAAGAATTGATTACTAATTTCTAAGAAGTACTTTCTAGTAAAGAATGGCAGTTATTGCGACAGTGCTACAGGGACCCAGGTTTTTTACACCTCTTTTTTACATCACTATGTGGCACTGAATCTCACCATTGATTTCCTCCCCACTAGGAAAAATAGGGGTTTGTTTTAAGGAATGGACCAATAGTAAATTGACACATAGGAGGTGTCAACTTTTGGTGTAAAAAACCGGGGGCTATCTATCATTTTCGCAGTTATTTGTCATGTAATAGTCTTCCATTATCACGTTTTAGTCTGCTCGTAACAACTTCAGGGTTCCCATAGTAAGGGTTACGTATCAGTTGAGAAATTTAGTATTAATTAAGCTAGTTTATCCGTTAGTTGCATTAATTAATCCTTAGTAACCAACGGTCCTGATCTGTGCATCTGGGATTGTTTAGGGTTTTCTTTATAACTCCTTCCTTTGGCCTGTAAGGATGCTGAGTAGAGCTTTCTAAGAACTGATCTCTCAGGAATGAGACAGTGAGTTACCATCTTTACTCCAATAACTACAAATTTTACCAATGTTGAGTATTGTGTTCATATACCTTGTTATTTCATAACAATAGGTATCATAGAAGGTTAGATCTACCATTACAGGACCATCGATTAAATAGTTAGAGAGACAATTTGAGAGTCATGCTAAGGAGATGAAATCATTATTGACAAAACTGACAGAAGAGTTATCATCAAAAGCAGACTGTGAGGCTACTTAGAGAAAGGACGATTCAGATAAAGTTGATAAGTTACACTCACTGCTGGAGAGATTACTCATTCAAAACGCTGAATCACAGAAAAGTACAGCAGCAGTTTTAAATAATATTGCAGCTAACTTCAGGGATAAGGAAGCACAAAGAGAGATAAGATATGAGGAGTACACGGAGGACGTAGTTGGTGATGATACGCGTGCTGTTTCTCACCATAACTACACCTCTCACAGACCCCCAAAGATGGATTTTCCCAGATTTGATGGTGACAACCCAAAGGGATGGCTTCATAAATGTGAAAGATTCTTCTTTATCAACAGAGGCATTAAATAGAAGGACTATGTGGGTACTACTTCTTTATACATGGAGGGTAAAGTCGATTCTTGGTTTTTTGACTATCAGATCGGTAAGGGTCCTATCACTTGGTCTCATTTTTGTATTGCAGTCTGTACTCGTTTTGAGGATATAGCCAATGATAATTATGTGGGCATGTTCAATAAACTGGTTCAAGTATCTAGTGTAGAGGAGTATTTTGAAAGATTTGAGACCCTCAAGTCCATTATGTTGAGTAAAAACCCTTACATGACTGAAGCATATTTTGTTTTAAGTTTTATGAGTGGGTTTAAGGAGGAAATAAGGACCACTATACAAATGTTTAATCCCTCAACATTATCAGAAGCCTTCCAACTAGCCAAGCTACAAGAACTATATGTAGAAGGTCAACAAAAGAAATTTAAATATTCTTACAAGGCCTACCCTACCACTTCTTACTTACCATCCACTTCATCAAAAAATGTTAACCACCACACAGTATCTAATGATCCTAAATAACTCACAAGACCACCTTACAACTCCAGCGCCTCCACATCAAAACCCACTCACCCTCCCATTAAGAAACTTACTTATGAGCAATTAAAAGAAAGGAAGTCAAAAGGGCTATGTTATAACTGTGATGAGAAGTTCACTTTTGGACACAAGTGTAAGCAGCAACAATTGTATATGATGGCCTTAGATGAGCAAGATTACCCACAAGAACATGAAAATTGGCAAGAAGAAGGAGGGGAAGTGAATGTTGACCCTATAGTGAAGACAGATATGTAAATATCACTCCATGCTCTTACAGGTTGTGTTAGAAGTGAGACTATCAGGATACCTAGTTATGTTAAGAAGAGGTTCATCTGATTGACACGGGGAGCACTCATAGCTTCATTGATAGAGATTTATCTCAATAGCTGGAAGTACCAATAGAAAAAACAACTCAATTGCTAGTTACCGTGGCCAATAGAGAAAGAACCATTAGTTCTGGAATGTGCAAGCAGCTTCAATGGTCAATGCAAGGAACCAAATTCAGTGGAGAGTTGAGGCTTTTACCTCTTGGTGGGTGTGACATGGTCTTGGGTGCAGACTGGATAAAAACCTTGGGAGATGTGTTATTTAATTTTGAGAAGCTTTGCATCATCTTTATTCACAAAGGGAAGAAGATTACACTCTCTGGTGAAAGGGAGAATCCATCACTGAAGAAGATGAGCTCCAGTGTTGATTCAAAATTCCTCAATAAAAGTACCCATGGGGTATTAGGACATCTGTTCTCTATTTCCACTTCATTACCCAGAGAAGTAACTCCTCAACCTATACAACAACTACTACAAGAATTTACTGATGTCTTTGAAGAACCAAAATATTTACCCCCACCCAGAGCATTGGATCATAAAATACCACTCAAACCAAATTCAACACCTACAAGTCAAAGGCCCTACAGATTTCCCTATGCTCAAAAGGCTATTATTGAATCATTAGTCAAAGAAATGTCACAAACTGGAGTTATACAAACAAGTCATAGCCCATTTGTAGCTCCAATCCTATTAGTGAAGAAGAAGGACAACACATGGAGGTTTTGTGTTGACTATAGAAGGCTTAATAATATCACCATTAAGGATAAATTTCCCATTCCCATAATAGAAGAGCTGCTGGATGAACTCAATGGTGCAGTGGTGTTTAAAAAACTAGATCTTAGGCCAGGTTATCATCAGATACTAATGCACCTATCTAATATTCACAATACAACTTTTAGGACTCATGAAGGGCACTATGAGTTCAAAGTAATTCCATTTGGGCTGACTAATGCCCCAGCCACATTTCAAGCACTCATGAATGAAGTGTTCAAACCACACTAGAGAAAATTTGTGTTGGTTTTCTTTGATGATATTCTCATATACAACCCTTCACAATAAAAACATGTTAAGCACTTAAGGATTGTTTTGGACTTTCTAAGGCAACACAAGCTATATGCAAAGCAATCTAATTGCTACTTTGGTCAGAAGGAGTTGGAGTACCTAGGACATATTATCACAGCTGATGGAGTGGCAGCTGACCCCTCAAAAATATCTAGTATGGTCTCTTGGCCTACTCCCACTTGCATCAAGGAACTGAGAGGATTCTTGGGCCTCACAGGTTACTACAGGAAGTTTGTAAATGGGTATGGTACTATATGTAGACCATTAACTAACCTTTTAAAGAAAAATGCTTTTGCTTGGTCTAGGGAAGATGAGTTATCTTTCAATGAACTGAAACAAATCATGAGCATCACACCAGTACTGGCACTACCATATTTCTCAAAGTCATTCACAGTGGAGGAAGATGCTTGTGCAAGGGGTATTGTGGTTGCACTGATGCAGGAAGGAAGACTCATTACTTTTTACAGTAAACCCTTGGAGCCTAAATATCTGGGTCTTTCCACCTATGAGAAGGAGCTATTAGCAATAGTCAGTGCAGTCACTAAATGGAGGAGTTATTTACTAGGAAATCACTTTATCATTCACACTGACCAGCAGAGTATTAAATATTTTATGGAGAAAAAAATGTCTACTGTGTTACAACAGAGGTGGCTCATGAAGTTTCTAGGATTTGATTATAAAATCAAATATAAAAGGGGAATGAAAAACAAGGTTGTTGATGCTCTGTCAAGATTACTAGGTCCAACATTAAACATCATCAATACAACTCAACCTTCTTGGGATAAGGATATTATCTCAAGTTATGAAGGTGATGAGATTGCCCAATCTATTATATCAAAGTTACTTATATCTGCTGAAGCTGTTAACAATTACTCATACACAAATGGGATACTAAGTCACAAGGAAAAGATTTATGTGGGGGCTGGACAAGGTATGAGGCACTCCATACTCACTTCCATTCATGCCTCAGCTACTAGAGGGCACTCTGGAATACATGGAAGCTACATGAGAGCAAAAGCCTACTTCTACTGGCCAAGTATGAGGAATGATATTATTGAATTTGTATCCACCTGTGATGTGTGCCAAAGGAACAAGGGAGACCACACCTACCCAACTGGTCTTCTACAGCCTTTGCCCATACCATAGCATGCATGGCAACATATCATCATGGAATTTATTGAAGGTTTGCCAAAATCTGGAGGGAAGGATGTTATATTGGTAGTGGTTGACAGACTAACCAAATACAGCCATTTCATTCCTCTTAGCCATCCCTTTACTGCCTTAACAGTGGCTCAGCAATTCCTCAACAATATCTTCAAGCTCCATGGATTTCCCCTCTCCATTACTTCTGACAGTGATAAAATTTTCATCAGAAACTTCTGGCAAGACTTATTCCAAGCAATTGGTACTAGCCTTAACCTCAAAACTGCATACCACCCCCAAACAGATGGACAGACTGAGAGAGTAAATGACTTCCTAGAAAACTATTTAAGATGCATGACAAGCCATCAAGCTAAAGCCTGGAGCAAGTGGTTACCCTTAGCTGAGTGGTGCTACAATTCCAACTACCACACCAGTTTAAATATGACTCCATTTAAGGCACTCTATGGGTATCAACCACCACATATAGCATTTCCACTGTCAGTCACCATAACTATTGCAGATGTAAAAGAGTATATTAAGGAGAGAGATCAGATGCTCAGCATACTTAAAGAAAACCTCCTCAAATCTCAAGAAAGGATGAAGTTCTTCTCAGATAAGAGTAGTACTAATAGATTATTTGATGTGGGAGATGAGGTATATCTGAAACTACAGCCATACAGACAAACCTTCATTGCCTTAAGAAGAAACCTCAAATTAGATACCAAGTATTATGGACCTTTTAAGGTGCTGGAGAAGATTGGGTCAGTGGCATATAAGCTACAATTACCTGCTGAGTCAAGAATCCATCCGGTCTTCCATGTGTCTCAACTCAAGAATAATCTAGGAGCTGCTGTTACTTCAATCCCAACACTACCATTAGTTGATCAGTAAGGAAAGATTAAGGTGGAGCCAACAGCTCTACTAGGGGAAAGGGTTACTATGCACAACAACTATGATGTACCTTAACTAATAGTACAATGGACAAACTCCAACACAGAAGACGCTACTTGGGAGGATATTGCACACATCATAGCTCACTTCCCTGAATTCTATCATTGAGTACAAGGATGTTCTATTGGAGGGAGTATTGTCATGTAATAGTCTGCCCTTATCACGTTTTAGTCTGATCATAACAACTTCAGGGTGCCCATAGTAAGGGTTACGCATCAGTGAAGAAAGTTAGTATTAATTAAGCTAGTTTAGCCGTTAGTTGCATTAATTAATCCTTAGTAACCAACGGTCTTGATCTGTGCATCTGGGATTGTTTAGGGTTTTCTTTATAACTCCTTCCTTGGCCTGTAAGGAGGCAGAGTAGAGCTTGCTAAGAACTGATCTCTCAGGAATGAGACAGTGAGTTACAATCTTTACTCTAATAACTACATATTTTCCCATTGTTGAGTATTGTGTTCATATACCTTGTTATTTCATAACATTATTGACCCGAATCATGGACTTTCAGGTGAGTACACTCATGATCATAGCTCCCAGAGGGCCTTTTATATATTTACCTGCTTTCATGTTTTTCCTCCTTATTTTTTCTTTTCTTGAATATTAGAACACCTTGAGTATATATGCAAGTTTCATACATCTATTTATATCCCGAAAGATTGAATAGAAAACTCCACTAGAGGAAAAGAAGTAACAAATGCTCAAAAGAAGGATAATACAAAGCAAAAATTCCTAAAGGATAGCTACCAGATGGGTCAATTTGTTAACAGCTCTGCTGCTCTCAAAATCTATGATGTTGGCCCAGTCCTAGAATATAATTTAACTGATCAAAAAAATGGTCTTCCTGTTATTCTCAAGCCTGCTTCCAGTTAGCAAGAAAACTTAGCTTACTCGATTCTTACTCCTGAGATAGGTAAATCAGGGCCGATTCGAATTGGTAACTCTTCTAGAAGATTCAAAATGGCAGTTGTTCCTACCCAAAAGACTAGCATTACTAGAGAAGAAATGATTTCCTTAGCAACTGAACATGATGTTCTTTCCAACCTTAAAAGGAAGATTAACCCTAGGGTTGATATCAGGAAATGAACTAGAGCTAGTACTTCATCTCTAGCTAGTATTATAGTTGTTCCTGAACCTACTGATATATCTGAGATAGATTATACCAATTTATGTCCCCCAACCACAAAATTGGGGGATCTCCCCACTATTAATCTTACCAACTGCTCCCTTAATACCCATCCTCTGATCAATTTCTTTGGTTATTACAATATGCCTTCTGATACTTCCCTGGAAAGCAATAGTGTCTGCAATATGTTGCCAACTTGAATCTCAATTCTGCTCAAGGACATAATCTTAATGGTGGCACTACAGATGCTCAGCTTAGTGGTGGTTCTGATTCCTCCACTCAGGTAAACTCTTTTACAACTCCTCCTCAAAATAGTTCCTATGATGCTTCACATACTGCTTATTCCTTCCTTGTTAATAATGTAAATATGTTATGCTGGAATGTTAGAGGATTAGGAAAGAAAACTTCCAATAAAGAACTAAACCTTTTCTTTAAGAATATCAACCCTAACATTGTTTTCCTATCTGAAACTAAAATGAAGAAAGATACTGCTTCTCGAAAACTGAAAAATATGGGATTTACCAGTACTTTAAATGTGCCTAGTGTTGGTAGAAGTGGTGATTTGGTCCTGGATTGGAAAAAGAAAATTACTCTGAACATTTTATCTTCTAGTATGAGGGGAATCTATGTCATAACCAATGATATTATCCATTCTATACTCTGTCATGTGCATTTCATTTATGGTGAACCTAATAGTAGTCTTAAAAATGCTTTCTGGGAGAGCCTTAGCCAAATGCCACCAATAGAACCTAGTGAACCTGTTTTATTTGTTGGAGATTTCAATGCCCTCCTAAGCACTGAAGATAAAAATGGAGGCTTAGAGGTTGATGGTTCTGATTTTCATAACCTGAGATTTTTTTTTAATGTTTTTGATCTGATCCTGGCTTTTCTGGCACTAGATTTACCTGGTCTAATATGCAACAAGGTCCTGATCTTATTCTTGAAAGATTAGATAGATGTCTTATTAAACACTTTGTTGAATGTCTATTCCCTAAAATTTGTGTTAATAATTTACCTGGAGATTCTTCAGACAATTGTCATATGCATATTAGTTTCAAATTTGAGGATATTTGTATGTCAAGACCTTTTCATTTTATTGCCATATGGATTAAAGATCATACTTGTAGAGATATAATATCTAACTCTTGGTCTGTCAATGTGGTGGGATCCCCATCCAATAAACTTAAAGCTAAACTCCTGAATACTAAGAAAGGCCTTCGTGATTGGAATAAAATCCTCCTTTTGGAAATATAAAAACCAATATCTCTTACCACCAGAGAGGAACTTGTTGGAGTTCAAACTTCTAATCCAGCCGACTCTAGCTCTATTTCCAGACTTAGAGCCAAATTGGAATATCTCTATAATCTAGAGGAACTTTACTTTAAGGATAAATCTAGCGAGGTGTGGCTTATGAAAGGAGATAAAAATTCTCCCTATTTCTATAGAGTCACTGATGAGTGCCAAATATTGCATATTTCTACATCCTATTATTAGCATTTATCTCATCTTTTGTGCTCTAACTCTATATTTTATCCCAAATTCTGTGTTTTCATAATTTTCAAGAATAAATACTTTTACTAATTAAATTTGTATTTTTAGGTACTAAATACTTGGATAAATTAAGAATCCAAAAGAGCAGGAAATTGGTGGCCAGGGGAATAAAGGCAATGAGAAATTTCGAAAAAATATTGCGCAAAGAGCAGCCGCAATCCGCTTGCACTCATTCCGCAAGCCGTTTGCAAGAGATACGCTAGCAGTTGGTTTGATATATCAGCTTTGAAGAAAACATGGGCTTAGTAGAGAACCCAAAACCCAAACCCGTTTCCAAACCTGGTTAATCAAATCTGATATACTCGTTCAACACCCAACAAATGTTTAAGATCCAACAGATCCCCACACGGTACATTAACATTAGAAACATCCGCCCAACACTCTATCCACCCCTCTTTCTCCCCAAAATCGATCAGAATAAAATATCTTCTTCATTTCTTCCCTTCTTATACATTACTATCACCAGAACCATCAAATTCTCCTCCAAATTCGTCTTCCCGACCAACTATGCTCACAGCAGCCTCCATAAACACAATCAAACTCCTATTCTCTATCTCTCTCCATCTTATCTTCTCCCTTATCAAAAAAAGTAACCCCAAAAGATAAGATTGAGAGAGATAAGATTAGGGTTAGCTGGAAAGTAAGCTTGCAGAGACAAATTGAAGATAAAAATTGTCAGAAAACGCGTTTTGGGAAAGTGGGTTACTGTTAGTTGTCGAATTGAATGTGAATTGGGAGAAATTTTGTGTATAAATAGGGTTTGATGTGATGTGTTATAATCATCCAATTTTTAGCTGGTTCAACTAGTTTTCATAATATAATTGTGTTTTCATCTTGTTCATCATGTTCTAAATTCATCTTCTAGGGTTTAGATGAAACCCTTAATCATGTGTTGAGATAATTCATGTTCTTGTTATTATTCTTGATGTGCTTAGTTGATTTAGGAAGGATAGTTAGATAACGGATCAAATTAGCATGTGATTAGTTGTACTGTAAGAAGATAGCTAATACTAGGGGTGAGTTAGTGACATTAGTTGACAAATCATCCATTGGAGACCTCCCTTGGAAGGAACAAGAGTATAACTTGAATGAGTTTTGCCTTAGCATAGGATTAGGAGGTGGATTCAACCACCCTAGTACCCCTCAGATAATTATTTTCAAACTGTTCTTGCATCTTGCTTTACATTTCTGCTTTAATATTTCAGTTACTACCAACCATCTAGTCGTATCAACAACCAAAACCCCTTTTGTTACTTCTTGACTTGAATCAGTATAGAAAGACTTAGAACTCAACTCTACACCCACCTTGTCCCTGAGGACCGACTCATACTTACCCTGTTTATAGACTCGACATTGTATACTTGCAGTTAGTACAATTATAGGCCTGCTTACAATCCTACCAGTCACTCTCTTCAGAAGAAAAAGAAATGCCATTAGTTGGATTAAAGACTCTTTTGGTATTATTCTAACTGATAGAAATAGTATTGGAACTTCCTTTGTAGACTATTTTAAAATTCTTTACTCTTCTCACCCTTAACAATTTCAGGATGAGATTCTTCAAGATTTTTCTGTTAAATTCTTAGATGTAGACAATTCTCATCTGAATACTGCTGAGGAGATAAAAAAATATTGTTTTCCAAATGGGGGGGGAGGGGGGGGAGGGGGGGAGGCCCCTGGCCCTAATGGCTTCACTGGTCTGTTTTATCAAAATCATTGGAATATTGTTGGTGAGGCTGTTATTGATATGACCCGGACCTGCTTTAGAACTGAGCATATAGTTAAAGTTTTAAATCACACCAATATTGCCCTTACTCCTAAAGTTACCCTTACCGAGATGGTCTCTCAATATAGACCTATAGGGCTTTATAACTTTATTTATAAGATTCTTTCTAAAATTCTGGCCAATAGATTGAAACCTTTTATGAACACTATTATCTCCAAAAATCAGAGTGCCTTTGTCCCTAAGAGGATTATTTCGGATAATATTCTTCTAGATAATAAGGATATATATGTGTTGATGGTGGTTTTTAAATTTATAAAAGTCTATCTACCTGACCCGACATCATATGTAGTAGACACTGATATGTCTATATTCCGCAGGGAATTTAGAGAATATATCCAAATCTGATGAGTGCCTATGTCTCTCTTCATATTATATTGAAACTCAAACTCCTAGATGAATTGTCCACTAGTATAAAGCCTAATGAGTGTATAAGCTCCTAGCTGCATTACTCACAAATGTCGGAGCCTGTTGAGTACTTTTATTGTGCTTATGTTCCTCGGCAGAACCCTTAATATTGGTATGGCATGACGGATTTGTGTTCACTCGCAGCAGAGTAGCACAGACCTCCAAGTAACAAGGTTAAGGCCTTAACTCAAGCTCCTAGATGAATTATCCACTAGTATAGAGCCTAATGAGTGTATAAGCTCCTAGCTGCATTACTCACAAATGCTGGAGCATGCTGAGTACTTTTCTTGTGCTTATGTTCCTCGGAAGAACCCTTAATATTGGTATGGCATGACGGATTTGTGTTCACTTACAACAGAGTAGCACGGACCTCCAAGTACCAAGTTTAAGGCCCTTGCACAAAATACTCAGTCAAAAAGCAAAGAATAAACATAACCACGGAGTAGGAGAAACAACGAAGGAAGCATGTCCATGCCATATGCTATCCGATGCCACTTGTCCACGCACCATGCTACCCAACCGGCCCTTATTCCTTTGTCGACCAATCAGGTCGCTTTAAACCCGCCACACTCCCAATGAGTTATGGCTGGGCCCATATTTGCCGGCTTTATTCTCCATCGACCAATCGAGCCGCATTAAACCTACCATGCGCACCAGAAGTGTGGCCACACTCGTGCTTTGCTGGCCCCCTATTTTTTGACCAATCAGGTTGCTCTAAACCTACCACAATATTAAAAGAGGTGGAATTGCGTCAAGTGGTCACCATGCCAAATTGGCTTCCAAAAGATTGTACAAACAACTGGGAACGTTTGGTAAACAATTTTAGTATGAGGTACATGCCAAAAGTTTCGTATAGATGTCTAGCATAACATAATAAAAATTCAAATCAATCGGAGTAACGAGATAAAAGATACAGCATAAAAGGCAAGCTAGGTCATGGCTGAAAACTGAAAGAATTTCTCCTGAATTCTTCCTAAGTTTTACTGTCGGGATGTTTTCACCTCCTAAACGATCTCAAAACCTAAATATTATCTCATTGGAGAAAGGAAATTCTTTTTCGATCAGAATGGAGGGCGGACCGTCAAAATCCGAGTTCGTACGAGAATTCTATAACGATTTTAATGAGGATCCCACATCTAAATTTTTCTGATTACGAAATTTCATGAGCTAACACAAATTTATGTGAATCATCTCAGCCATCCAACTTGGCTAGCCAACTTAAATGGTTTATGTCTAATTTGGGCCAATTATCATCTTAGCAATCCACGGTCACATGCCGCATGCCTTATGCGCTAATTAGGGTTTCGGCATGCCAAACCCTAATTTAGGCAAAGTTGCTACACCAACCAGGCCAAACAATGTTCCACAGAGCATTGGGATCAATATGGCTACCCGAATTGATGTTGCCACATCACGTTTGATTTTAACATCAATGTGCTAAAATCCAGCGGCCATGGATACGTCAGGCGCCACTCGTACTATCATTTCACTAGCATGCACGAACTATGCCATCCATTCCACCGTGCCACTGGCATGCACGAACTATACCAGCCATGCCGCAGTGCCACTGGCATGCGCTAAAAGTGCCACTGTGCCATTATCAGGCACCAACAGGATGTGGCCATAATCAATGGCTACCCTTCCTCATGAGATGCAATCTCAGCCGTCCAAGTTCGCCACCGAAATGACAAGCTTGTGGAAAGTTTTAGGCGACCAGCCGAGATAAGCCTAATATCACCACATGCTATTTTCCTGCGGAAAGTCTCTTGGCCTTGACTTACCACACGTAGCAAACTGCTACATGTTTTCCATGAAAACACTCGAGACATCAAACATGTCACAAAACTGGGGGATATTCGTCAGGGTATTGTTCTAACGGTTTACAACGTGTGACGTGCAATACGCCCGTTATAAGAAAGTGTCGGGAAACGGAACATTTAATGGTGGCAAGACGTAACGGGTGTAAACGTATCCACTTCCTTCATCATGGAAGCATGATTTTTGATGGTTATACGTTACTCCACTCATCCATCACTCAATCGTTCCCACTTCATACGAAACCAAGGTACGTTTTATTATGACTTGTATAAATAGGTTTTACCTATTTCCACCAAACAACAAGTTTTGGTCAGCAACAACATAGTATCCAGAAATCACCAAAGAACTGATAGCTTTTTATTCTACAAGCCAGTTCCAATTTCTGATACATGTTATAAAACGGCCACACCTTCAGAATTAACCATTCTGGTCTCAACACTTTCTTCGCTTCCCTCCTTAAGACCAATCCTTCTCCTTCACTTTGTGACCGAAGCAATCCTTGAACGGTCATTTCTTGGTTTAGGCCAGGATTGTACAGATTGATCTCTCGAATCAAAAGTACTCCCGTGCAGTGTATTGTTTAGGGTCTAGATTTGTTTCTCATCCACACACCTAAATTTACCAAAACCAGCAGAAATAGTTTTCACCCACAAACAATTGGCGACCACAGTGGGAGATTAAATCTCTCAGTTGCAAATTCAATTACCAATTTTAATTTCATCCCAATTGGTCTTAGGCCAAATTCAAATCATTTTTCAATTTCCTAAATTTCTCAAGATGGTTGATCTTAGGAATGCTTCAGAAACCCTCAATCCCAATTTTACTTCTCCTAGCCCCGAAAATACTCCACATGTTATCCCTGAATCCGTTCTTTCATTCAAAACCATTGTCGAGGCTATGGAGTCTTGATATTTAAAACCTATTCATGATTTGACGAAAATCCTGAATGATATTTTTGAGAATCAAGCTACTATTATCAAGACGCAAGACGGAGTATTTACGCTTTTGAAAGCGCTCACGGATCAAAGGAACCAACATGTATTCATTCTTTAGGAAACACTATCAAATATTCATTTTGGATCAATGCTGATGATGGTAGTCCTTTTTCCAAGTTTCATATTCCTACTCCTAGTGGGGAGGATGAAGCCTATGGTCACGCTGAATGGAAAGGTATCCACCAAGCTAACTTGTCTGTTCATGAAGATCAAAAGATGTTTCATCAAGATCAGAAAGAAAACTCGTGGGATTTATCACGTTCTCATCAGAGTCCTCGCAATGAAAAGGTGATTTCATTATGTGCATCCTTCCTGGAAAATATCAATTCCCATATTGTATCAGAAGCTACTAAGAGATCCGCTGCTGCTTTACTCAGTCGATCCGAACTGTTCTAGAATGAAGAAGCTCGTAAAGACGTTCAGGAAAGCAAGCGTATTTCTAATAAAATATCCAGCCTCTAGTCAATCACTAATGAAGGAAGAAAGAGAAAAACTCCAGCATCGGAATAGCAACACAAACATGTGGCACCAGCGCATCAGATGTCTTCACCCCAGAAGGTCGCGGCTAAGGTTCGTGTGCAACAACAAGAAACTGGATATGCCACTCCAAACTTCATGTTCCCGATCGAGAAAGTAATCGAACTCCTAGAAGTATGGATTCAAGACGATGCCATCAAACTACCTCATGTTAGGCGCCTACCAACTGAAGAACAAATGTCAAATCTCAAGGACTGCCATTACCACAGTTTCGTCAATCATCCTACCAGTGAATGCAATGCTCTGAAATGCATCGTCCAAGAAAAGATAGATTCAGGGGAACTACGCCTGGGAACTGGAGGTCATCTGTCTTTTCGCGGATCGGCATAAAGATGTTACACAGATAATAAAGGACGACTGGGGACTTCTCGCAGCCAGGATTGCGTCACACAATAAACTTGGATTTGCAACCTGAAAATTCAGTTTTGTGGAGAGACCCTTAAGAGAATAGAGTATGTGGTCGTATCGGACGAGATCAAAAAAGGAACGACTAAAACTATAGCGTTACATCCTCTACCACCAACACTAGCGGCACCGGAAGCATCCCCTATGACGTGACACATCTTATTACCAGAGCCAAATCCACCGCTACTCCTAATATTTCTTTGAGCATGACCGCATCCAATCATCACCAGAGCTGCCACTATCTCTTCGTCAGGACGAGAGACTGGAGGAGCCAGAAGAAACCAACCTTCCAATTACCATTATCGATTTAATGGAGAGATAATAAGTTCTTTCCAAAACTCATACGGACATGGCCTCAACTCAGAAGGAGCCTCTTCAACGTTTCGCTCTAGAAGCCGCTTCGCTTCAACGTTCGCTCCCGAAGTCGCAACATTCTCCCATGTAACCGCCACTCCTCCTTGCCAAGGATTGTTCCGTAGCTGCCACTCCTTCCTGCCAAGGATCATGCTGTAACAACCACTCCTTCCTGTCAAGTATTGTGCCTTCGCTGCTACTCCTTCCTGCCAAGGATCGTGACATAACAGCCATTCCTTCCTTCCAAGTATCATGTCGTAGCCGCCACACTCCCCCTATCAAGGATCATGATCTCAGCCAGCCAGGCCAGAGCTTCACCATAGCAATAATTACTACAAAGTCACCAGTACAGATGCAAGATGACGATATCTATATCATGGTCAACCCACCGACCATACAAGATAGAAACATGTAAACCACACTTGGGGAATGAGGCTCTACATAGAATCCTTTCACTTTCAAAGCTCAAAAGACACGGTCAACCAAAAGGTCATAACCACGACAAGGTCATCTACTCTTCAATGGTGTAACATAAGAATATCATCACCTCTCTGTCTAGAAAGTGCCTGCAATACTTTATGAGGCCGCGGCGGATCCCAAGCCTGCTTGGAGAAAACAACTTCAGAAACTAAAGAGAAGTGCTACTGGGGACCGCTCATTGCAGTCCATACTGACAACCATCAGAGACTCCAAAAGCAAGCCACAGAGATACATTCACATATCCGGCCACGCCATCGGATCTAACAGAAGTATAATGGGAACTACTCACCGCATCTCGTTCCATGCAATAGTCCAAGATTCAGAAGATGGTTCAAAGGATGTCGCTTGGAACAAAGTCTTTAAAGACTTGATAGCAGCACATAAGCAACAGAATGTCTCTCAACTCATCTATTTCACCCAATGGCTCCAGAAGATTTCGACCATACAAGTATCCATAGCATATCATCATCGCAATCATAAGTCTAGGTACCAAATAACCTAAAGTCAAGGATGAACCAACAACGCAACCACAATCTCCAAGATTAGCCCTGATATTATTTCATCTATCTATCCCAAGAGCGCATTGAAATCCACTGGAGAGGTTAGATACTCATTCTTCTAGAGTCATAACCTTATTACACATTCTAGAGAAGATCGATAGTACTGTTGTGTAGCGCCCCCAAAGCTAGCAGCTGACTAATCCAAGAGATTAACTAAATAAGAGGCACTAAAATTAAATCATTTACTTAAATAATCAATTAAGAAATCTGCTACAAAACTTAACCCAAAACTAGCCCCGCTCAGAAATATATATATATATATATATATACAAGAACTCCTCTCAAATGATACATATACAATAGTCATTTGGTTTACAAACACAATATGTAACATAATAAACATAGCAGAAGTTAACCAACTGACGAAATCAACCCTTGAAGCTTTCGATGTGCAACTCTGATATGTCTCTGAAACTGAAAGTGGGAATGGGTGAGCACATCATCCCTAAAAGGGGTGCCCAGTAGGAATAACATTTAACTTTCAAGTAATCATTGTAAATGATTTGAAAACAATTCATGTTTTCCATAAACACTAAACGCAACCAATTTCACATAGGTAAACAATCATGTATATGGATCTAACTCCTTCCAAACAATTTATTATTATGGTGACTCATCCCGCTCCTAGATAGTTATATGGTGACTCATCCCGCACCTAGTTATTGCAATAAAAGTGAGTAGGTATAAATGAAGGAGCAGTATCCTATATACCACATATAGAAATTCTCATTTTCCAAGAAATCAAATGGAAATTCTTATTTCCCAAACAATTCATAAATAAAAACAAAGCATTACAATTCCTTTCCAAACAATGGAAAGATTAAAAGAAATCAACAGTACTTTCGGAATTTTAAATAAAACAATGCACGGAATACACAATCATATAATGCATGAATTTTCTAAGAACAAACTTTTATAAAGAAAACAACAATAATCACAAGAGGGTTAAATATAAATTCCCACCTCTTTTGACAAGCCACGCCTACCTCGAGATCCGCGATCCACTAGTTCATCCTTTGAATCGATCGTTGTTAATATAGACTAACTTTTAATCACACAAGAAGTCTAAGAATCTATCCAAAGTGGCTCACACAAGAATCATACAAATCTATCTAAGCCCAAGTCCACTAAGCCAACTCATTAACCTAAGGCCTGGTCCATCTGTGTCAACTAACGGTCAATCTAACAGTCAACGGGTCTCTAACGTACAATCAATGTCTAAGGTCATGTCAACGGTCACGGTCAAAGTCAAACAAGAATAGGTCAACTGAATCAATTCGGATCTAGACAGGGAACTCAGTGAGTCTACACCAATTCAACTCAGTCATATATCTGAGTCACCTAAGAACATAGTCAGTCAGATAACTGACTGGGATGACCAATAGGTCTAATTCTATTCCATCTTTACTTCAGTTAGAAATCTTACATTCTCAACTTCCATTTTAACATCTCGACATCAAATCATTCTTTCTTAAACAAACTTTGAATTTCATTTACAATTAAGATCTCTTATTACCTGCAATTGCAGTTCCAAGCAACATTCAATCTACAAATAGTCCATCAGTTGCGTCCAAGCTAATTACTACTTCAACTGAAATCAGTTCAACCCTAAACAATTCATTCAAATGCAATTTAATAATTCAATACAATTGTATTTAAGTCTACCTGCAATTGAAGCTTTAAGCTTTTCACATCAATACTCTAAGCCACCACTTACAATCCTCAATCATTCATCTAATACTTTCACTTCAAATAACCTTGCACAATCAAATTGAGTCTCTACCAGTTCAATAACTTCAACTGCTACTCAATCAATAGAACTACCAACATCCCCAACACACCAACACCAATCCATGTACTTTCGCCTAATCTCTATCAGTTTAACAAGCTGCAACTATAACTCAATTCCATATCCACCATATCCATCTCTTCATTGCCTCGATCATCATTTCTCTATAATATAATTTATCCTCAAAATAGTTCTTAAACCTCCACCATCCAATCATATTCCCTGTAGCTTCAACCACACTACCATTACAACTTCAAATGCACATCTTGGCTCATTCTCAGTTTCATAACCATATCAAAATCACCTCACCAGGCGCATACTTCCTGCAACATCTCATTTATTCAGACCATCCCATAACACATACAACTTCATATACACAAACAACATCACCATTCTCTAGCCACCAACACCACCAATATACAGTTTATACATATCATGCAATTCTTTCATCTACAAGCCAATTATCCATCATAAATAACTCAACTTTGAGTTCAGATAATAAGCACACAACTTCAAAACAGAATTCAAAATTACTTAACTAAATTCACTGAGAAGAACAGTTACCTCAAGATGAATCAATTCTAGCAAATTGAAACCAGATTCCTCCTTCCCTTGACCCAATTGAGCAATCATCTCAAAACTATCAATAGCCCAGCAACCTTCATCACCACCATTTTCAATTCTCAAAAAAACTAATTCACATCAAGCCCATCTCTAATCATTCCTCGAGAATATCAACTTCATCTTCCCTGATATTTTCTTCAAAATCCCAGTTCTAGACCTATTATCTTCTCAATCACCACCTGCAACCATTCTAACACCACCATATCATGGTTTATGCTTCCATCCACAGTTGTATAACTCACTCAACCGACTGAATCTATTCAACCGCATACAAACTAAATAATTTAACATCAAAAGTGAGATTAAGCAAAAAAGAGACTTACCCAACATTAATCTTCTATGAATTAACTCTTCACCAAGCCAATTTTAATTTGGGGAAGAACGGAACATAAACTCTAATTTCTCCAATTCTTCATGAACATCTCATATCAACCAATTAACTTCATCCCGTTCCTCAATCATCTAAACCCAGTCCTTAATTCATCTATCAATCTGTTCTCAATCTTTGCCCAATTCGAACTCCAATACAACATGCGGAACCCTAAATTATCTTTCCCTTTCGATTCAACTTCAAAACAGCTTCACTTTATCAATTCGGTAATAACCCCTTAATTAATTCTTAATTTTATCCTCAACTTCTCATAAATCTTCAACCAATTCCAAAACGCAGAAACCCTAACTCTGATTCCTCAAAAATACCTTTTCTTCTTATTCTGATTTTCCCACTGGAATCAACAACATCACCAACAACCACTCGATGGATTCCTTTAATCCCTAACTCTCAAAAACACTAATTTGATCTCTCAATTCATCTACAGAAGAAGAATGAAGGAAGAAGAAGAAAGAAAGAAAAGAAGAAGAAGAAAGAAGAAGGTATGAGAAAAATAAATTCTTCGATCGGGTTTTGGTGAAGATAAGGCTGACCAGAAACTTATAAAGGCACCCATAAAATTGATACGTGCAGCCAGGTCGGTTTGTCTACAAAATGACTAATCTTCCCTTCGTACTCATCCGATGATATCTTCTTTGTCCAGTATCCAAATGACACATTCGAGTAGTCCATTCCGCATAACTTTGCGAGATCTAACCGATGGTACTAGTTTCGTATCTAGATCATTATTAGATCAATTCATATCAATTAACCTTCATGTTAAACTAATCGGGATATTATTGGATAATACGTCTCTTGACTAGTCTAATAACGTTGACGAGCTTGAAGGTCTTTACATGTTGGGTGGATACATGCGAGAGCACTTACCTTAAGTTCTCCTGGCTTGCCTTGCTGTTGATTATAACTATTAGAGATTGCTTTGTTGCCATTAATGCTCGCTCTACCACCACTAACAAATGACGAAGAGGGGCCAGATGCTGCAGATGAAAGTACAGAGCCGGACGAACAACAAAAACAGAAGAGGGTCGATACCCCTTTTCATACGAACGCAGTTTCTAAAGTTTGAACAAAATAAGGATTCCTTATTGCTCCATGAACGGGAATAGATGCCTAGGCGCACCACACTCATGCTCCATTGCCGAACAAGTAGTGTGCCAATATCTCCGCTCCATGACCAAACCAGCAGCGCGCCAACACAAGGAACGCCAATCGCTTAACCTACAACGCTTCATGACTCCAGCTCTCCGTGGTCAAGCCAACTCTCCATGGCTCCAGCACTCCGTGGTCAAGCCAACTCTCCTTGGCTCCAGTACTCTATGGTTAATTTAGCTCCAACGCTCCAACATTCCGTGATCCAGCCAGCAAGCCTTCCAAGTGACATTTCCACCGTTCCACGGACTGAATCCATCAGCGCCATCATCACCGTTTGGTAGCCAAAGTTCCAACGCCATATTTTCACCATTCCACGGATGATAAGCACGTAAGTGCTACATTTTATACCCATATTTATATTAGCTAAGACTCGATATTTTTGTTAATAATATTATTTTAGTTCTTTTATAGAAAGTACAAGTAAATACGATAACTAGTACAATGAACTGCTAAAATGGAAGCTAAATGGCGTTTGTGATCTGCTGCTTGAGAACCTTGAATGTGGCTGGACTTGTATTGTTATTTATCAGCACCTCTCAATGCTCAAGCCCGACCCACTAGTGGATAAAGAGTTGAGAAATGAACAAGTGACAGGTGGCCTTCTCATCACCACATTTCCAGGGGGTTAGTCCTCGAGTGAGTTTGGGGGGAGTTGAGTGTATTTTAAATCTTAGGGATTTTGAGAGAGTTTGAAAGAGTGTATGGAGTTTAAGAGAGTTTGGTGTTTTTGAGTTCATGGAGTTTGAGGGAGTGTAGGGAGTTTGAGAGAGTTTATTATAGGGAGTTTGGGGGAGTTTGAGAGAGTTCACTCCTAACTCATTCTCTTTTAAGGAACAATAAACCCTCATTTGCAAATAAAAATGATCTTTAATCAAAATAAAAAATGATCATATCTCTGTATCAATAGTATGTTATTGTTGTGCAACGAGATAATTCCCCCCCCCCCCTTCATTTTAACGGTCTCCATACAATTCTAACTCCCTTTGTTCACGAACATTTTTCCACATATCATCCGCTATACTCTTTCTCCATGCATTAGCTTCTTGACGTTGTTGTTCTTGAGTTTGTTGTGTCAAAACTTCGTCGTCATTTACAAGTGTTGATGGATGGCTATCTTCCTCTTCCTCGACTGGAAACTCATCTGAACGGCATTCTTTTCGCAAGAAGTTACGTAAGACTACACAAGATTTCACTATCTCCGCTTGCACTTGATACAGATATGGAGGTTGAGACTTAAAGATCAAGAAACGAGACTTCAAAACACCAAACAATCTTTCAACTACATTCCTCAAAGAAGCATGACGCATGTTAAATAATTCTTCAGTCTTTTTCGCATGATTACCCATACCAGAAAATTCTTTCAGATGATAACGTTGGCCACGAAATGGTGTTAAACAATAACGTCGATTTGAAAACCCACCATCCCCCAAGTAATATTTACCCGAATAAAACACAAAAAGAAAACTTTCATCAAGTAGAATCCAAATATAACTTAACCAAAAAATCAAAACTTCACATTAGATAAAAGTAAAATTACCTTGCGGTATTTTCAGTCCATTTTTTTTTGTCATTACGTCGTTAAGTATTTTCGAATCATGAGCAGACCCTTCCCATTCACTGAGCACGTATATGAACTCCAAGTCGAAGTTGCAAACCGCTAACACATTTTGAGATGTAATTCCATGTCGATTCCGATAAACGGTTGCATCTCTTTTCTTCACCATTGCTAGAATATGTGTACCGTCCATAGCTCCAATGCAATCCTTAAAGTAAGGATAAAATCGTGTACACTCTCGAATTTTAGTTGGAGTTGCAGTTGTTGGCTTAGCCATCGTCTTCGGTGCTATAACATTTAAAGCTCGCAACATCTTGTTGAAGTTTTTACTAACTGTCCACCGAGAGCGACCAAATGTGTCACGTATTCTGCAATATCGTGAACTTTGGCCAACAACGAGTAAAAATGTACCAAGCATTTCTTCAATAGAAACACATCTTGTATCACGTAATGGTGTAGTTTCTCGAATGATACAACATAGTTTTACAAAAATAACAGGGTACATCCTATAACTTCGTCGAAAATCTTCTGGGTCTTCACGGAAAACTCTCCTTATATAGTTATACCCAAATAAAGTAATCGGGCGTCTCATTGGTCTTTCAATACGCTGACTTTGTATGTATTGCAATTGCTTAATTATATCCATCAACCATGAATGCACCGCTGAAAATATATTCAAAAATATGGATAGTTCAAATTCATTATTGTTGCTTACCTCTTCATCATCACTGTTTTCTTCTTCTGTATCGAAGGCTTGATTTTCACTATCAGTATATAAATCCAAATCAGACATGTTCACCTAAAAAGATGATAAAAGTACTTTTTTTATTAGAATCATCATTATCTCAAAAGCATAAAAGTATATGTGTATAGAAAATAAGCATATAAAATATAAAGTTCATAGATTCAATCATAATAACCATAAAGAGGCCAATCTATAACAATCAGTAGCAATCAATCCATAGCCATAAAGTCTCAACTAGGAGAAAAGAAAAATTAAATACTAATAGTTACGAAGCAAAATGACCAAATGTTGTAACTCTAAAAGCCCATTACACCTAACATAAACTTGCAAAGATGAAAGGTTTATGCTTTTAACTTTGAACCAATCCACAACTTTCTCTCTTCAGGAGTAAAATGTATGAATAAGTTCTTATTGTGATTGTTGCCCAGCATTTCAATTACTTTCAGCTTATCTTCCAAAGAAATTTCATTCATGCCATAAACAAGATCCCATACTTCGTTATCTTTCTTATCCTTATCAAGTCTATACATTTCCTTTTCAATAATGGAAGTAGTTCATGGTTGGGGACTGTAATGAGTTCAATAATGGTCAGACGCCTAGATTATTTCTACTTTCAGGAACTTATGTAGAGCAGTAGAGAGCCCAGATGCCAGCGTTGTGTATTAATGCCGTAGCAGGTCCAGGAGTCGTCGAATCTCATGTACTCTTAATTCAGTCAGGAAGCCGAAGCTGACTTAGCTCAGTGGTAAAGCGCGACACTTTCAAGGGTTCAATCCATGCTATTAGCCCAGAAAGGCACAGACAAGGATTCTCACGAGGTTAACCTAATAATGACGCATCAGATGACGCATCTCATGAGGCATGTAGATTTTCTTTCTAGCGTCTTATGTTCACAATGAAGCAACACAGTCTTACAATGGAGAAAGTTTGGAGTTCTAGCAAGAAATCTAATGGGGAAGAACTGATGCTACAGCTCTGGTGTTGAGCAAGAGAACGACAAAGTTATTTGTTGAGAAGTTTTTAGTTCTTAGTCACGCGTTCAGTCACAAGTTCTCAGCAAAGTTGGTTGAATGAATACATCTACACTCCTGAATACATGTTTTCATTCGAATACATCCCAGTAGCAATCATTTACAATTTAAGCACACAATGGAGAGATACTGAACTGCTAAATAGCACTAACCTCATACATGTAAAATCAGAAAATAACTAAACAATGAAACATATCCTAACCATTTAACAGACGTATGAAGTATAGACTGAATTACCCTATGATATTGTTCTTGGTAAAAATGGGAGAGCAAAGATTATATTGAAGATGAAGCAACAACACCTTCAACAAAGAACTGGTTCTCAGTTTTTGTTTGTCAAGCTCGATTTGTTGTTTCCCCTGCAACAGAAGCTGCAAGAGCTGTTGTTGAGCTTGACAGACCCCCTGAGAGAAAGGGTTTTGACAGAGAGTACACACAAAACAAACGATAAACAATCAAAACAAAAAAATCAAAGAAGGAAAAAAACCCAAAAACTGACATGAAAAATAATCAAATTGTACAAAAAACAAACAATCAAAACAAACAAATATGGAGATCAAAGAAGAAAAAAGCATACCTGAAAGAAACGTTTCCTCTTCTTTCTCCTCTTTTTCTCCGAACAAACTCCCTCCCAAATCTCTACTCTTTTGAGAGATTTGTGTACAAGCAAAAATACACTATCTACTCTCCAGAACTCCCCAAAACAACGAATTCCCTAGCATTCTAGGGTTTTACCACTAACGGGGATTTCAAGAGTTTTTTTCAAACTCTCCCACGACTAACGGGTGTTTTCTAGGGAGTTTGGGAAACTCTTCTGAACTCTCCCACGACTAACGGGGATTTTGAAAGACTCCCTCGAACTCGCCTAAGACTAACGGGAAAAAACCCAACTCTCCAGAACTCCCCCAACTCCCTCGAGGACTAACACCCTATTCGTTTCTTGTTTCTTATCAGCGTAAAGAGAAATCAAGCAGCTGTTCACAGTAGTTCATTTCATTAAGCTTAGTTAGAGATGGTCCATTGATTGCCTGCGACGGAAATAAGATGAGTAAATTGAGGATTTCACACAGCAACGAATTGAATTTTGGGTTCTTAGTTCCGCAGCGACAAGCCACGGTTTCTGGTAGTCGATTGTGGAAGATTGAATTAGGAGGAGTTGTTACAGCTTGAAGATGAAACTCAACTGCAGAAAGGGATTGGTCGATTGTAATGAAGATGGAATTGCTCTGTGATTCATTATATGGTTCGTTATGGCTGAAATAATAGCCAGTGCTAGTTGCGAAGTTGTCGACTTGGTGGAGAAGTGATGCTCAGTGGACAGCAAAGATGCTTGAGAGAATGTCGCAATAAAATCAAACAGGTGAAGTTGGTGGCTTGATGCTGTGTCCGATTCTGAGAGAGGTTTTGGTTCGATTGAAGGGTCATGGATCGATCACAAATTGAGAAGAATGAAATGGAGTGGAATGGAGCTGGCGATGGTGGCCGTCTGGCAGCAACGGTGTGTAGTTTCTCATACCTATAATGGATTTGGTTTAGTAATGTTGTTGAATGTATGAACAACTGCTAGTGGTGATGGATTTCATCTGGGGTATCAAGAGACAACAACAGCAACGAGATATGGTTTACGCCGGAAAACCAGCTGGATGGTTTTTGTTGTTGCCGTCAACTGGGTTTGAATAGAAGTTGGCCGAGATGGTTGCATTCGGAGCAGTAAGGTGCTTTGGTCTGAGCTGGCTGCTGGTGGTGGAGGATTAAGAAGAGGAGTTAGAAGTTGAGAAGAAAGGCATGAATGGGAGATGGTTGCAGGTGATGATTACACGGGTTCTGCTCGAAATCGTGTATGTGTTCTTGGCATGGACTGGTGGAGATGGATTTGTCTATATGGGTGAAGTTGGTCGAGCTGGTTCAGATGAAGGTGCGAGATGGTGATTCGATTAGCTGAAGTTAGATGGTCAGTGTTGGTCTCCGGTATTCGTTGGTCATGGGATGTTGTAGCCGGTACCAGGGAAGCATCGGACCGATAGAGAATAGAAACTGGTGCTGGGCTGCGTACGAGGAGAGTAGTAGACTGGGCCTTGGTGATTTCTAGGTATTATTTTGGTCTTCTCGCAACATTTATAGATTCAACACAGTCCTGAGATAGATAGGGATGGAGAGAGTGTTCTGCCAGTTTGGAGGCGGAAGACGGTGAAGAGTATTTACATGAAACAAGGGTTTGAAGTTCCTTTATCTCGATTTCGTTTCGAATTGCTAGTGATTTTCTTTAATATATATTATTAGCTTTTAAGAAAGCCATGTTTTGCTAGACTTTTTGTAGCTAGGGTTTATGTTGAAACCACATGGAGTTTTAGGATACTTTGAATTAAATAAAATGGAGCAAAAGAACATAATGATTTGAATGTGATTAGTTCTTGAATAATTGTTTATTGATTAATTGAAAAACGAGTTGTTGCTTCACCGATTTTGTATACAATAACCTTTGTGCCTAATTGTTAGGTTCATAATATATTTTTGTCTCATTATTTGATAATTCCATGCTTGGGTTAATATCTTTGATGGGTTATGCTTAGAAGATCCATATAATAGTTGTGAATCAATATTTTAGTTTTGTATAATTTTCTCGCTAATGCAATTTGATGGTGCATGCTTTGGTTTAATCTTTTGATGTGTCATGCTTAGGGCATCCTAGCGATATTTGCGACTTTAATACCTATAATAGGTGATGTCAATAGAATAGTCGATAAATAATTCATGGATTATGTTTCATTTCAGTAATTGAATATAAATTGTGGTGGATACGATAAAACCTTGGTTACTATCTTTTCCATTGGATTTATTTTATTAGTTTAATTTATTTTCTTTGTTTTTATAATTCTAAAAATCCAAAAATATCATTCTGGTTAGTTGATTAGAGATATTGATTACAGTATTTACACCGCTCCCTGTGGGTTCGACCCATACTTGATGTTGTCTACTAGTTAGACACTATGCGATTGCGGTTATTACATATAGGTAATCCCGAAAGCCTATCAACAGACTGAAGCCAGTTTCCATCATTCCATGGACTGAAGCTAGTTTCCACCATTCCATGGACTGAAGACAGTTTCCATCATTCCCCAGACCGAAGCTAAGCGCCATCTCCATATGTTCCGTGACCTAGCAAGCTAGCGCCATCCACCGATCCGCGGACCAAGTTGTAGTGCCATATCTGCTGATCAGTAGCCAGAATTCCAGTACCAACGCCAGCACCCTATGGAAAAGTCGAAAGTACGCCAAGTCGCCAATGCAAGGATCACAGATTCCTCATGCCTCCTACCAAAGGTTAGCCGGCAATCTCTTCATGACTTGCCCTTTTGATTTTATCCTTGTCTGTCACCATCTTATGCTTACCCCGCAACAATGCTACTGTTTCGAGCAAAGCATGGGACTTAATGTTGATGGTGGTTTTTAGTTCAGGGCTAAATTTGTAAAAGTCTATATACCTGACCTGGCATCAGATGTAGTAGACATTGATATGTCTATATTCCGCAGGGAATTCGGAGAATATATCCAAATATGATGAGTGCATATGTCTCTCTTCATATTATATTGAAACTCAAGCTCCTAGATGAATTATCCACTAGTATAGAGCCTAATGAGTATATAAGCTCCTAGCTGCATTACTCATAAATGTCGCAGTCTGCTGAGTACTTTTCTTGTGCTTATGTTCCCCGGCAGAACCATTAATATTGGTATGGCATGAAATATTTGTGTTCACTCGCAGCAAAGTAGCACAGACCTCCAAGTACCAAGGTTAAGGCTCTAACTCAAGCTCCTAGATGAATTGTCCACTAGTATGGAGCCTAATGAGTGTATAAGCTTCTATCCGCATTACTCACAAATGCCGGAGCCTGCTGAGTACTTTTCTTGTGCTTATGTTCCCCAGCAGAACCCTTAATATTGGTATGGCATGACTGATTTGTGTTCACTCGCAGCAAAGTAGCACGAACCTCCAAGTACCAAGGTTAAGGCCCTTGCACAAAATACTCAGTGTAGATGGTGGATTTTCGACAAAGGATAAAATCATAAACCCATAATTATATGAACCTCTGATCCATCAGTCAGGCGTGAGTATTGAGACACGGATCTCTCATCGAATCCTCTGACTGAGAATACTTTCTCTTAGAGTACATGTAGATATGTAGTCTCACGGCCAGACAACCGCTCATGAATACGGAATACTTCAGTAATTATTTATATATAGTATCACGGGATGGACGGCTCTTAGAAAGCTTGCTCTGCTAGTATAGAGAGATAACATCTTCAGGATACAAACAACGAGTTTACCCTGACTATATAAAATATATGAAGCTCCAGCAAGCTCATATCAGAATAATTAATGCTCCTAGACAGCTTGCTCTGCTAATATAGAGCCATAAGTTAATTATTCCAAAATTCTTGGATTCATCCACAGAATTTCCGAAAATATTCAAATATTTTCGTAGATATTTCATTACTGCAAACCATGGTTCTTCCCGGCAGAAATCCATGGGTTAGTAATAAATATCCAACGCACGGGCGTCTGAGCTACCTCTGAGTAAGCCTCAATTTAAATGGTGAAAGTGTACTCAACGATGATGCACTAACAATCACCGCACCAACGAGTATTTCAAAATACCACGAGACGATGAACCTATGCAAAATAGGAAAGAAAATAATAAAAAATTAAAAATTGACCAAGGCGCTGGGAGCATGGGCCCACTAACCGGCCGACCGTGTCTTGGTCAATCCCACGCCAGTTTCAAATTTTTATCATATTTTTTGTTATTTTCCTTGAGTTCATGAAAATTATTTCATTTGAACAAATATCCTTCGTTTTGAGGAAACTCCTCAGTTTCATGGTGTTTCTTTCACACCAAAGAAATAATATAAAATTAGGGAAGAATATTGTGGGGCATGACCATTGGCCAACCGTCCATGCCTTGGTCCCAGCCGGCCCCACACCTCATGGTTCCTCATTATTTTATTATTATTTCCTTAATCTCATGATATTTCCTTGGTCCCATGAAAAATAATATAAAATTAGGAAAACCCGTGTACATGGGCCATAGACGGTCGGTCAAACCCTAGATGGCTCCACACATCCCTTTTTATTATTATTATATTTTTCATGTTTTCATAATCCTATGAAATTCCTTGATTTCATGATATTTCCTTCAAATTATGAAATTTCCTTTAAATTGTGAAATAATACATAAAATTAGGGAAAACGCACGGGACCGGGCCCTGGCCGGCCAACCATGCTCCAAGCCGGTCCCACACGCCCACACGTCCCTTATTTTATTATTATTATTTATGTTTCCTTCATCTCATGGAAACTCCTTGATTTGAACAAAACTCTTTAATTTTAGCAAAAACTCCTTGATTTTATCATATTTCCCTAAAATCATGAAAATATTATGAAAATTTTGGAAAACCGTGTGGATTGACTCCCTTGGCCATGGCCGGTCCCACACTTCATGATTCCTTCACTTTTTCATTATTTTCCTTCATCTCATGAAGTTTTGACTGTTTTATCAAAAAAAAACTGGTTTCTTCATATTTTCTAAAATGATGGCTCAAACGCACATCCGAAAATATCAAAATTCTCAGAACTGAGATACGAACAATTTGGGGACATGAGCATGTTACCTTGACCGACCAAGGTTGGCTCTTTAGCTCTCAATGAGCCGGTCTTACATATTTTCACAATTTGACCTAATTTGCGCAATTGCACGTATTAGGTCCAAAACTCTTCCAAATGACTTGGAACTTCATGGAACGATCAACACTTGATCCCGTGACCACCCAGGGCCGGTTTCATGACCCCTTGGTTGGTCCTCCATTTTTTAATAATTAATTAGGTTTTATCACCTAATACTGAACTCAGCAGTAATTCGAATAAATGATTAAACCAGCATTTAATCATTCTTTCATCAACAAGTCACCAACTCTTCAAGAGGTCTTGGTGTTTGCTCACGTGAGCATATGTGTGTTACATAATTGACCCATGGTCTCATGAAACCAATCCTTCCTTCGTTCCATGGTTCAATTCCTAACACACCATGAAGTGGTCATCAATTGATCAAATTAGGGTTTCTGAGTCCAAGGATTATAATTCCAGATTCAAACACTAATAAATTTATGACGATCTCATTATCAATACTCTTATTAATTATACTCGGTTCAACTACCAGTATTTTAATTAATATTTTATTTTGGTCACGCTGCCAATAATTCATCAGATGAGCAACACTTGCTCAGATAAGCAATACTTGCTCAAATCAGAGAATATTGTTTCAACTATCAATATTCAGCAAATCATCGAATGAGCAATACTTGCTCGCCTCAACTATCAATGTGAGGATAATTCCCACGTTCAATCCATGAGTTTCAGGACATTTTACAAAATCATGTTCAACTCTGTAAATACATGGACTCACCGTCCCATGATATCACGAAGTCAGCAACTGACTAAACTAACCACGAGACGTCAATCGTGTCACTTGGGGGGATATCAACTAGGGTTTTGGTCTGGTGGTCTACGACACCTATGTTCATATACACGATGGAATGTGAGAAATTCGTGCAATCAATTGAAGGAGTTAACAAAGTAGTGGGTGGAAAATCAACCAAGTCTCCGCACGATGAGCAACTGGTTTTAAAAACTATTTCCATCTCTCCACTCTTTGATTCCATCAACTGTCACACTTCATGGGATCATGGTGTCTACAATTCCAGCAATATAAATCAGTCTCTGAATCATGATTGAAATAACAAGAACAACAACGTCAACAACGACGAGAATCTCACGTCTCATTGACATCACGGGATCATCAACTCATCATTTGAGCAATTACTCTCAACTGAGCAATTTCAATCATTCAGAACTTATCATATTCAGAATTCACAACACACCTACAATCTTTGATTACCATTGATTCCACACATTTCTCAGCTTCCCTCCTACAGATTAATCCATCCTCTCTTGTGACCGAATTTACTATGGAACGGCCATTTTCTTGGTTTAGGTCGGAGTACTACAGATTGATCTCTCGAATTCAAAGCATTCCTTTCTTGCAGTGTATCTGTGTGAGGTTGAACATTTCGCTCGGTTCAAGGAATATCCTCCACACGGTCGTCTCCTCAATTCCATAAAAACCAGCAAATTGTTTTGCCCCATCTACAGATTGGCGACCACAGTGGGAGATCATTCTCTCGGTTGCAATTCTAATTCTCACAAAAATGGTTGGTCTTAGGAGTAATTCGACTACTCCAAGCTCAATGCAAAATCTCTCAAACGCCAACGCTCATTCTTCTAACACTACAGCTGACGGCATGGAAGGCGGAGAAATCCCGACTCTAACTGAGTTAGCACGAGTCCTAGAGATCCAAGCCAGGAACATGGATCTGATGAAGGATACAATGAACCACATACTCGATTTTCTCATCCACCTAACGTCTGAGTTGGGAAGTATCTCCGCTCCAAAAATCCCAGCACCGGGGACTGGCTCGTCACACGGTGACCCTCAAAGCAACAGTTTCACTACTTATGAGAAGCCGGTGGACCAGGAGGTTGCACAGCTGGTTGAAATCTTACGCGAACTCTTACATTTTTCCAGGAAGCAGCGAACAGGCACGTCTGCTGCACTCAACCAGATATCATCTGAGGTACCATTAGCACCCTTATCTCCAGCAGTTGAAGAAGCTTTCATGATGTTTGAGCACTCGATCAACGACATCACCTTTGGAGAAGAGGACCGCATGGTAGATGAAGGACATAATCGAGCCTTGTACGTAACCGGTTTTATCAAAGACTCTGAGTTCAAGAGAGCTCTAGTTGATATGGGCGCTTCTACAAATATTGTCACTATGAAGACTCTCAAGGCGGCCAAGTTTCCACGAAATAAGATCGTTCGTCATCCCATCTTGATGACATGTTTTGAGGGAAGCCAGATCCATACATATGGATATGCGTACATAGACCTGAAGGTGGGGCCTATTCAATCAAAAGCCAAATTCCACGTGATCGAACAAGAGCCAGACTATCACATGATACTCGGACGACCGTGGCTCCATGAAAACAAGGTGGTTCCTTCAACATACCATCAATGCATGAAAGCTCTAATCAACAACAAATTTGTTCTTATTATGGCTTCATCATCTCCCTACGCCCCGGTCTATGACGCTGAATTCCTTGAGTCTCTGAAGAACATCCCCGAACCTCCAAACAAGGTTTACAGTGCTCCACTCCCAAATTGGGAGTCCATCGAGAAAGTTTCAGACAAGCCATTGTCTTCAGGCATCAAGACGTATAAGTGATCTTCTACACCAATCAAGCGCCGCAAGGATCAGATTTCAACTCAGGGATCTAATTTCATCACCAGCCACGATGCGGAGGAGAGAATCATTTATCGATGCAAGGATTAACAATTAGCGGGGGAGAACGATGAAGAGTCTCTCTGTCCCAAAGAATCATGTCAGAGTGAATCATCACTCGAAGAAGAGGTTCAAGATGCCCCTCGAAAATTACAAGACGACACTGACTCCACCACTGATGATATCGAAACGATCAACATCGGAACGGAGGATGATCCAAGGCCAATTCTAATTAGCTCGGCATTGTCACAAGACGAACGAACGGAGTTAATAGAACTACTGAAAGAGTATCAAGATGTCTTCGCATGGACGTACAAAAAAATGCCTGGTCTAGACGACAAGTTGGTTACTCATCATTTACATATCAGTCCTGGCTCCAAAGCTGTAAAACAACCGCCTAGACAGTTCAGACACGAAGTCGAAGAACAAATCAAGGTCGAGATTCAGAAACTATTAGAAGCAGGGTTCATCAAACCTATTCAACATCCAACATGGCTGGCGAACGTTGTTCCTGTCAATAAGAAAAATGGTCAAATCAGATGTTGTGTTGATTTCAGAAATCTGAACAAATGATGTCCGAAGGATGACTTTCCCTTACCCAACATTGATTTGCTCGTAGATACAACCAGCGATCATGGGATGTTCTCATTCATGGATGACTACAGCGGATACAACCAGATCAAGATGTACGAACATGATGCCAACAAGACTGCATTCTGTACTCCTATCGGGAACTTCCACTACACAGTGATGCCTTTCGGATTAAAGAATGCCGGTGCCACATATAAATGAGCCATGACCTCCATATTTCATGACATGATGCACAAGAAAGTAGAAAACTATGTCGATGATGTCGTGGTCAAATTGAAGACTCGAGCATATCACTTCCAAGTTCTAAGGCAAGTTTTTGAAAGATGTCGAGAATACAAACTAAAGATAAACCCTCTGAAGTACGCTTTTGGTGTTTCCTCCGGAAAGTTTCTAGGTTTCCTGGTCACAGCAGAAGGAATCAAAGTTGACCCGGACAAGACGAAAGTTATTACTACCATGCCTCCTTCACGCACCGTGAAAGAACTCCAAAGTTTCATGGGCAGGGTAAACTATATTCGGCGTTTCGTCCCTGGATTAGCTCAGCTCATTGCTTCATTCACCCCTCTATTGAATAAATGAGCCAGTTTTACATGAAATGTTGTACAACAAGAAGCATTCCAGAAAATACAACAGATGCTGCTATCACCTGCTGTCATGAAGTCACCGGTGCAAGGATGACCATTAATACTCTACACGGCTTCTAGTGATGTTGCTATTGGGGCACTCCTTGCTCAAGAAGATGACGAAGGCATCGAATGACCAATCTACTACTTCAGTCGTACAATGCGGGATGCTCAACTACGATACCCAAAAGCTAAGAGAGCGTGCCTGGAATTAGTACATGCAATTCATAAATTCAGATACTACTTATTGTCTAATAGAGTCTTGCTCGTTTCCAAGGATGACCTTATAAAGTTTCTACTATCAAAGCCAGCCTTGATAGGAAGACCACCAAAGTGGCTACTCCAGATGTCAGAATTTCACATAGCATGTACACCTGCCAAAGCAATCAAGGGCCAAGAAGTGGTAAACTTACTCGCTGCTTTTCCAGGAGACGATGCAACAGTGTTACATGAAGGCGTACCTGGTGAATTTCCAGATGTCTTAGTCATCAAAGAAGAGACATGGATTCTATACTTTGACAGTTCCGCCACCCATATCAATGACATTGGAGGAGCATGCATAGTACTAGTCTCTCCATTTGGCGAGGTTTTCTCACATTCATTCAAGCTGGATTTTCACTGCACCAACAATTCAGCAGAATATGAAGCCCTCTTGATGGGATTGTCTCTAGCTAAGCAAGCAGGAGCAACACACCTCGAGATAAGGGGATATTCAAAACTACTGGTCAATTAAATGAATGGAACATACTCTCTCAAAGAAATCATGCTTGCTCCATTTAGAACCGAAGTTCAACGGCTGCTAACTTATTTCGCTGATGCAATGATTGTCCATACTGGACGGACTCACAATAGGCACGCCGACTGCCTGGAAACTCTCGCTTCTAAGCTGCAATTTGAAGGAGCAGAGAAGACCATCACTGTACAAAGGCATACTGTGTCACCTACCTGGCTTGATCAAGTCGAAGACATCCAAGCATATGGTTGGCGAGCACTTATTATTCATGAATTGAGCAGTTCTCTTTATGAAGGGAAAATCAGTCTCAAGGAATTGAGGAATTATTTTCTACTTCATGGAGCTTTATACTATCGAAACTCTGATGGGTCTTTATCACGATGCTTTGGACCTGACGAAGCAGATGAACAACTCAAGCGCGTACATGAAGAAACCTGTGGACAGACGCTGGTGGTAACACTTTACCGAAAGCTTCAAAGAATGGGATACTATTGGCCTTCCATGGAGGTTCAATCAAGAACTCTACAAAAGTCATGCCTCAACTGTCAGACGCCTCCTCATCACTTGTAATCTCTAACAACCCATCATACTGGGGACTGGAGGGAACCCTATATCAAGTACCTCCGCGACAACGAGTTGCCGCTGGAAAAGAAAGAAACAATTAAGCTCATTCAGAGAGCTAAGAGATTTGTTTTTATCGATGGGATCTTATATCGCAGAAGTTTTGGTGGAAACCTGCTGAGATGCTTAGCTGAGAATGAGATCCCAACAATCCTGAAGGAGATGCACGATGGAGAGCATCAAGGAAAGAGGAAGTTATTTCTCCAGATTCATGAGAAATATTACTGGCCGACCATGGAAGATGATGCAGTTGCGCATGTTCAAAGATGTCATCAATGCCAAGTCCATGGTAATCTCATTCACACTCCTTGTCTCCCATTGAATTATGTGAATAGTCCATGGCCCTTTTATAGCTGGGGACTGGATATCATCGGGAAAATCAATCCAACATCTTCGAAGCAGAATGAATACATCATCACTATAACCGAATATTTCACCAAATGGGTTGAAGCCATTCCTCTCCGATGCACCACTGGAATCACGATTGCATCCTTCATCAAAGAATACATAATATGCAGATTCGGTGTTCCCAAACATATTGTTACCGATAATGGGACCCCTTTTGCCAACAAGCACGTGACGGAATTGCTCGAGGAATACAACATCAAACAGGTTTTCTCTACGCCATACTATCCCCAAGGAAACGGGAAAGCAGAGAACACCAACAAAACTTTGATCCGCATTCTCATTCGAACAATTCATGATAATCCCCGAACCTGGCATGAACAATTGCCTATGGCTTTTTGGGATTATCAAACCGCGCCAAGGAGCTCGATCGGTACTTCACCATATTCTCTTGTCTATGGGGATGACGCCATACTACCGGCAGAAATCAAAATTCCTTCAGCAAGGATCGCAACATCCAGTGGAGTGTAATTGGATAAAGCCGAAGTGTCCAACTCAAGAGTTGCTGAATTGGACATGCTCGAGTCAAAACGGTCTAAGGTGGAAAAATATGTAGAAACCTACAAACAAAGAATCTCTAGAGCCTACAACAAAATGATAAGACCTCGAACATTTCAAGTAGGGGATCTGGTGTTAAAGACAGCGAAGCACATTCAACAAGACATGTATGCTCACAAGTTCTCTCCAAAATGGGAAGGCCCATACGTAGTTATCAAGGCAGTATCCAGCGGATATTACAAGATCTTAAAGATTGATGGAGGAGTGGAAGGAAACATAATCAACGGAAAATGGCTCAAAGCATATTACACCTGATCCACAGAAAACAATTACCTTTTCATCATTTCATCATTGCAAACATTTTCAAAAATGTAATTTCCATTCCTCCAAAGAGAATTCAAATTCTCCTTTGTTCATTAAACATTTCATAAATGAGCAAAAATTCATTCATACTGTGATCAATTATTCCACCTAACCATAAATTTAAACAAAAAACAACAATCATAAATGCTCACTCAGAGCAAACCATCCAGCAGTGGATAATCCCTATAAGAAACTTTGTCAAGTTTGTTCTGAAAGATCCTAGTCTTTACCTTCAAATCCTCGGCCGCCTTCTCAACCCTGGCAGATTCCAGAGCCAGTATCTTCTCCTCCTCCAATAAAGCAGTGGTCACCAAAATTGCATCAGCAGCCTTCGTCGCCTTATGAATCTTGATTATCTCAAGACAACGACGAAGCCAGCTCACATTAAATCTCAATATTTCACAGTTTGAGATCATTTCATCCCATTCATGCAGCTCATGGTTTTTAACATCTCGCAAGTGCATCTGATTTATTTCCTCAATAATTGGCAACAGTCCAGCTATTGTGGTCAAGAGAGTTGGGATTAAGCCTTTCCATACCTCTGTAGTGGCAATATGGCCATACTTCTTCCAGATCTTAGTATTCAGAGGCGCATGACATTTGCGAACGATGAACCCGCCAACCACTTCATATTCAGGGAAAGTATTGATCAAAGGGGCTTCAAATGGGAGTCAAGTTGTGGGGTATTCACGGGCATGAACATTGTCTCTTGTCTCCACGGATTCAAAGAAATCTTCACCGACTCGGTCGGTGCTATCTTCAACCTCGACGACAGTCACAGACTTTCCGTTCCTTCTTCTGGCATCGACAACGACACGAACATCCACCTATAACGAAATGAATGAGTATTTAATTTCAATGGAATACAATATAATCTCAGAAGTTATAAGATTACTTACAGATGATCCAGTCTCAGCACGAGACGACCTATACCGGATAGGAGCTCTAATAGTTCGCTTGGGCTGAGAAGAAACGTTCTTCTGATTATCTTGCAGTAAATTATTTTCTTAATTATCAAATCATCATCCTGATCGGGTAAAGATGAAAAGAGATGCAACTTACAGAGATGGATGTTGCTATTTCACGCTTCGACTGAGCATCATCTTGAGAAGAGATACCATTGCTTGACATGGTGGCAACAAGGTATGATCAAGAATTATTTGTACGATGAAACTAACTTAGGAATGGAAGAAATATTTGCGTAGACAATAGACTCAAAGTCTTGAAGATATATGTTAGACGCGGTGGAGGTTTATCTTCTGTGGATAGTCAATTTAGTTGCGAGTTTTACTGAAACCCTAAGATTTCAACAAGGGCAACACCGAAGATGTGGAGAAAAACAACTGGGGACTGACGCACACGGTCAAGGTTAAACGGATTCACGTGCAACACGTGTTCTCTCAGTACTTTCTGCAAACGGAAATCACTAAGGCGAATTGAAGGTCATGATGAATTTCAAGGAACGGACATTGGTTCGTTTACTTAGAAGAGTCGACATTAATAAAAGGGTTTTCTCATTCAAAGAAAATTCTAAATAAGAAGAAAATTTGTTCAAATCGTCGAAGAAATATCTATTACGAAGCCTAAGGAACATTCAAATGTTTCACAAAGAAAAGAAGACGGAAATAAAGCTATTCGTCAGATTCGTCATCAATATCCTTCTCATCATCTGAGTCATCGGAGTTGTCATCACTATCCTCCTCTTCATCAGAATCAGAATCAGCGGCGATGGGGTTCAGACGAGCTTCAGGATCATCATCTGAATCCGAATCTTCTCCCGATTCAGCTCCAATTTGCTTCATAGTCCCCTGGTACTCTCTTTCACATCGATCAGACCAAGTCTCGGGTACCTCCCATATGTCTTCTTCAGAATCATAAGCATCAGAGTCAGCAGGCCTCCCATCCAAGAATTGGCGTTTTTCCTCAGTCCTTTGTATTTTGCGCCTGATTCGATCCTTTTCACGCTGAGCCTGTTTTGCATCATCCTCAGCTTTTATTTTCCTGAGTTCATTGAAAGTAACCCTCCGCTCATTCAAGGGTACGCCAGACTTCGGCCCCTCACCCTGAGAATCCCTAGACTTCGATGCAGGAACTTTGGAATCCTCATCAGAAGAGCTAGAGGAAGAAGAGTAATTGTTGTTGTCTGACATTTTATGGAATCGGAAGCACAAAAGATTACCGACATGCAAACAAATACATCGGCAAAAATGTTAATTCTTAACTCTTACCTTTTACGCTTCCACTAACAGTATTGAGAGTAATGCTAGAGTTAACAATTCAATATCGTTCGTTTCTTCGAAACCTACAGAAGACAAACAAAACTCATATTTTTCATAAAATCATGAATAATTCTACTATGTGAACATTCACCATGGAATCATGAAAACTAAAACATTATTTCATCATAAATAATTGTTTATTTCTAAATAGTATTACACAAAACTCAAGTTTTGATTCTAGGGAAAATAATATATATTTGCATATATATATTATATATATAAAGAAAACATTTTAGTTACTCACGTAAATAAATAAAAAATTTCAACGTGAGCAAGGCTCACAAAAATAAATTTGTGGACACTCCACGGTTTCAAAAAAAAAATCCATGAACATACCATAGTTTTATAAAAAATATTTTCCTTCGTCATACGTCTTTGAAACGAAGGTTTATTTCAATTTTGTGAAAACTCACACATCATAAGATAAAGTTTTGATTTACATGAAAGCTCATACACAAAATTTTATCACTGGACACAAGTTCATATATATATAAAGAAGAAAAACTCTTTCTTCGTATCATCGTCATTCCTTAAAACGAATATTTTACTTCGGTTTTGTGAAAATTCACTTTTTCATGATAAAACTTTGGCTCACATGAAAGCTCATAAACATAGTTTTATCACTGGACTTAAATATTCATATATGAAGAAAAAATCTCTCCTAAATCAGGGATTATTATTAGTTTCAAAAACTAACAATCAAACGAACATACGTTTTCAAAAACTAGGGTTTTCGACGAAACCCACACTCATATATGCACATGTATATAATTTTATCATGATCAATATGTGAACAACACGGAAAGCATTCGGACGGTGGCGGCGGCGGCGCTGGTGGTCCGGCGATTTTTTTTTCTCTCCTCCTAATGCTGGCATGAAGGTGATGGAGAGGTGATGAAGCTCTGGTTGTGTGGGAAATTTTTTTTAAAAAAAGGAACAATTCCTTTATATCAAATTTTATTTCCAAAACCTAATTTTCTAAGGATTTCCTTATTGGGCCCGGCCCGTGAATCCTAAACGACCAAGGACCCATCGTCTGAATCAGCGGTTCAACACCAATTTATGCTCATCAAACGACGCTCTAGCATATCACTGGAATCTTCATTCAAGTCATGGTATGCGCGTACGATCGAAATCCGGTAACATCTTAACTTACGACTAAGTTCAATTACTTATATTGTTTATGACCGGAAAATCACCATTCAATGCTGACTGAGGAACACGGCTTTCCTCACTAAGCAGTAGACTTAATGTGGATGGTGGATTTTGACAAAGGATAAAATAGTAAACCCATAATTATACGAACCTCTGATCCAGCAGTCAGACGTGAGTATTGAGACACAGATCTCTCATCAAATCCTCTGACTGAGAATACTTTCTCTCAGAGTACATGTAGATATGTAGTCTCACGGCCACCAACCTCATATCTCATGAATACTGAATACTTCAGTAATTATTTATATATAGTATCACGGGATGGACGGCTCCTAGACATCTTGCTCTGCTAGTATAGAGCGATAACGTCTTCAGGATACAAACAATGAGTTTACCCTGACTATATAAAGGATATGAAGCTCCAGCAAGCTCATATCAGAATAATTAATGCTCCTAGATAGCTTGCTCTGCTAGTATAGATCCATAAGTTAATTATTCCCAAATTCTTGGATTCATCCACAGAATTTCCGAAAATATTCAAATATTTTCGCAGATATTTCATTACTGCAAACCATGGTTCTTCCTATAGGATCAGAATATTGTCGCAATAATATTCCTGCAAAATAAACATCAATGATATTCTGCGATACATCTCAAAGTGACGTAAGGAATGACATATCAGATGAAAACAACAGAAACATGAGAAAGGTGTGACATTTCTGCGACGAATCAATAAAATATGTGAATGATTAAGGCGGTGCTAACTGCGATTTATCGCAAGAGTCCAGGTCCGAAATTAAAGGGGATCTTAGCTGTAAATGAGCTGTCATAAGCTGTAATCCACTATGTAAATGCCTATATAAAGGAAATGAATAGTTCCATAGAGGGGGGATGAATTTTGGGAGTGCTAAGAAAGTTTCTAGGAGAGAGAAAATCTTACTAAGTGTTTTTTGTTCTTGATTTCTGTAATTCTTTTAAAAGATTATATTAATAAAAATGTCTTTAATCTACAAATTGTGTCATAAATATTGATAAATTCTTGAATAGGGTGTAGTGTGGGAATTCCTGCAACTACATTTTGGCGCTAGAAACAGGGAGAATCAATTTGAGAAATTCCAAATTGCAACTTGAAGATTTGAAGAAATTGTTAGAATTGAAGAAATGGCTAGAATGAGAAGAAATACATCATAACCACCAACAACAGTGAGAAAAAGTAAAAGAATTGCAGGTGAATTGGAAGGATCTTTAAGGATCAGATCAGGAACAAGTAGAATGAGAAATGGAGCAGAAAATTCAATTCAACCACCGAATCAACAAACACAAGCACAAGATAGAAATATGGATTATGATAGAGCAAGTGTGCATACTTGGAGGTCGGATTCGATAGAAGATGCAGAAAATCAAGAAGAGGAAAGAAATCAAGAAGTGGATGGAGGAGTAATTCATGAAGGACGTGAGGTAGTAGATGATTTGAGACAAAGGATACAGGAAGAAAGAAGATTAGAGGCAGAAGAACGTGCAAATCTTACAAGGCAAAATCATGAACTAAGAATGGAAAATTTGAGGTTGCAAAACAGAAGATCAAGAAGCAGCATGAGATCAAGTTCAAGATCATATAGAGAAGAAACAAGACAAAATCATCTTATACAAAATATTGGCGAGAATTTGATAAATGATCGTTATATTCCACGCGGTGAAACTTTGGATATTAGACATAATCAAGATGAAGGAGAAAATCAAGAAGAGGGAAGGAGAATGTTACGTGATGAAGAGATTCGAAGAAATCGCTGGATAATTGAAGATGATATTGAGAGGCATTATATTGAGCAAGTACATTTAGCGGGAGAAAGAGAGAGATTGCGAGCCGAAGTAGAAGTAGAAGAACAAGAAATTCAAGCAGCATTGCGTCAGAATAATCATGATAATCGAGAAAGACGACATGTACAAAATCGTAATAATGATAATCTAAATGAGGAATATAAGAGAATTCGCAGAGACATAGAAAGGCAACGAAGAGAAACGATAAGGGATGAGGAAATTCGCAGAGAAGAAAATGAAAGACAAATTAATTTGCAAATTCAAGAAGAAGAAAATCGCAGAAGAGGGAAAAATCAAGATGTTGAAGAAGAAGCACGAAATATCGCAAGACAAGAAAGGCATGAACACAGACGAAGAGAAGCTGCGTTGAAAAAGCCAATGGAGAAAAATTCTGATAGGAATGAGCAAATCTTGCGAGAATTAGCAGAAATGAGAGGAATGATAAATAACAGAAGAGAAGGAGGAAGAAGACAACTTGATGAGGCAATCGAAGAAGCTGCGAAAACTCCATTTACTCAAGAGGTACAATTAGGAAGGATACCTCCAAAATGCAATTTTCCGGTGTTGACCAGTATTTTTGATGGGACTACATGTGTTGTCCAACATATCAAAGACTATATTCGATGCATGCTACAATGGGAGAACCATGATGTCGTCTTGTGCAAATATTTTGCATCAAGTTTAACTGGCGAAGCGCTGAAGTGGTTTGAAAGTCTCCCCAAGAATACAATAACTTCGTTCGTGCACTTGCAAACTACTTTCTTAGGAGCATACATAAGCAATAACTCTACACGACCTGGAATTGAAGATGTGTTTGGATTGAAGCAGAGAGTTGGCGAGAGTTTAAAGCACTTAACGATAAGATGGAGGACAATGTGTAGTGAAATGGCAGGAAGAGTAGATGAAAGATACCTCATTTTGTCCTTCATAAATGCTATGTTTGCGAAAAATCTATTATACATCCAGGTATTCAGAGTTAAAAACACAATCACTATGACAGAACTGCGAGAATTGCAAGAAGAGTATATCGCTTTGGAGGAAAAACAAAATGAGATGGAGTCATATCCAATTCTCGCAGGCACAAGTTCAGCCGCAGCAAATGGAAGTTTATTACCAAGGATGATTAATACAGTATCAAGTACCTCCCAAAATCATCGAGAGAAAATAGAGATTGATAATCAACGTAAGATAGTAGCAATGGGGAGTAAAGATCAGGAGGAATTAGAAAAGGAGAGAAGTTTCTATAATCGCAATAACAATAATAAGGTCCCAAGGTTTGATCAACCGCAGGAGACTTATGGTGGATAGAGGCAGATTTATTCAAGAGAGCAAAGAGGTCATAGGATTATATGGGAAGACATCAAATTGACACCTCTAAATATCAGTGTAGACAAGATTTGGGAAGCGATTATTTTGATGGAGAATATACCCTCACCCTGGAACATGGGGAAAGAACCACATCCTAACAACCAAAATCAAGAATTCTGTCCTTATCATCATTTTCATGGCCATTCTGTGCATAATTGTAGAAATATAAAAAGAATTATTTTGCGAATGATTGAACAGGGGAAATTAAATCATTTTCTAGCAAGATATCCACAACCTCAGCAATTGTCGCAAGCACCAGAAATTCGCAGAGTCAATGTTGCGAAAGAAGCAGAAACATTTGTCATTGAAGTAGGAGCTACAACAAAAAATCTATTTTGCAATTCAATTGTACATTCGCAGAAAACAATAGAAGATTTCCATGACAATGTGCTAAGTAGAGTATTTGCAAGGGATATAGAGGGAAGAGAGGTGATGAATATTGCGAAGATTTCTCCGTTAGAGGAATGACAAAAACAAGTTATTTCTTTTACTGCACAAGAGATACCAGAACCAGGGAAGATGCATGACAACCCATTGGTGGTGAAGTTAGAGATAAATCCAAAGTACAGAGAAGAAGAAGAAGATGATGGTGACGCAGCAAGTGATTCTTGGGAAATAGTTAGGGTTTTAATTGACACTGGCAGCTCGGTAGACATCTTATTCTATCATACTTATCGAACAATGGGTGGAAGAGATGATGAGTTAATCCCCTCAACTTACAAGATCTATGGTTTTAATGGCACTGCAAATAAGCCAAAAGGATAAATTACTATGGAAATTCCATTGAACAAGATATCTTCAAAAATTAAGTTCTGTGTAGTGGATATAGAATCTCCTTATAATGCCTTAATTGGAAGACCATGGTTCCATGGGATCTTGGGCATAGCATCCACATATCATCAATGCATAAAGTTTCCACATCCTCATGGTATTGGGATAATTAAAGGTGATTGGTTTGAAGGAAAAAAGTGTTATGAAGTTGACATTAATACTTGCGAAGAAAGAAACGCAAGAAGTCGTAATTGGCAACATAACAGGAAGCAAACTCAGAGAGCAGAGAAATTGATGGTGGACAGTATGGATTTGCGGGGAAAGGATATATTACAAGAATAGTTTGTGCCAAAAGAATCAATGGTGATTAATCGCGCAAAGATGGGAAAAAGATGAAATCTTCATTCTTCGCATGATGGAAAATAAACAAGTGCAAGGTGCTGGGAAAAAGTTGAAATATTCATTTTGCGCAAGAAAATAGAAAAGCAACAAGATATTGTGAATAATCGTTCGTTACAGAATAAAAGAAGTGCAACAATATCATGGTTCGAACAATCGAAAAACAAGAACAGCAAGAAATGTGCAGACAGAATATTAAAAGAAAAACCTTGTTCAAAAATAAGAATTTTTCTATTAAAAGAAAAAGATGATGATTTCAAATCATTTAAGAATTTTTAATGCAAATGCATAAGACGGGCGCAAATCGCCTAAAAACATATAAGAATGGGACGAACTTTTATGGCGTACACCTTAGTTCGATGATTATATTACGTAAGAGGCAATGTCCTTAAAGTGCATCATAAGGGGGGTATCTCTTTGCATGACTATGGGAAAGGCTATACTGCTGCTGGAACCTAGTCATGGAGATTTGGGATTATAGAAAATCCATCCGGGAGAGATAACTTGGATTCCCAACTATATAAGGTTATACCCTGGTTGGGCGCCCGAGAGTTTCTCCTAAGGAATGCAAAGTATGATCAAGGCGCCGAGGTACACGGTTGAGATGTAGGTGCCCGGGACGGATGAACCTACCCTGGCCATCTATGGCAAGTCTTGGCTTATGATGTGTTCGGCCCGAAGAAAACCCCACTAGGGTGTAGTCTCGTAACTATAAGCCATATAGGCATAAAGGATAAGAGGCTACGAAAACAACTGGTTGTTTCTAGAACCGTATGGGAGGAGCTAGTCTTGTATGGCAGAAGTACGTCTCCTTGAAGGGGCAACCAGGGGAAGAGATAAGGGCGATACCCTCCATTAGGGAGATGTGTATCAAAAAAGACGGCAATGTCATGGGACTTTATATTCGCAAGAGTATTTAGGCCTGTCATATTGTCGCATGACACAGACAGAAATGTCATGGGACTTTATATTCGCAAGAATATTTAGGCCCGTCATATTGCCGCATGACTGGCCAAAAAGCCTAAAGAGAAATGTTAAGATGAGATCAATGGGTTTTTGCGATAAGAACAAAAAACGAGATAAATGAAATCAATGATAAAGAGGATATAAATCTCAAAAATGTCCTGCGATTTCATCGCAAATACGCCAATGTCATAAGTCTTAAAAAGCAAAGAGAGATTAATCTCACAAGATGGCTTAGACTTATCATATTTTCGCAGAGATCAAAATAAATGATAAGACAAGATCAATGGATTATTACATATAAAAAGTAAGAATGTCCTGCGATATTGTCGCATAAAAGTGGCATAATAAGACCTTTAACTAGGAAGGCGAAATAAGACCATAAGAGAGGTTATATCTGTGAAGCATATAACAGATTTTTCGCAACATTATTTGCGGTAATTCATTTATCATATTGCAGATTAATAACAAGAGGCAAGTATGGGAATGATGCATAGAATGATAGAAGAAAAAAAGAATTTATATATTGAAAGACATCAGGAGCTGCAGATAATTTGCAGAATATTACAATTTGTCGCAGATAATTATCGCAAGAAAGAAAGATAGAAATACAGGAGAAGATCAAAAAGAAAAAACAAAACTATTGAGATTTATCTCTATCATTATTTTCATCTTCGTCTTCACCATCTTCATCATTAGTTCCTTCCTCATCTTCGCTTTCACTATCTGTATCAGCCTCACTGTCAGAAATAACTGGTACTTGAGAACTGGATGGGATATTATCCATAAGACAAGGATATAGACCAAGAGGAAGATCGTTATCTTTGCAAACTTTCTCAATAGTGTTATTACGAATGGTAAGAAGAGAACTACGCAAGTTTGAGTTGGATATCTTTATTTTCTCTCGCAGTCTAGAGATTTTTTCATTACGGGAAGCAAGATTTTTCGCAAGACCACTCTTTTCTTCTTCAAGTTCTATTATCCTTTTGGAATATTTTTCTTCAGATTCTGCGATGATACAACAACAAATTAGAAATTTGTTAGAAATCTACAAGAAATACAAAGATATTATAGGAGCAATAAATAACCTTCTCTTTCATGGATCATTTCTTATATCAAGGTTGCTTGCTCGGTATGAAGACTGACATCTATCGCTAAATTTTTCCTAGCATTATCGAGAATTATCGCAGCCCATGCGAATTCATCATCACTTTGAATGAGAAGATGGGAACGGATTTGTTCTTCTCTTTTAAGAAGTTTAATGTTTTCATTCTTAAGTCTATCTCTCTCAAGTTCAATATCAATAAGGGTATTGCGGAATTTTGATAGAGCTTCAGCGCCTTGAAGAGTAATGCGTTCTTTATCCTTCTTAAGTTCATTTTTCTTGGCTTTTAAGGCTTTGATTTTTTCTCTAAACTCATCTCTGCAAGTCCTTAGACTATTGGATGTACTCAAGACAGATCTATAATCCATTCTCATAAGGGAGATATGATATTTAAGCTCATCAATGGACAGAGTATTAATTTTTTCGTCTAAATAGTTATTTAAAGCGTCATTAAGACGCTGAAGAAGAGTGGTTTCATCTATGGGTTCATCAAAAGAATTAAGAATGAGGGCTTCATCAGTAAGATTATAGGCATCTGCAAAATGGTTGCCCAAATAAGCTAAAATAGCGAAGAAAAAAAAGGGGGGGGGGGACTTATACCAATAACTTTTTTGCAGAATTTCTCCTTGTCAACTAATTTCTGTTGAAGAACTTGAATTTCTACTTCAAGCGATTTTTTTATTATTAAGAAGCTCAGTATTTCCATCTACTTCCAACTGTTTACATTTTTCGCGGAGAATAGAGATTTCAGCTTCATATTGCTTATTCTTCTCACAAAGTTTCGCAGATTCAGATTGTGAATCAGTAAGCCTTTTGTGATGATGATAATCTACTTTCTAATTAAGCAACAGAAAAGAAGCTCTAGCAGTCTGTGATAGAAAACAGAAAATGAGTAAAATAAGTAAAAGATCTTTGATACTCATGACAAATGTAAAGTTTACTACAAGAAAAATGAAGGAAAGGGGCATACCAACGAAGCTAGCGCATGAAGAAAACCTGGGTTAATAAATCTTGAGACTCCTTTAAGATCTTTATTATTAGTCAAGATTGAAGCGTCGCAGATCTTTGAGAGATAGTCGCAAGTACGAGTAATATCATCCTCTCCAACACCTTGTATGGGGTTTTTAAAAATGTTTGACAATTGATCCATTGGGGTCTCAGGTTGAGAAAGACCCATCGCAGACCTAATTCTTGCGGAAGAAATATGTCTTGAAGTGCCCACGGAAGCATCATCATTAACCCCACCATTATTTTCAATCTCATTATCTTTATCAGTGGTAAGAGAAGTTTTTATGAGTGGAGAATTTAAAGAAGGAAGTGGTTGAGTTTTTTGGATTTTCTTTGGAGGACCATCAGCAGTTTGATTTTTATTGCGGAGAGGAGAAGCCCCGGAACCTTCATTTGGAGTTATTAATCTTTTGCCTTTATCTTTGGCTATAACCGCCGCGACAAATGGTATTTCCTTGAAAACAATCACACATAAAGATAAGAAACAGGGGCAACAATATATTGTTAAAGGTTATAGAAGATTGTTTCTTACTTCATCTGTGAAGGTTTTCAAAATTTGTAGGAGATTGGGATTCCCAGTATTGGCATAGCTAAGCTTCATTTTTTCAATCTGATAAAGATATTTCAATAATCAGTAAGAATAATACATTTATCCAAATCCGCGAATAATGATAAATTTTGCGAGATATACTTCAGAATTCCTTTCAGGCCAGTTAAAAACCCAAGGACGATACGCCGCAAGATTCGCAGGAAGATCAAGAGTGCCAGAAATATATGGACCTTCAAGGAGGAGAGGAAATTCGCACCACTTATCATCTTTTGAGAAGCGTGGACCTTGGTTTTTACTTGAATGATAGTCTATATCTTGCATAAGAAGTTTATCATTCGCAACCTTTTTATTCTTATTCAAACGAACAGCCCAACACGTGCTCTCTTTCTTCATGAGAATCACTTGATAATTCGCAAAGAAATTATCCACGGTATATTTCGCTGAAATAATTGGGATATCTTTAAAACCAGGATGTTTCGCAGATTCAGGATAGAGAGATCCTTTACCAGCTCCATGAGAGGCATATTCGAGAATGAGACGAATACAATCTCCACTTAATTGGTAGATTGCTCATGAAAATTTAGCGTGAGAAATAATTTCATAAAAAAGAGGGAGATCTGGGTTATAAAGAGGGATAGGAAGGCCAGCTTCTAGTTGACCTAGCGAAATAAGGATTTTCCCATTGGAAGAAGGAAATCCTAGAACTAAATCAATGGAGAGATCAGAGTCTGAAGATTAACCAGGGATCTCAGAAAGTGTGAAACCTAAAGTTTGGAGCTTCTGTTGGTGTTTTTGGAAAGTAGGTTGACCTAATTTTTTAGCAGGAGCCATTTTTTAGTATGGGAATGATGATTAAGATGAGGAAGAATAAAGAAACAAAATTGAAACAGTAATAGATCCGGAATTTGCGGAAGAAGATAAAGAACAGTAGAGTTGCAGAGAAAAAGTAAAAAGAGAAAGTAAAAAGAAGAGGAGAGGTTAGCGAAGAAGATATTTATAAGAGAAGAAGATTCTCGAGAACATCAATGCATTCAATGAAGAAAAGACGTGAATGGTCAGAATTCAACGGTTGAAAAAAGATGTGTCAAGGAATAAATGAGAGAAGAAACACGCGTAGAATATCTAGCGATGGATGCAGAGACGTGTCAGAGTGAAGGAAGTGTGAAAAGAAAAGGAGTTGCGGCAAATCAAGAGATTTAAATTCTCATGATCTTTATATTCTTCACAGAAAATATATGAGAAGAGGCAAGATGTAGGATCAGAATATTGTCACAATAATATTCTTGTAAAATAAACAACAATGATATTCTGCGATACATCTCAAAGTGACGTAAGGAATGACATATCAGATGAAAACAACAGAAACATGAGAAAGGTGTGACATTTCTGCGACGAATCAATAAAATCTGCAAATGATTAAGGCGGTGCTAACTGCGATTTATCGCAAGGGTCCAGGTCCGAAATTAAAGGGGATCTTAGCTGTAAATGAGCTGTCATGAGCTATAATCGACTATGTAAATGCCTAAAGGAAATGAATAGTTCCAGAGAGGGGGGATGAATTTTGGGAGTGCTAAGAAAGTTTCTAGGAGAGAGAAAATCTTACTAAGTGTTTTGTGTTCTTGATTTCTGTAATTCTTTTAAAAGATTATATTAATAAAAAGGTCTTTAATCTAAAAATTGTGTCATAAATATTGATAAATTCTTGAATAGGGTGTAGTGTGGGAATTCCTGCAACTACACTTCCCAGCAGAAATCCATGGGTTAGTAATAAATATTCAACGCACGGGCATCTGAGCTACCTCTGAGTAAGCCCCGATTCAAATGGTGAAAGTGTACTCAACGACGATGCACTAACAATCACCGCACCAACGAGTATTTCAAAATACCACGAGACGATGAACCTATGCAAAATAAGAAAGAAAATAATTAAAAATTAACCAAGGCGCTGGGAGCATGGACCCACTGACCGGGTGACCGTTTCGTGGTCAATCCCACGCCAGTTTCATATTTTTATCATATTTTTTGTTATTTTTCTTGAGTTCATGAAAATTCTTTCATTTGAACAAATATCTTTCGTTTTGAGGAAACTCCTCAGTTTCATGGTGTTTCTTTCACACCAAAGAAATAATACAAAATTAGGGAAGAATATTATGGGGCGTGACCATTGGCCAACCGGCCATGCCTTGGTCCCATCCGGCCCCACACCTCATGGTTCCTCATTATTTTATTATTATTTCCTTAATCTCATGATATTTCCTTGGTCCCATGAAAAATAATATAAAATTAGGAAAATCCGTGTCCACGAGCCATAGCCGGTCGGTCAAACCCTAGATGGCTCCACACGTCCCTTTTTATTATTATTATATTTTTCATGTTTTCATAATCCCATGAAATTCCTTGATTTCATGATATTTCCTTCAAATTATGAAATTTCCTTTAAATTGTGAAATAATAATACATAAAATTAGGGAAAACACACGGGACCGGGCCCTGGCCGGCCAACCATGCTCCAAGCCAGTCCCACATGTCCCTTATTTTTTTTATGTTTTCTTCATCTCATGGAAACTCCTTGATTTGAACAAAACTCTTTAATTTTAGCAAAAACTCCTTGATTTTATCATATTTCCCTAAAATCATGAAAATATTATGAAAATTTTGGAAAACCGTGTGGATTGGCTCCCTTGGCCGGATGGTCATGCCTTGTCCATGTCCGGTCCCACACTTCATGATTCCTTCACTTTCTCATTATTTTCCTCCATCTCATGAATTTTTGACGGTTTTATAAAAAAAAAACCTGGTTTCTTCATATTTTCTAAAATGATGGCTCAAACGCACATCCGAAAATATCAAAATTCTCAGAACTGAGATACGAACACTCTGGGGACATGAGAATGTTACCTTGACCGAACAAGGTTGTCTCTTTGGCTCTCAATGAGCCGGTCTTACATATTTTCACAATTTGACCTAATTTGCGCAATTGCACGTATTAGGTCCAAAACTCTTCCAAACGACTTGGGACTTCATGGAACGATCAACACTTGATCACGTGACCACCCAGGGCCGGTTTCATGACCCCTTGGTCGGTTCTCCATTTTTTCATAATTAATTAGGTTTTATCACCTAATACTGAACTCAAGTAATTCGAATAAATGATTAAACCAGCATTTAATCATTCTTTCATCAACAAGTCACCAACTCTTCAAGAGGTCTTGGTGTTTGCTCACGTGAGCATATGGGTGTTAGATGATTGATCCACAGTCTCATGAAACCAATCCTTCCTTCATTCCATGGTTCAATTCCTAACAAACCATGAAGTGGTCATCAATTGATCAAATTAGGGTTTCTGAGTCCAAGGATTATAATTCCAGATTCAAACAATAATAAATTTATGACGATCTCATGATCAATACTCTTATTAATTATACTCGGTTCAACTACCAGTATTTTAATTAATATTTTATTTTGGTCACGCTGCCAATAATTCATTAGATGAGCAACACTTGCTCAGGTAAGCAATACTTGCTCAAATCAGAGAATATTGGTTCAACTATCAATATTCAACAAATCATCGAATGAGCAATACTTGCTCGCCTCAACTATCAACGTAAGGATTATATCCACGTTCAATCCATGAGTTTCATGATATTTTATAAAATAATGTTCAACTCAGTAAATACATGGACTCACCGTCCCATGATATTACAAAGTCAGCAACTGACTAAACTAATCACGAGACGTCAATCGTGTCACTTGGGGGATATCAACTAGGGTTTTGGTCTGGCGGTCTACGTCACGTGTGTTCAAACACACGATGGAATGTGAGCAAGTCGTGCAATCAGTTGAAGGAGTTAACAAAGTAGTGGGTGGAAAATCAACCAATTCTCCGCACGATGAGCAACTGATTTCAAACATTATTTCCATCTCTCCACTCTTTGATTCCATCAACTGTCACACTTCATGGGGTCATGGTGTCTAAAATTCCAGAAATATAAATAAGTCTCTGAATCATGATTGAAATAACAAGAACAACAACGTCAACAACGACGAGAATCTCACGTCTTATTGACATCACGGGATCATCAACTCATCAATTGAGAAATTACTCTCAACTGAGCAATTTTAATCATTCAGAACTTATCATATTCAGAATTCACAACATACCTACAATCTTTGATTACCATTGATTCCACGCATTTCTCAGCTTCCCTCCTACAAATCGACCCATCCTCTCTTGTGACCGAAATTACTCTGGAACGTCCATTGTCCTGGTTTAGTCCGGAGTACTACAGATTGATCTCTCGAATTCAAAGCACTCCCTTCTTACAGTGCATCTGTGTGAGGTTGAACATTTCACTCGGTTCAAGGAGTCTCCTCCGCACGGTCGTCTCCTCAATTACATAAAAACCATCAAATCATTTTGCCCCATCTACACTCAGTAAAAAAGCAAAGAATAAACAGAACCGCGGAGTAGGAGCAACAACGAGAGAAGTGTGGCCATGCCATAGGCTAACCGACAATACTTAGCCATGCCCCATGCTACCCAACCGGCCTTTATTCCTTTGTCGACCAATCAGGTCGCTTTAAACCCGCCACACTCCCAATGAGTTGTGGTTGGGACCATATTTGCCGGCCATATTCTCCATCGACCAATCGGGCCGCATTAAACCTACCACGCACACCATAAGTGTGGTCACACTCGTGCTTTGACGTACCCCTATTTTTTGACCAATCAAGTTGCTCTAAACCTTCCACAATATTAAAAGAGGTGGAATTGCGTCAAATGGTCACCATGCCAAATTGGCTTCCCAAAGATTGTACAAACAACGGGGAACGTTTGGTAAATAATTTTAGTATGAGGTACATGCCAAAATTTTCATATGTATTTCTATCATAACATACTAAAAATTCAAATCGATCGGAGTAACGAGCTAAAAGATACAACATAAAAGGCGAGCTAGGTCATGGCTGAAAACTGACAGAATCCCTCCTGAGTTTTATTGTCGGTCTGTTTTCACCTCCTAAACGAGCTCAAAACCTAAATATTCCAGTGCTGGGATATATGATATTCTTTTCTGATCAGAATGGAGGGGAGTACCATCAAAATCCGAGTTCGTACGAGAATTCTACAACGATTTTAATGGGGGTCCCACATCTGAATTTTTCTGATTACGAAATTTCATGAGCTAACACGAATTTATGTGAATCATCTCAGCCATCCAACTTGGCTAGCCAACTTAAATGGTTTATATTTAATTTGGACCAATCATCTTAGCCATCCACGGTCATATGCCGCATGCGCTAATTAGGGTTTCGGCATGCCAAACCCTAATTTAGGCAAAGTTGCTACACCAACCAGGCCAAATAATGTTCCGCATAGCATTGGGATCAATATGGCTACCAGAATTGATGTTGCCACATCACGTTTGAGTTTAACATCAATGTGCTAAAATCTAGCGGCCATGGCTACGCCAGGCGCCACTCGCACTATCATGTCACTAGCATGCATGAACTATGCCAGCCATTCCACCGTGCCACTGGCATGCACGAACTATGCCAGCCATGCCGCAGTGCCACTGCATGCGCTAAAAGTGCTACTGTGCCATTATCAGGCGCCAACAAGATGTGACAATAATCAATGGCTACCCTTCCTCATGATATGAAATCTCAGCCGTCCAAGTTCACCACCGAACTGACAGGCTTGTGGCAAGTTTTAGGCGACCAGCCGAGATAAGCCTAATAGCACCACATGCTATTTTCCTACATAAAGTCTCTTGGCCTTGACTTACCACACGTAGAAAAATGCTACATGTTTTCCAAGAAAACACTCGAGACATCAAACATGTCACAAAAATGGGGATACTCATCAGGGTATTGGTCTGGCGGTTTACAGCGTGCGGCGTGCAATACGCCCGTTATAAGAAAGTGTCAGGAAACGGAACATTTAGTGGTGGCAAGAAGTAATGGGTGTAAACGGATCCACTTCCTTCACCATGGAATCATGGTTTTCGACGGTTATATGTTACTTAACTCTTCCATCACTCAATCGTTCCCACTTCCTACGAGACCAAGGTACGTTTTATTATGACTTGTATAAATAGGTTTCTCCTATTTCCACCAAACAACAAGTTTTGGTCAGCAACAACATAGTATCCAGAAATCACCAAAGAACTGATAGCTTTTCATTCTACAAGCCAGATTCACTTTTTGATACAAGTCATGTAAAAAAGCCACACCTTCAGAATTTGAAAAGGCGAGGGTACCCAAATATACCTCAAGCTATAACTTTTCCTTCATGTAAGTCCTTTCTCCGAAAGTGATTGTCTATAGACTTAGTCGAGACAATACAACAAATCGGTTCACACTTCGTGTGATTGTCTATGGATACGAGATCGAGACAATACAACAACGAAGTGTGTTTACTTGATATAAAGGTTCAGACTTAACCAAACTCAATAGGATTGCATATGAAGTAAATAGGAATTAACGATTCTGCAAGTTACTTTAATTATAATAAAACAATTATAATGCGAAAATATAAAGTAAATGACACAGCAAGATTTTGTTAACGAGGAAACCACAAATGCAGAAAACCCCCGGGACCTAGTCCAGAATTGAATACTCTCAGGATTAAGCCGCTATACAAAATAAACCAACTTCGTATAATTGAGACCAAGCAACTAAACCTATAGTTCACCTAGTTCCGTCTGTATTCCCACGCCTCCAACCTATAAACAAGTCACGTACTTGGAAAAATTCCTTTGGTTCGTATTCCAAACAGTAAAGGAACACCAAATCTTTTTGGTATCAACTCTCTTTAACCAAGTGATATGAGTTGCGCAAAGGCTCTTCTGTTTATCTTAACATAAATTCCTTTGCCAGGTTCCAAGATCTATCTTATGTTCAATCACCAAAAGGTAATCGTTAAGATTAAGCCAACAACACTCTTAATCCAAAGAATTGTGTTGATGCCAATCTACGCAATTAATCAATCCAATCTACCACAAGGATAAACCGATTATTAATTGGATCATCTTTTACCGAAAAAATTATTGTGCACACCAAAGATTATAAAACCAAGTCAGAAATCTTCTATCCCTTATTTGTCTTCAAATCTTCTTAGATCTTCAATAAACACCTGCACACAACTACTTGAATCTCCTGTGATCAATCACACACAGAACGGAGTCTGTTAACAATGGGTTATCACAAGATCGTCTTTAGATCTAGGGATTTTTGATAAAGTACCCCTACTTTTCACATTACACTAAAAAAGTGCCCCCGTTTTTTTAAAATTTGTTAAAATGCCCTTCCCTTGACCGTTTTATTCAAAAAATGGTAAACAGCAGTTAACAGACGTTAACGCTTATGTGGCAGTGTCAAAAAGTATAAAAAGCCCTTCCTACGACTGAGTAGAGATGAATCCACTTGAATCGCCGATTTGAAACGCTGAGTTGATCAAGGCCATGCAGTGCATAACTTCCTAGCTGAGCTCCACTTGCGACTTCATCCAATTCAAGCCACATGCTCATACCATTACCATGCTATATTCACCTGCAACTCCCAACTCAGATTGAGCTCAACTGCTAAATCAATCCCATTCCTTGTACACACACACATTCATTCATCACCACCAAACGACAACCAACACAAATTGCGCAGGCCTGCCAGTAACAAAAAAAAGGTTGTTGTGTCAAAGATTTGCTTAAATCTATTGATCCAATTTTCAACTTCATTGTTGTAACATTAAGCTTACCAAGCGATGGCTTAATGCAAAAAAAGATAAATAGACAACATTACTCTGAATACTGACGACATAAGTGCATGACAAGTTCCAGTGATCTATATGACAAACAAAAACTTAGGTATCCACTATTTGTTCGCTACAACCTATAGATATCAACTTATGCCTCTATATACCACACTCATCTACACTGGAGTGTGGAACACCATAAGGGTGACTTTCCATTCCACACTAACAACAGATAAATTCATGTGAAGGTCATTTTGGCCAAAAGTTAGCATTTCTTTAGGCACCTGTACAAATAGATTCAATCTATGGATCCTACTTAGATTTCTTTGCCTTCCACCTAAAGCAAGACAGTCCGAGAAAGAACTAGTAATGCAAAAAGAGCACACAATTTTTACAAGGAACCAAGAATTGCTTATGCAAGAGAAATCCATGTTTCATACTCACAACTCTCTCAACTTAATTGCATACAAGACATACTAACACCGTATCCTTATCAATACTACACGTCTAAGTATTACCCAACTTGGTATGCTTAGAAATTTCCTAAACCCAAGTGAGATCTGTTAGCCTACAGTGCCTAGTAAAGGACATGCCAGTCAACTTATATGGTTATAATTTAACTTATGTAAATTAACAAAGCATGACACTGCCATCACATAGATATATGAGTTATGTAGAAGAGATTCCATGAACATGAAAATATAGATGTACCTCAGACTGTAACAAAATTATAAACAACTATCAAAACAAATTCATATGGAGAAAAGGAGGCATGATGATCTTCTTTCAAATTAAACGTAAAGGACAACAAAGTAAGCAAGCCATCTTATAACTAAAGTCATTCCTCTAAACAACTTGATTATATGCACTATAATAGAACTGTTGAATAGCTTAATATTGAAATTTCCAAACAAAGCAAGAAATTTAGCAGCACATATCTCATGGCAGTGATAAGAATAGCTAAAGGATGTCGTGTTCTTTATGATTATGCGTGCAACTTAAGTACATAACTGATATGAATGATAATGGTTCTCTGCATTCTGAATTTCTATTGACGTTTAAACAGAGGGTGACCAAGTAGAAGGAAAAATGTATAAGTAAACGGAAAAGAATAAAACTACCATCACTGGGATTGAGATATATGTCAACAATTAGAACAAAGTGAAGAAAAATAAAGGCAGAGATACACAATGAGAATACCATTGTATCAGCTCTTGCCAACATTTGCCACCAATTGTTGTAAATTTCACAGGCCTGCCAGTAAAGAAATGAGTATATTAACCAATGACAACACAACAATAATAATAAAAAACAATTGTTCAACATCTACTTATGTTTTGATGAAACATCAGTAACATTACAACCACCGACATGCAGTGAAGAATTATGACAATATTTGAAAACAATATAGTCAAAATAGCCTGAGACCAAAGTTTAAAAAGTGTACCAGAATTTGCAATAGAATGCTAGCTGAAAACCTGAAAGCAAGCCCTGCAAGCTTATTTCTGGTCATATTAATATATCTACCAAAATGAAAAGAATAATTTTCATTCATCATCAGCAAAATCATCACAACCCCATGAATTTCTTCTCAACTCAAATCAAAACCTAACTACGTATTTCTGCTCAACTCAAATCCTCAAATTGAATCATACAAACCCTAATTAAACAATCAATTCAGGTTCAAAACAAACATCCGCACACAAATTAATACTAACCCATTTCTTAAATCGAATCAATTTAATCAAATCAGAAAAGCAAAAAAAAATTAAATATACAGAATCAGGAAGCTCTTCAATCAACTCAAAATCTGAATGAATAAATAAATAAAATCAAAATAATCAATCTCATGCACAAGAACCCTAATTTAAAAAAAAATCCCAAATTGAATCAACAGAAATCATCTATTCATGATTTGGTCTTCTTCTTCTTCTTGATGTTGTTGTGGACTATCTCTTCATCCACTGCTTCAACTCATCAAGGCCTATAAACATGTTGCATCGACAGTTTCAGAGAACCTCATCTTTACCAACAAACCCTAGAATCATAATACCCGTATCAGAACAGTACCACCAACAACAACGAAAACTCACTAATTTTATCCAATCGATTTCAATACCGATTAAACTAAAACTATTATATCCTTAATCATACTAAAATCAAAACCTAAAATCAAGAACAGGGCGACTCTTTTTCTCAATGCGTCTGTCTGAAAGAGAAAGACAAGATAATGAAGGAAAGAATAGAGGGGTGTTGTGTTAGTGTAGTCAAATATGATAGGGTTGTGAGGTAATTTCAATCATTTTTTTGACTCGGTAAACTACCATTGACTCAATATGTGGGTCCAAGTAGTGAAAGTAAACGATAAGGGCATTTTAGAAAGTTTGAAAAAAATGGGGGCATTAATTTTCTGGGTTTAAAAAAACGGGGGTACTTTATCAAAATTCCCTTAGATCTATCAACAGTCTAAAGATCCATGTCGAAACCTTGAACTAGTTTGAGTGAATCTCATATCAGAAGAGTAGATTCTCAAGCATAAACAAACTAGGTGAATCAAAGTTCAACCACCGTTAGTCAATCAAATCAATATGAGAACTAAAGATAAACCGCAATTATCTAGTTTCCCACCAACGGTACGCACTAGAGCTTCTCAATCCCAAAGAAGACTTTAAACTGAGCAGCCGTAAGAGATTTCTCCTAATTAGGTTACTCTCCTCTCCGAATAGATGCCTTCACCAGTAACAGTTCAACAGAGGAAGTTTATTGTCACGAAGTATTAGTTTACTAGAAATGCAAACTCAAAGTATTTATAGACAAGGAAGTCTGGACACCAAGGAATTTCCAAACCTAAAATATTCTCAAGATTTTCAATATTATTCCAAATTCGTTTTTCATAATTCCTGAGAATGCACTGTCCAAATTTATGATCGAAATATCCTTGGAAAATCTTTAACCAGTAAATGCACATTACTAATTTTTATTTTCCATCTATAATTAAAAACCTTAATTAAAAGATAATTAACTTATTTAAATTCGATCTTGGGATTTACTTCCTTCTTAGCTGTTAAGGAATATCTTTGAACAATAAAAGATACACATTAATGCGCGTGTTCAAAGTGTGTCGACATCTTTCCTCTTGTAAGTCATTTTTCATACTTACTCACTTGAAAACGAGTTACCACAATTCCAAACAAATTTATAATTGGTTCATCTGACTTTCATGAACTATGTGATTGATCAAGTAACACTCAATCACAAGTCATGGATATAACGGTTCTACCAAAAGAATTTTTGGTTCTACCTCCATGTGAGTAATGTGCATAGTCACACTAGCTTACCAAATTTTCGGTTGACTAGGTACTAGGATCGGTTCCCCACATATATTTGGTATCTAACTTATATGTGTTGCACATGTCCATAGGATCGGTTCCCATTTGCCTAAAAACGTGTTGCACATGTTCATAGGATCGGTTCCCCTTTCTTCTATAAACCTTGATGCACCTCATAAAAGGATCAGTACCCTTTGTGATGTACTGCACCTCTTACTAGGATCACTTCCCCTCTCCCAAATTTGGTCAGACACACACAAACCTGATCATACCCCAGGTGATTACTTAAGATATGTTTCACTAATAAAAGTCATACCGATACATAAGTCAGGCCTCATGTGAATAGTTTTACCAAGAAAAAAAACAAGTCATGAGCAGTTATACTAATCACACATATTGGTCATTCATAATATATGCAATGAAGAACATCCCCAATAACTCATGGCGATTTCCTTTTCGGTTCACAACACGTATCAAGAACTTACTTCCTTAAAACACATGTAAAAACATTGTTTCCTAGGATGAAATCCTCACCTCATACCCATACATAATCACAACATCATTCATACGATTATGTTGATGTCTTATATACAAAGTTTAATGGTTAAGCAATAAACTTCATATTGTATTCCTTAATATTATGTCTATCTAGAGTGTTCATGCTTCGCAGTTTTATGTTTTCAATATGCATGACTTGAAAGATATGTTTGGGAATGAAACAGTCAAGTCAAATATCACTAACCTCAAGTGGAAGGATGATGTTGTGGTTGTATCTCCGTACTTCTTCACTTCTTCAAGTCTTCGCAATACTTATAATGTCTCATCCTAATACTTTCAAGCTAACCTATATGAAGTTGACTCTAGTACATTTAAATCAAGCGACTCTTAAATGAGTTTTGGTTCACTAAAATATGACAACCAAACTTGACATACCAACGCTTGGTGGGTTCAACCGAGCTATGCTCTAATGGTCTCAACACTTTATTCGCTTCCCTCCTTAAGACCAACCCTTCTCCTTCACTTTGTGACCGAAGCAAGCCTGGAACGAACATTTCTTGGTTTAGGCCATGATTGTACAGATTGATCTCTCGAATCAACAGTACTCCCGTGCAGTGCATTGTTTAGGGTCTAGATTTGTTTCTCATTCACACACCCAAATTTACCAAAACCAGCAGAAACAGTTTTCACCCACAAACAATATGTTGTTAACCATCATGTCAAAACTGAAGGCATTGCTGCCATAAAACTTGATATGTCTAAAGCTTATGATAAGCTGGAATGGTCTTTTCTTGATTTTTTTTAATTAACTTGATTTTTTTTTAATTAAAATGGGTCTTTCTGATCATTGGGTCAAGCTCATACATCAATATGTTTCATATTTTATTCTTCTTAATGGTAGCCCTATATGGATTATTAAACCCGAGAGAGGCCTAAGACAAGGAGACCCCCTGTCCCCTTACCTCTATATAATTTGTTTTGAGGTTATCTTATTATATTGATGCTCTTTCCAGGAAAGGTTTGGTTGAATGCATCAAAGTGTGTAAAGATGCTCCTGCAATGACATATCTTTTATTTGCTAATGATTCCTTACTATTTTCTAAAGCTACTACCAAGGATTTACATACTATCAAAGAGTACCTTCAAAAGTACTGCTTGGTCTCTGTCCAATAAATCAATTTTGACAAGTCTGGAATTCTATTTAGTAAAAATAATCCTGAATCTTTAAAACAACATCTTTCTGATATTTTGGATATAAAAAATAGGGACTAAAATACCTTCGCACCCCTAGCGTGTTTTAAGCTTCTAAAATTCAAACTCATATGGGTATTCTCCAAGCCATTGATGCAAGAATTTCTATTTAGCTTCATAAGATTTTGTCTCAGGCTGCTAGAACTAATCTAATTAAGCATATTGGGAAGGCTATCCCCCTTTATCAAATGGGGGCTTTCCTTATTCCTAAATATATGTGTAAAAAATGGACTCCCATCTCTCCAAGTTATGGTGGGGAGAAACTCTTGACCCAAAAGATAGGAAACTACATCTGCTGGGCTGGGATATTCTTTGCTCTCCCAAATCTAAAGGGGGTCTTGGAAAGCTGAGTTGAATAATCTAGCCATGCTAGATAAAAATGCCTGGAGAATTATTGAGAATCCCAACTGCATGTTAGATACTATTCTTAAAGCTAAATACTTCTCTAAGACTGATTTCTTACATGCTAAATGTCCCGATAATTGTTCTTGGACTTGGAAGTGTTTGCATGCTATAAAAGAATTGATTATGCTTTTTATTTCTTGGATTGTTGGAGATGGAATGGATCCCATCTTTGGAATCTGCCACACCTAATCCTCTTGTTCCACCTGACCCAAATGTTAAGGTCTCTTATTTTATTAAGGTCTTTTTGATTAAGTACTCCTACTTTTCACATTACACTAAAACAGTGCCCCCGTCTTTTAAAAATTTGTTAAAGTACCCCGTTTTATTCAAATGAAAATTCCATCCAGTTAAGTGCTAGGTGACAGTTATCTTTCCAATTAAAAGTCATGTTTACCCCTGAACTACATCTCCTTGGTGGGGAGGGTAAATGATCCGACGATCCTGAAAACAGTGTAATGATCCTGAACTGGGCTCGACGAACCTGAAAGCGTTGTTACGATTCTGAACCGGGATCGACGAACCTAAAAAGATGTTATAGAAGGTCGATTTTCTTCTAACCAAAAACCCCAAAACACTTAAAATGATGAACACTTTTGGGGAATGATGTAACGAACCTGAAAGCAGTATAGCGATCCTGAACCAGACTCGACGAACCTGAAAAATGATGTATAAAATCAATGTGACAATAATAAAAGGGAAAATATGTAAAGTAAATTAGTCTTAACTAACATTAGATGGAAAAACTAACGTGAGGGTACTTTAACAAATTTTGAAAAAAGGGGGGCATTTTTTTACTGGGTATCCAAAAAGCGGGGTACTTTATCAAAATTCTCTTTATTAATGCTGCCACTAGATCTTGGGATGTTAATAGACTAAACACCCATTTCGATAATGCTTCTATTGAGAAGGTTATCATTATTCCCTTAAGCCAGTTATGCTCTCCTGACAAGAGGGCTTGGGAACTTTCAAAGAATGGCATATTTACCTCTAAATCCACTTACTTGGGATTTATAGGAATTAGGTCCTCCCCCCCTTGTAGTAATCTTTGGAATAGCATTTGGAAAATTATAGTTCCTTACATAATTCAAGTTTTTACCTGAAAAGATGCTAGAAATGCCTTACCTGCTAGGACTGTTTTGAATACTAGAATTCCTATGCATACTATCGATTGTTCTAGATGTAATGACCCTCATGAATCTGCTATGCATTCTTTAGTCCCTTGTCCTTTTGCTAGTCATGTTAGGTTTCTTTATTATTTATGTGCCAACACTCAAGCCTTTCGCAATAAATCCTTTATGGATTGGATGATGATGTTTTGGCTTGTTGATCTTGTTTCTAAGCTTCCTGATGGAGCTCAATGCTTATTTGTCTCTATCCTTTGGTCTCTCTGGAGAAGTAATAATTTTTTGGTTTTTCAAAACATTAAGGAAACTCATATAGTTGTCTTCCATAAAGCTAGAGACATGCTTTTAACTAGGAAGTTTAATATGCATATCTCTGCCACTATATCTATTGCTTATTGTGACAAATGGATGCCCCCTCCTGTTGGATGAATGAAATACAATACTGATGGTGCCTATGATGATGTATCTGGGAATAATGGTGTAGGATATATGATGATATACTTTGCAAGCAAAGCCTCCTTTTGTGCGTCTATAGTTTTTGAAGTAAACTCTGCTGAAGAAGCTGAAGCCAGAGCTATTTGGGCATTCTTGAAGAAAGTTATGGAGCAAAAGCTTACACATATCATCATTGAAAGTGACGCTAAGAATCTCATCGATCAATTTTCACCTAGCAATTTTGATGTCGATTATAGAACGGATGTTATATTTAAGGATATTCAGTTTTTCTCCTCTACTTTAGTTGCTTGTTTGTTTACTTTTCAACCCCGTTATTTTAATTCGGTTGCTCATGAGCTTGCTCAATGGGCTAAACTCACAAGCCCTCTATGTACTAGTATGTTCCTCTAATCATGCTTTTTCCAATTATTGAGGGGGATCATTAGCCTTTTTGAAGATCGTTGATTATAAAAAGATAAAAAATTAAATAAAAAATACAAGAGATTCCATTTTAATCCAATTTGACTTTGGTCATTAGAGAAATCTGAAGAACAAACCAACGTAGCAGATTAAGCATATCAAATCAATGAGTACTGCAAGTTGGGGTGTGTATCTTCTAAATGCGGTGATAACATAATTATTACTACTCCCCAAAAGTACGGTAAAGTGATCGAACACACATTGTTTATTTCTTTTTAACTTAAATAAATAATAGACTATTTCATCTTAATGGTAGATTTTTTTTTAAAACTAGACAATAAAGAGGTTGAACGATGTAATAACGCGTACTTGGAACTCTGCAACAAGCATTGCAACTGTTGTTACCACCATAACTAGTGGCGCAAACTAGTAATCTGATCTTTCCTCCTTTGATCTAGCCTCGAAATCACCTGCTCAAGGGACAGGCCTGACAACAGGAGGTGGACTCTTTCAGGTAAGAAGGGGGCCTAAGAACAGCAGCGGCGCCTTAAGAGAGGGGCATGAATAATATGCATGGACATATCCCAAGTCAACGGAAGCTGATAGCCTAATATCCCAATTGTTGTCTTTCTATTTCAAATGATTGTCATGTCATGTGTGAGTGTTGTACTTTCCTTATTCTTTTATTTTTTTATCATGTGTGACAGTGCATTATTTTTTAAGTTGGATTGCATCCTTTATTAGACCTTATTATTGTATAAATAAAAGTCGTCATGCTTATACATGTACGATGAAGAAAGTATCGCAGTGTGCCGAGTAGTATTACCACTAGCTACTATTACTATTAATAATACGTATGATGTCTCGTCTGTGAAGCACCAACACACCGGTATTGGTACCGTGTCTGCATCGGACATAGGACGCGCGTGGGACACCGACACGACGCACGTGTAAAAATCTATACTCTATTTTACTAGTTGGGTAATCTAGTGTGTCATGAAAATTAGTATAATAGTTAATTTTTCTACATGTGGACTAATTTAACAGCATAAAATTGAGTTTTTTTTCTTCATATAATTGTGTGATTAATGTACCATAACGCTATGATTTTAGTATTATAAGAATGATTTAATTAGTATATATATAAATGTGTTCGTGTCCTGATGATTTTGAATTTTGGAGGTCCCTATGCCCGTGTCGTGTCGTTTCCGTGTCTCATATCCGTGTCAATGCTTCCTAACGTGCTTTCATATGTTGATTGATGACATATTGACATGAGTACGTGCACTCACAGACACCACTCAAAGACCACCACCCCCGCTCTAGTAACACTGATTTCAAGGAGAGCCATGCTCTCTTTCTTACTAGTCATACACAATTCTAAACACAAAACTATAACCATAGAAAGCTTTTTTTTCTTTTTTAGATCAATTGACTTAGTTAATTGTAGGCTCTATCAAACATTCCTAAACAACCTCATTTAGTAAAACTAGACAATTCAAATATATAAAGTTACATGTATACATAACCTCATTTAGTAAAACCATACAATTCAAATATATAAAATTACAGGTATACATATTACTATTTCAAGGGTATTCACCAGACTTCATTATGAAGTCGATGTTGCTATCATGTAAACTTCCCCCAATAAAAAAATCCAAAATTTTTGGTCAAGGAGACGAGGGAAATAAGGAAAGGGGACCCTATTTACCCTAGGCTAATCATTCTTGCCATGGAAACTTTTTCAAGGCAATTAAATTATTATGAAAACAAGAACCAGTTAACAAGTATGAAAATTTCCAGAACTGCTCCAAAAATCAATCATCTATTATTCGCGGACGGCTGCCTTCTCTTCTGTAAAGCTAATCTAGCTCAAACTAATAAGCTATTTAAGGTTGAAAAAGCGGGGGTACAACAACCACACCTAATATTTCGTTTAGGAAATCTATATAGGCAAACTCCTATATAATTCTAAGAGAATCAACTAGACAGTCAGACTTAATCAATGGAAATATACCAAAGAGTTATATCTCTATTTTCTCAATTCAGTCCATAATCAAACAAATAAGAATTTGCGACACCGATTGAATAAGAGAAATAACATGGACAGTATCAAAAACCAATATCCAAGTATCAATCAATTCAATCAATAACCCAAAGGCCGGATTCAAGAAATGATTGAACTTACGCACAACCTGTGATATTTCAATTATATAGAAAATATAATGCGGAAAAGAAATAACACAGACACCAGAAATTTGTTAATGAGGAAACTATAAATGCAGAATAACCTCGGGACCTAGTCCATCTTTGAACACCACACTGTATTAAGCTGCTACATACACTAGTCGACTACAAGTTAACTTCGGACTGGAATTTAGTTGATCCCTAATTAATCTCACACTGATCAAAGTACAGTTTCCCTCCTTACGTCTTTGAATCCCAGCAGGACTCTACGCACTTGATTCCCTTAGCTGATCTCAACCACAACTAAGAGTTGCTACGACCCAAAGTCGAAGACTTGATAAACAAATCTGTCTCACACAGAAAAGTCTATTGAGATAGATAAATTTGTCTCCCACATAAATACCAATTAGTTTTGTTATGTCTTTTGGTAAATTAAGGTGAACATGAACCAATTGATACACCAGACTTATATTTCCAAAGAACATCCTATCAATCACTTCACAATAATCTTAATCATATGGTAGCAAAACAATATATTATGGAATCACAAACGATGAGATGAAGATGTTTGTGACTACTTTTTATCTTGCCTATTGGAGATTAAATCTCGAGCAAATCTTAGAGAAGATAGTACTCAATCACGATAGACAACAGCAAAATTAGAACACGCAACTACAGAGAAAATAGTTGGGTCTGGCTTCACAATCCCAATGAAGTCTTTAAGTCGTTAACCTATAATATTTTGTAAAAACTTAAGGTTAAAGGATAACCGACTCTAGTCGCAACTAGTATCACATAGGAGGTGTGGGGATTAGGTTTCCCATTTGCTAGAGTTCTCCTTTATATAGTCTTCAAATGAGGGTTTGAAATCAATGTTACCTTGGTAACAAAGCATTCAATATTCACCGTTAGATGAAAACCTGATTAGACTCAAGCTAATATCTTTCAACCGTTAGATCGAACTTAGCTTGTTACACAAAAATAAAATGTACCTTCATTTAGATATAGGTAACCGTACCTAAATGTGTACACCTTGTTGGCTCAACAATAGTTAACTTAAGTTAGCCATATGATCACTTTCATATCAACCTTATTCATCTTAACCACAACTAGTTCAAATGACTCAATGAAACTAGTTATAGAGTTGTTCAATTGTTTACATTCTCATAGAAGTATACAAGACACAATTGAAGCAAAATCGATTTGATTCACTTGAAGCAAAATCGATTTGATTCACTTGAATCAATTCATGAACATTATAGCCATGATTTGAAAAAGATTTCATTCCTTATTATATAAATGTATTAGTTCATGACACATCCGATTCTAGAGCATAACCCACTCAAGTATGAAAACGGGTACGCATACTTAAGTAGTCGTACTTGAACTGTGTTCGCCAGTACACAAACGGGTACGCATACTGTCTTATACATCCAAGCTTCAGTTGATTCCAGTATGCGTACTGGTACGCATACTACAGTACCCGGACTTCAACTAACTTCGCCAGTACGCGTACATGTACGCATACTCTAGTTCCCAGACTTTACCTGACCTCACTAGTATGCATACGGGTATGCATACTACATTCCGATCTTGGATCAACACATATGCATGTACGCGTACTGTGCTTATAATCCAATTATGGTTAAGTGTTTTAAACTCCCATTTCAATCATTGAAATATTCTTAGAAGATGACAATAGCTGTCTCACACAAACTATTAGATTCAAAGCAATTTTCAAGTAATCGAAAGATCAATACGAAATATTCTGAGTCTACATCAAATGACTGTCTCACACAAATCATGTAAGATGTTACCAGGCGATTTTTACATGATCATATTTTGACTTTCGTCAAGAATATAAGATGAACTTGGTTAAAGCAAAATCTTACCAACACGCAACATATATTTCGAGAAATATGTAATCGAGTTAAACTCAGCTCGATATATCAAATGTGTATAATAGGAAGTCTATATAGCTATACGACTTTTGTCTCAAATAGGATATAAAGTAGAAATAGACTTTTGAGTGATAGATGAGTTTCAGTCTCCATATATCTTTTGTTGATGAAGTTCCACAATCTCCCCTTAGTAGTTCTTCGTCTTCAATCGATGAACGCCGTGAAGTCTAAAGCTCAGCTACACATTCTATCCTAGTCTGATACATAGTTATAAGTAGAAATCAAGACTTATAGTTCTTAATTGAACTTGTGCTTAATTGCCAAATCTTTGTGGGGAGTGCGGTTGTGGAATATTATAAGGGTTATCTTGTATCTTTATAAACTCCTTGATGAATACATTTAATTTCGGCTATATGATTTCATCTAAAAAAGTTGATATGTGCTTTTATTTTGGTCATGAATTATCTCTATGGAAATTTCATTAGGTTCCCACTAATTTTCGTACCTTTGCCAATTTTATTGACAAAAAGGGGGAGAATTAATGTGTAGTTCACACTACAAATACATAAAGTTTTCGGATCATTATGTAAGGGGGAGTGATTTTCATGTGAGATGAAGTATTGACTAAGGGTTTGGAATAGCCATTATTGTGAGTACACATAGCTATTTCCAACGATTTTTATCTTGCAATGTTTTTAGATTATTTATTTAAATTCTAAATTTTATTTGGAAGATGATTTTCCAGTATTAATCTTTATGGTTTTATATATTACAACTTGTTATGGGATATGTGTGTTTGCGTCCGTGAACTATGGTTGCCCCATATATGTCAAAAGTTAAGTCTTTCATATGTCATTATGCAAATATTGATAAAAGATTGAATGGACTTTTGACAACAAAAGTTAATCCTATTGTGTCATTATGCAAATATTGATGGAAGATAGGATTAACTTTTGTCTACAAAGATTAAGTCTATTATATGTCTTTATTGATGAAAAATAGAATGAATATTTGAATATTCCGCAGTATTGGTCTTTCCCTGATCCACATATTTGTGTATATATTGTGTGGCTCCGCAAGTTCTCTTATGTTGAGTATTTTCGATTAAATTAATCATGGGTTCTCTTGTGGTTAATTTAATTGAGTATTTTGGATACAAATTCATGTTTCATGATTATTTGTTAATGTGCAAAGAAATCTTTCTTTTCTTGTGAAAGTAAGGTCACTCTTGTTGTTCTTTCGGGAATGACATTTTATGGGGGAGAGTTCTTAATTGAACTTGTGCCAAATCTTTGTGGGGAGTGCGGCTGTGGAATATTGTAGGAGTTTACTTGTATCTTTATTAACTCCTTGATGAATGCATTTAGTTTTGGCTATATGATTGCATCTAAAAAAAGTTGGTATGTTGTTCTCTTTTGGTCATGAAGTATCTCTATGGAAATTTCATTAGGATCCCACAAGTTTTTGTACCTTTGTCATTTTTTATTGACAAAAAGGGGGAGAATTAATGTGTAGTTCACACTACAAATACATATGGTTTTCAGATCATTATGTAAGGGGGAGTGGTTTTCATGTGAGATGAAGTATTGACTAAGGGGGAGGGATACATATCACCATAGTATTGTTGTCAAAGTTGTGACACCATTGGACTTTGATGTTGTGTAATAATACTATGACACTGTATAACGATGATTGAGAGCAATTGTTTTCTCATTGTTATAGCTACGAATCTTTAACAACTATGATGCTGAGTTGAACACATTCAAAATCACTGGAGTACTTGGAAGTGGCGAAGATTTCTAGTAATGTTGAAGAACCAAGGAAATCAAGCATTTGGATTGAGAGCTACAAAGTTTATTTATTTTGTATTCCATATGTATTGATATTTTTTTCACTAAAATTGACAAAGGGGGGGATTGTTAGATCACTGCTCGATCGAACTCGCAAGCGTTTCTATCTCAAGCTTGTTATCAAGTTTATTTGCGAAAACTATAAGTCTTGATTTCTAGTCTACTTATAGCTAAGTCTCGGACTAGGATAGACAGTGTAGTTGAGCATTAGACTTCACAACATTCATCGATTGAAGACGAGAACTACTAAGGGGAGCTTGTGTAACTTCATCAACAAAAGGTATGTGGAGACTTGAACTCTCTATCACTCAAAAGTCTATCTACTTTATCTCCTATTTGAGACAAAAGTCGTATAGCTATATAGACTTCAATTATACACATTTGATATTTCGAGCTGAGTTTAACTCGCTTATATATTTATCGAAATATGTGTTGGGTTTTGGTAAGCTTTCGCTTTAACCAAGTTCATCTTATATTCTTGATGAAAGTCAAAATATGATCATGTGAAAATCATCTGGTAACATCTTACATGATTTGTGTGAGACAGTCATTTGATGTAGACTCGAAATGTTTTGTATTGATCATTCAATCACTTGAAAATTGCTTTGAAGCTAATAGTTTGTGTGAGACAGCTATTGTCATCTTCCGAGAATATTTCAATGGTTGAAATAAGAGTTTAGAATAATTGGATATAAGCATAGTATGCGTACTTGCATATATGTAATCCAAGTCCGAGAACCATGGTATGCATACCCGTATGCGTACTGCTTGGTTTAGTCAGGTCCGGGAACCTTGTACGCATACCAGTATGCGTACTGGCGTGAGGTTCAGTTCCGGGAATTTCTGCTGAGTTTGGAAGGTATGCGTACCAGTTCCCGTACTGGCGAACCCAAACTTAGTCCGACCATTTAGGTATGCGTACCCATTTGCGTACTTGAGTGGATAATGTTCTAAAATCGGTTTGTTCATGAATTATACTTATATAATAATGAATACAATCTTTTGAAAACCGTGGATATAATGTTCATGACTTGATTCGAGTGAATGAAAATCTATTTTTCTTCAATTGTGTATTGTATACTTCTATGAGAATATAAACAATTGAACAACTCTAGAACTGGTTTCATTTGAGTCATTTGAACTAATTATGGTTATGATGAATAAGGTTGATATGTAAGTGTTCATATGGCTAACTTCAGTTAACTATTGTTGAGCCAACAAAGGTGCACACATTTAGGTACGGTTACTCATATCTAAATGAAGTCACTTTTCATTTGTGTGTAACAAGCTAAGTTCGATCTAACGGTTGAAAGATATTAGCTTGAGTTTAATCAGGTTTTCATCTAACGGTGAATATTGAATGCTTTGTTACCAAGGTAACATTGATTGCAAACCCTGATTTGAAGACTATATAAAGGATAACTCTAGCAACTGGGAAACCTAATCCCCACACCTCTTGTGTGATTTTAGTTGCGACTAGAGTCCATTCTCCTTTAACCTTAGGTTTTTCACGAAACCATGTAGGTTAACGACTTGAAGACTTCATTGGGATTGTGAAGCCAGACCAAACTATTTTTTATGTAGTTGCATGTTATGATCTTATTGTTTTCTATTGTGATTGAGTACTATCCTTTCTAATTTTTTCTCGAGATTTAATCTCTGATAGGCAAGATAAAAAGTAGTCACAAACATCTTCGTCTCATCGTTTGTGATTCCAAAATATCTTGTTTCACTACCATACGATTAAGATTATTGTGAGGTGATTGATATTTATAGGTTGTTCACCTTGATTTATCAAAATACGGAACAAAACTCATAGGTTTATCTTTGAGAGACATATTTATCTATTCAATAAACTTTTCTGTATGAGACAGATTGGTTTATCAAGTCTTCTGTTAGAGCATTACTCGGTTGAACTCGCATGCGTTACTATCTCAAGCATGTTTGTCAATATTAGTGATCAAAACTATAAGGTCCTTGATTTCTATTCTACTATAGCTAAGGTCCCGGACTAGGATAGAAAGTGTATTTGAGCACAAGAACTCTGTGGCAATCATCATACAAGACGAAGGGAAAGTCAAGGAACCAGTGGATCTTCATTGACTAAAAGGTATGTGGAGACTTGAACTTATCTATCACTCAAAAGTCTATCTATTATATCTCCTATCTTGAGACAAAAGTCATATTACTATATAGACTAAGAATATACACATGTGATATTTCGAGCTGAGTATATCTCGCTTATCTATTTTTCGAAATATGTGTTGGTAAAGCTTTCGCTTTAGCCAAGTTCATCTTTACCTTGTGACGAAAGTCATATTATGTTTCAATCATTTTGGAAATTGCTCCGACGAAAAATAGTTTGTGAATAACAACTATATAACGCCCTCTGAGAATTTTTCAATGATTGAAATGAGAGTTTAGACAATATAACCATTGGAGGATATAAGCATTATTGTGGCAACACATATATGTATAAGTCCTTAGTTCTTGAACCAAATTTTGTGAACTTTGTTGATCAAGTGAAACCGGAGAAGTGTGCGAACCCAGTCCTCGAACTGGCGGAAGTTCTCGACCAAGAATTTCTGCTGGAGTTTGTGAACTCCATCCGGGAACTTAAGTCCGCGAACTTGAGTAGGTTATGTCTAATAAACGATGTTTGTGAACTTATCTTAATAAACTAAGGAATGCTATTGCAAACCGTGGATTTATAGTTCATGAATCGATTCGAGTGAATCATATCATTTTTGCTTCAATTGTGTCTTGTGTAGTACATAAAGATCTAAGAAATTGAACAACTCTCTAACTAGTTCATTTGAGTCATTTGGACTAGTTATGGTGAAGAAGAATATGGTTGATATGAAAGTTATCATTTGTCTAACCATTTGGTTAACTAGTGTTGAACCAACTAATGTACAAGTTTGGGTACGATTACACAAACCCAAAAACGTTAAGTACATGTGTGTATAACAAGCTATGTTTTCGATCTAACGGTTGATAAATATTAGCTTGTATCTAATGAGGTTTTCATATAACGGTGAATATTGAATGCTTTGTTACTAAGCTAACATTGATTGCAAACCCTGATTTGAAAGACTATATAAGGGAGAACTCTAGCAACTGGGAAACCTAATCCCCACACATTATGTGTGATACTAGTTTTCTAATCTAGAGTCGATTTTCCTTTAACCTTTGGTTTTCTTCTTCTAAAACCAGGTTAACAACTTAAAGACTTCATTATGATTGTGAAGCCATACCGATACTACTTTTATCATAGTTTTGTGATCTGATCTTGCATCTTCTATCGTACGAGTATAATGGTAATATTTGGCTTGAGATTTCTATCTCCGATAGGCAAGATAAAAAAGTATTCACAAACACTTAGTCTCATCGTTTGTGATTCCTCAATAATCTTCTTCGACGCGTCGATTAAGTTTATTGTGAGGTGATTGATAAAGCTGAGCTGTTCTTCGGGAATATAAATTTGGTTTTATCAATTGGTTCCTGTTCACCTTGATTTATCAAAATACGGAACAAAACTCATAGGTTTATTCGTGGGAGACGAATTTATCTATCCTTGTAGACTTTTATGTATGGGAAAGATTTGTTTATTAAAGTCTTCGACTTTGGTTCGTAGCAACTCTTGGTTGTGGGTGAGATCAGCTAAGGGAATCAAGTGCGCAGTATCCTGCTGGGATCATATGCGTAGAAGCATAACTTTACCTTGGATCAGTATGAGATTGGTTGGGGTTCAACTACCGTCCAGACCGAAGTTAGATTGGAGTAGTCTAGTATCTGTAGTGGCTTAATACAATGTATGTTTAATCTGGAATAGGTCCCAGGGTTTTTCTACATTTGCGGTTTCCTCGTTAACAAAATTCTGGTGAATGTGTTATTTCTTTTCTGCATTATATTTTGTTATATAATTGAAATAATACAGGTTGTGCGTTGTTCAATCAGTTAGAATATCCGACCTTATTGGTTGTTGATTTAAATTGATGGACACTTGGATATTGGTCTTTGGTACCATACAAGTTATCTCTCTTTGATAAAGATTCGCATATTGTATATGCTTGAGTAATATCAAATTGAGAGATATAGATAATAACTCATTGAGATATTTTTATCTAGATTGAGTCTGACTGTCTAGTTGATTCTCTAGTAAAGTAAATCGGAGTTTGTCCATACAGATTGCTAATCTAAATATTGGGTGTGGTTGTTAGACCCCCGCTTTTTCACCTTCGACTTTGGGTCATAGCAACTCTTAGTTGTGGGTGAGATTAGCTAAGGGAATCAAGTATGTAGAGTCCTGTTGGGATCCAGAGACGTAAGGATCACAACTGTACCTTGATCAGTGTGAGATTGATTAGAGCTCATTTACATTCTAGTCTGAAGTTAACTTGGAGTAGGCTAGTGTATGTAGCATCTTAATACAATATGGTGTTCAAATCTGGACTAGGTCCTATGGTTTTTTTGTTTTTGCGGTTTCCTTGTTAACAAAACTTCTGGTGTCTGTGTTATTTTTTTCTCGCATTATATTTGTTTATATAATTGAAATATCACAGGTTGTGCGTAGTTCAATCAATTAGATAATCCAACCTTTGGTTGTTGATATAAATTGATTGACACTTGAACATTGGTCTTTGGTACCGTTCAATTTTTTTCACATAATAATCAGGCTCATGGAATTCTATCTGTTTGATTTGCTGATTACATTGTGAAACAAAGATACAACTCTTGGATATATTTCCATTGATTGAGTCTGACTGTCAAGTTGATTCACTTAGAATTATATTTGAGTTATCCCTACAGATTTCTAAGCGAAATATTGGGTGTGGTTGTTGTACCCCCGCTTTTTCAACATGATACTGAAAAGACGAGGGTACCCAAATATACCTCAATCTAAAACTTTTCCACTTATAAGTCCTTTTCCGAAAGTGATTGTCTATGGACTGAGTCGAGACAATACAACTAATCGGTTCACACTTCGTGTGATAATCTATGGATACTAGATCGAGACAATACAACAACAAAGTATGTTTACTTGATAATAGGTTCGAACTTAACCAAAATCTAGGGATTGTCTATCAAGTAAAATATGAATTAACGTTTGTGTATTTTACTTCTAATTATAATAAAACAATTATAATTGCGGAAATAGAAAAGTAAAAGACACAACAATATTTTGTCAACGAGGAAACCGCAAATGCAGAAAAACCCCGGGACCTAGTCTAGAATTGAATACTCTCAAAATTAATCCGCTATACAAAATCAAACCAACTTCATATAGTTGACACCAAACAACTAAACCTATAGTTTACCTAGTTCCCTCAATATTCCTACGCCTCCAACTTGTAATAAGTCACGTACTTGGAACAATTCTTTTGGTTCGTATTCCAAATAGTAAAGGAACAACAAATATGTCCGGTAACAAATCTTTTCAAACAACGTGATATGAGTTTGACAAAGGCTCTTCCGTTTAACCAATAAACTCCTTTGTCGGGTCCTTAGATCAATCTCTCAACAACTACCGAAGTAATTGTTAGACTATGCAATCAATATTATTAATCACAAAGAAGTGTATTGATGTCGATCTACTCAACTAATCAATCCAATCTATCACAAAGATAAACTGATTATAGTTGGATCCCTTTCCAACCGAAACAAGTATTGTGCACACCAAAGATTATGAACCCAAAAAGTCTTCCTGTCTTCAAATCTTCTTTAATCTTCAATCATCACCTTCACATAATCAACTTGAATCTCTTATGATCAAACACACAAAACAGAGTCTTTTAATGTTGGATTATCATAAGACGTCTTTATATCTACAAACAGTCTAAAGATCCCCGTCAAAACTTCGATCTAGTTTGAGTGAATCTTATATCAGAAGAGAAGATTCTCAAGCATAAACAAACTTGGTGCAATCAAAATTCAACAATCGTTAGTCAATAAAATCAATCGAAAACTAATAATAAACCGCAATTATCTAGTTTCCCACCTACGATACTAATAGAGTTTCTCAATACCAAAGAAGTCTTTAAACTGAGCGGCCATAAGAGATTTCACCTAACTAGGTTACTTTCCTCTCCGAATAGGCGGCTCCAACAGTAACAACACAACTAGGTAGTTTTGCTGGCTCTGAGGATTAGTTTGCTCGAAATGCAAACTTCAATATTTATAGACAAGGAAGTTTGGACACCAAGGAATTTCCAAAACTGAATATTTGCAAAGATACGCAATAAACACAAAATCGGTTTTCATAACTCCTGGAAATGCACTGTCCAAATATTGACCGAAATCCCAATAGAAAAATCTATAATCAGTAAATGCATATTACTAATTATTATTTTCTAAATATATGCATTTATTTGCTGGAAAATAAATAGCATATAAAAACTAAGAAACCTTAAATAAAAGATTCTCAATTTATTTCGATCCTGGGATTCTCCTTTAGCTATTAAGGAATATCTTTGAACAATTAATGATAAGAGTTACTGCACATATTCAAAGTATGTCGACATCTTTACTTTGCAAGTCCTTTTTCATACTTACAATCTTGAAACGATTTTCCACACTTCCAAACAAGTTTAGAATTGGTTCGTCTGAATTCCAAGAACCATGTGATTGATTATCTTATCAAATCACCAATCATGGGTTTCACGGTTTTACCAATACAAGTTCGGTTCTACCTCCATGTGACTACTGTGCATAGTCACGCTAGTTACCAAAATTCGGTTGAATAGGTACTAGGATCGGTTCCCCACAACTTATGGTAACTACATGTATTCGGTTGCACATGTCCATATGATCGGTTCCCCCAAAACTACAAACTTGTTGCACATGTTCATAGGATCGGTTCCCCCATATACTAAAACATGTTGCACCTCTTACAAGGATCGATTCCCTCTTGTAAATTTGTTGCACCTCTTACTAGGATCGGTTACCCAATGACTAGATAAAAGTTGCTATTTACAAGGCATCGATCATACCATCTTGAGTGATTACTTAAGATCGGTTTCACTAATAAAAGTCATACCAATACATAAGTCAGGCCTTATGAATAGTTTTACCTAGATACATAAACAAGTTTATGAACGGTTATACTAAACATACATATTGGTAATTCAAAACAGATTTGCAATGAATAATAATACCAATAAGCCTAGGGATTTCCCTTTCGATTCACAAAACAAGTTTATAAACTTACTTCCTTTAAACGAATGTAAACCATTGTTTCCTTGGATGAAATCTTCACTCATACCCATACATAATCACAATAAAATTCATATGATCATATCGATGTCTTATATACAAAGTTTAATGGTTAAGCAATAAACCTCGTATTGTATTCCTTAATACTATGTCTAACTAGAGTATCATACACAGCTTCGCAGTTATGTTTTCAATACGCACGACTTGAAAGATACGTTAGGGAATGAAAAAGTTCAAGTCAAATATTACTAACCTCAAGAGGAAGGATGATCCATACTTCTTCACATTCTTCAAGTCTTCATGTAATACTTGTAAGTCTCATATCCTAACACTTTCAAGCTAACCTATACGAAGTTGACTCTAGTATATAATCAAGCGACTCTTTAAATGAGTTTTGATTCACTAAAATATGACAACCAAACTTGACATACCAATGCTTGGTGGGTTCAACCGAGCTATGCTCTAACAAATACATCGGCATACAAGTATGTACACTCCTGAAGAAATCTAACAAAAACTACATCATGCCCACGAAATAAGTCATACATCCTTGAGCTATCATACATGTGTACAAATCTGTAGACAACCACAACTAATTTAAGTAAAATAGAATTTATACTCACATTACAGTCCATATACACCTGAAATAGCATGTTGTTGTACAAATCTGTGCACAACTACAAAAAATCTAACAAAAACAACATTAACAGTCCATAGACCCTTGAAATAACATTACAGTGTATAAATTTGTACGCTACCAAAAAAAATCTGTACACTACCAACATTCATTCCCACAGAAAAATCCATACATCCTTGAAATAGCACTGCGGTGTACAAAACTGTATACTGTCACAAAAAATATAACAAAAACGACATTCATATACACACAGAACAGTCCATACATCCCTGAAACAGCACTGCGGTGTACAAATCTGTACACTATCACAAAAAATCAAACAAAAATAATATTCACACACATAGCAAGCCATACATCCCTGAAAAAACATGTCGGTGTACAAATCCGTACACTATCATAACAAATCTAACAAAAATAGCATTCATACACACATAACAGGCCATACATCCATGAAACAGCACGTCGGTGTACGGATCTATATACTATCACAACAAATCTAACAAAATAGCACTCGTACACACATAACAGTCCAATATATGAAAGTATCAGATGATCTTACCTTTTGTTACTTGAATAGATGTTGAATCTTCTTTTGTTGTTTTTTCTTCTTCTTTGAAGGTATTGATTTCTCTTCAATCGCCGATTTCCTTTTAGATAATGATGGGTTTGGATCTTTTGCTACCTGATTAGATGCTGAATCTAATGCTTGTTGTCGTTTTGTTTACTTTGAAGCTCTTGACTTGTTTTAATTCATTGCTTTCGATTTATATGATATTCTGGACTGTTTTGTTGTTGCATCTTATTCACCATGATGTTACTGCTGCTGCGATGTTCATCCGTAGCTTGGGTTTTGATTTGAATCTTCACTAATATCTATTTCTTTTTCTCTAGGTTAAATGATTATTTAAAAAAAAATCGTTTTTTTTTTCCTTTCCCAATTTTTGTTCAGGTATTGAGAAGAATAACGGTTTTAATTCGCAGCACGTGTGAAGGATATTAATGTCTTTGCATCTTTTGGGCTAATTTGTACCTAGTTGATTCGGGCTGGACTAAACAATATTTTTGGATTGATTTTTGAACTATTTTTCCCAATAAAAAAAGATAATTGTTAGGGGGAAAGCCAATTTTACTAGAGGGAAAGCTGGTATAGGGGTGGATTTAAAAAAACTTTTCCCCTATATTGGAAGGAAATGAATCTTAATCTTCCCTTTGAAAAACTCTCCAACAGGTCCAACATTGAGAATGACTTGGAAAACAATTCATCAAATTCTCCGTGATGAGAGGAAACACATAAAAAGGAAAAGCATCAAAATTTGTTTATAATAAGAACAAAGCGTACTAAACTGCAAATTAACAAACCATGAATGAATTCGCTATAAAAATCAGCAAAGAAGCATACGTCTATATTAAAGCATGTACCCTTTTTTTGGATGCTATTGTTGACCTTTCCACTCTTCTACCATGAATTGGTTCACTAGAATATCTTATGGATCTTATGGATATATATAATCTACTTCAAGTTATTATCAATGGCAATAAGCCAATAACTTCTCCATACAAGTGCTAGAGAAGTAATACGAGGTCATGCGTTTTAGTGTCGTTGCCTACCAAGTATACATACACATGAAAATCAATAATGCAAATGAATTGATAAAAAAAATGTAAATGAACTGCTAAAAATTGACTTCACCATAATGATAATGACCGTTTTCTTGAGCTAGATCACCAATTCCAAGTAGTCTCCACTAGAACAATACATCCGCTGAAATAGTGATTTTTTTTTTTAAAAACCACCCAAAATCAGCTTTCCCTTTATAAAATGCGGCTTTCCCCTTAACAATTATCTAAAAAAAACCATCGGCAAAAACATAATGATTTTTGTTAAAGGGAGAGCAAAAAGCGATCTGAGGAGAGCAAAAACCATAGTCGACTCGCTAATCGGGACCTATTCGATCTATTTTTTGAATTCGGACCAAATTTTCCTACTAAATGCACATGCTAACCGTACATCACCATACTCATCATCAACACCACCACCGGAGTCCGGACACTTTGCGCTCTAAAAACGAAAAACAAAATGACCTAAAAACAACGAATTGAATTTTCTTACTGTTTACTGCTACACTACTACCATTAGTATTAATAAATTAGGGATTCGTGTAATACGTTCACTCTTGCAGGTTGAAAAGGTGACACAAGATTTATACACGATTCCTTATACAAGAAAAAAACGAAAGGACTCAACGTCGGATAGATCAAAACCTAATTCCATTAAATGCTTTTCTGTATGTGTACAAAAAGACAGTGATCAAGTTAGCAATGAAGAAGCATCTAAACTTCAAAACAAGAGAAGGCATTTTTAGGGTTATAGAAATATATCTGAAGGATATGCATATGATCCAGCTCCAATAAATATTACATAACAAAAATGGATTAACAAAGTTGATAAAACTTTCTTTATTCTCTTAGAAAAATATGATTAAATCTTAAGAAGTAGTCTGTATTGACATCCACTTGGATCTCTCTCCAACTGAATTTGGATCCGGTACTAAATCATTGCACGTTTTCACTTATTATTGTTTTTGATAAAGATAGGATTCATTGTTTGGGGATCTAAAGAAAGATTCAAAAGATGCGAGCAAAAGAGATTCGTATATCTCTGTCATTCAGGTGCAATTAGAGTTTCGAAGAGATTTGGTACAAGGGGGTTTCGGGAGAGCTCATAACTCCATGATTTTGCCGGTGGTGGGTGGTAGAATTGTTTATGGAGGGTGTGAGTTATGTGTAGTTAGTAGGGTAATTTTGTCCGAGTTAGAAAAATAAGTTGGATAGGTCTTGGGTAGCGAGTCAGTTACGATTTTCGCTCTTCTCGGATCGCTTTATGCTCTCCCTTTAACAAAAATCAACATACTCGGGATTCGCCGAAAACTATGCCTCATTGCTATTTACTCGCTAATGCCACGTATTGGCTTGCTTTATGCATCTCCGAAACAACTCTCCTCCGTGGCTCTATACTCCGTATATTTTAGGCAGCACGAAAATACCACCGGGAAGTTGAACCTCTATCTCCGTCTTCTCTATTTATTCAGAAAGTGTGCATCTCAGTTAAATCGCCTGATTCCCCCAGAATTTGAAACCAAGACCCATAAATTTTTACAAGCGGTAGTCTGGGTTTGTATAATCTCTGAATTGGAATGGACCCTTCAATCATGAAGCTCCTTGATGATGACGAGGTTCGAGTTTTCTTCTTTTTCCTCTCAATCATGAAGCTTCTTTCGTTGGAATTTGAGATTTTTATTAATTTTTTTTTTTAATTTGTTTGCAGGATGAAACTATACATTCTGGGGCTGACGTAGAGGCATTCACTGCTGCTCTAAATAGAGATATCAAAGGAGAACCATCTACTTCTGAACCAGTAGATATTACTGGTAATGCCATTGTTCTTTAGCCCTAATCTTACGAAAATTAGCTAGAAAGATAAAAGAAAACAACTTTATTTCAACACACTCACTAATTTATCATTCAATTTAGAGCGTTTTCTTCCATTTTAGGGTTTATGCTTTGTTTTGTTTTGTCCAACTTTTGTTGGTTTACCTAAAATTTTAGGATTCTTATGTTTTCAGTTCATCGTGAAACCGTAGGAGTAATGTCTCATGCAAATAACCCTGCACTAAGCCAGACCTTTGAACAATGGCAAAGTTCAGTTAGGAAAGGAAAGGCCACGGGTCAAGGTCAAGAAGAAGGAATGAAGAATTCGGAACGGCAAGAGGAGAAACAGTCATCTGAAACTACTGGTACAACGAAAAATGGAAGTAGCGCTGATAGTCAGCAGCAACAGAATGAGTCATCACTGGAACACAATACTCTATCAGTTCAACAGAATCAGTCCCTTCCTGATCAACTACAACCACAAGGGGAACAAAATGCACCTCAGGTTAAGCAAGAAATTGTGGCTGCTGTCAAGAAATTGTCCTTTCCTGAACAAAGTAGTACTGCTCAAGTCGCAGAACAGCAGGTGATTTCAGCAAACCAGCAACCATATCCTCAATTCCAGAAGACGAATGATCCACATGTGTCATCAGCAGGACAAGCGAATAACGCGCAGAGTAGGAACAGACCGGTACCATTTGGGTTGTTGATTCCAATGATTATGCCACACCTTGAAAAAGATAAAGCACAGCAGCTTGATTCACTGTTTACGAAATTGAGAGTGAGTCTAGTTTTTGACTATCTTGGAGAACTTCCTTGCTACATATTCGGAATGACCTGGTAAATTATATTTGTTATTCTATTAAACAATAAGTTATTTTTGTACTCAGAATAATGAAATTAACAAAGATGGATTCGTAAGACATATGAAGAGCATTGTTGGGGACAAGATGCTTAGACTGGCATTTCACGCTGTACAAACAAAGGCAAGTAGATCGTAACATGTTTACAATTTGATTTGACAACATTATGCTTATAAAAAGTGCTACATGTTGTTATTTCAGGAACTGGCTAAAGATCAGGCTGCTCGGAATGCACAGGCTGCGGCCCAGCATTTTCAGGTATGGTCTCGAACTTATTATTGCATGCAGTATTAGCTGTCAGATAATCTCTTATTGCTCCACAGATCATAAAAACCTCATTTTGTTCTCACATTTTCATTTGAAGGGTCAAAGACCTCCAACAGACTCATTACAAGTTTCCAGCTCCGCTGTTCAGTTGCAGACTAATTCAAGCCCGTCGATCACAGAAAAGAACCCTCAAAATTCCACAGCCACAGAACATCAGTCAGCATCACAGGGAATGCATGCAAACCCAGTGCCGGCTGCCCTCCAAGAAAAGGGACAGCCTGTTTTATTTGGAGGACTTACTAAGCATCAGCATCAGCAACAGCATATGCATATTGCACAGCCATCATATTCAATATACGGTACTAACATGGGTAACTACCCTGCTCATGCATTTCCTGGGGCACCTGCTGGTGCTGGATTAGCCTCGTTAAAATCCCAAACTCAAGATTTGCACATGAGGCAGCCTTCACTCCATCACGGAATGGGATCTACTCAAATAGGAGGGGCATCTCATCCCATGAACACGATGAATGCATCCAAGTATGATGCCCAAACCTCTAATGGTGAACCAAAGAGAATCCATGGTGGACCTCTTCCTCATCCGTCAAGTCAGTCCACTTTGCCACATACTCAATGGCAATCCTCCATGAACAAAGAGCAGAAAATTAGCGCTTTGCCTACAATGCCTCCTGTGAAACAGGAATCAGCTGATCACACTCAGGACCAGCAACAACAGCAGCAGAAATCTCAAACTTCTGGTTCCCTGGGATCAGCTTCTTTTGGCGTCGTGACACGTGATCAAGAAAATACAACCTATGGAGCAGAAGTGTCTTCTAGGATTCCTTTTCCAGCATCTACAACTACCATACAAACACACTCGGCTTTCGTTTCACAAGTGGACCTTGCTTTCCCCTATTTTCCAGGACTTCTCTATTTTTGCTTTTGTTAGGCTGTAGAGCTAATCCACTGGTTTAATCTGGTCATATTATCTATTTCAAACTATGAAACCATAATCTGGCCCGACTGAATAACAATGTTACAAATAGTAGTATCAACAATCACAACACTATTTAGAATTTAAGTAGTTCCCCGACCTTTAAGTTGCCTCAGACTTGAAGGATAAACCAACCCTTTATTAATACATAATGCAAGTTATGTATGTGATTGTACATTTTTTACTTCTTACCGCTACTAAAAATGTCAGATAAATTCGCAGGTTACCTCTACAACTGCTTCACTTGGGGCTGGAATAAATACAAAGACTCCGCCAAAAAAAACTTTTGTTGGCCAAAAGAAACCAATCGATGCACTTGGAACTCCCTCACCTGTGGCAAGGTGAACAGTTTATTTTCTTGTTTTTCTTTCTCGTGAAGGATATGTTATGTCCCTGCAATTTTATCTGTCATTAGTTGATTATAATTTTTAATGGTAACATATTTGTCTTATTACAGTAAAAAGCAAAAGGTATCTGGGGCGTTTCAGGATCAAAGCATTGAACAACTTAACGATGTTACTGCTGTCAGTGGAGTCGATCTCAGGGTATGATCTATCGTTAATCCATGACGGCTGTCTTCTTTGCCTTCTGTGGTTAGCTAACAATTCTAGGTTTTCTATACGATTTGAATTCATAATTTACAGGAAGAGGAAGAGCAGCTATTTTCTGCGCCCAAAGATGATGGTAGGTCTTCAGAAGCAACTCGGAAGGTTGTTCAAGAAGAGGAAGAAAGGTTGATTTTGCAGAAAAATCCCCTGCAAAAGAAATTGGCGAAGATCAGTTAGTAGCTCCTTTACCTTTACCTCCTCTAATTCTTGTGACGTATTCCATTGCCAGTTCTGGATATAGTGCTAAATGTATAAATCATTCCTTAGTTGAATATTTTTGCTTTTGTTCTTGATGACAGTGTCAAATTGTGGTATAAAGAATATAAGCAATGATGTGGAACGCTGCCTATCATTGGTGAGATACTAGTTTTATCTTGCCTGCCTCATGTAGCTGCTTTAGATGTTTTCTTATGCAATTAAATTGCAGTGTGTGGAGGAGAGGATGCGTGGAATAATAAATAATTTAGTGAGGATGTCAAAACAGGTATGTACATGTTTCTTTTTCCAGTGGTATGGTTGTGGGGCTGTAGATCATCTACTTATCTAGATCTTGGATGAAACTTTGTAGAGAGTTGATATTGAAAAGCCGAGACATAGAACTATCATTACCTCAGATGTTAGACGCCAAATTCGATTGATGAACCGGAAGGCCAAGGAGGAGTTGGAGAAGAAACAAGCCGAAGAAGCAGAAAAGCTCAGAAAAAGCAACAAAGTGAGTGGCCTGAGCTTTTAGTTCGAGTCAGTTTAATGCATTGAAAGTTCAAATAAAGTTGTTTTGGTTTCATGCTGTACATATTTAGTTTTGATAAATCTATTTTGCTTTATAATATATATGCGTGGTCAATGTGTCCTTTTACGTTATGCATTGGTTTCAAATCCATCTTGCTTTCGTGTTCATTTCGTTCATTACTGTTATGGTACATGGATGCAGAAGTTTTAGCAAGTTAATGAAGTTCCTCGGACATAAACTGTTGTTCACTAGAAAGTTAGACTTCATGGGATTTTTTTTTTTATAGCTAAACTAAGTAGCTTCAGCCATGATATGATATTTCTGCTTTTCCCTATTATATTGTTCCCCTGAGCTACTTTTACCATGTTTGTTTCCTAAAGCATTATTTACTAACAGTACTGTTTGTTTATCGGAATACCAGACTGGTTAAATGTGAAAGTGGTTCTATGAATAGGAAAAACATGGTTGGAAGGAAAGAGCACCATAGCATTGTGTTGTACGAGTATTTTTTTTTAAGTACTCTTAACAGATCCAGGACTATTTCCTGCACACTATGAAAATTTGTGTTGATAAAGTTTGTCTATTATATTTTATTGACGTTGGCTGTTACCATTATATTTTTTGCTAATCCGTTGTTACACCTAGTTTGAAACTAAATCTTCTTTGTTTGTCTTGTAATTGTCCACTTCTATATCTATCATGAGTGCTAGCAACCATTGATAGAGCCTCTTTTGTACATGTGGCACCTAGGGAAGCTAGCGAGTGATCTTTCCACTGTATCTAGCAGTCTGCTAGGGGTTTCCTTGTTATTCCTATTCAGCTATTCGTATTAGATGTATCATTGCCATCTATATCCTTTTGACAGTTATGTGCTCTTTCCTTCATGCATCTTTGGCATCTTTGTAAATTAATTAGGAAAATATCTAACTTGGTTTCATTAAATGTTGATTGCAGGCTGAGGGAGTCACCGGGGCTGATGGTGACAAGGACAAGGATGAAGGCCGTTCTATGGCACTCAAGGTATCAGTTATAATATATGCCTGCAGTGCCCACCTGATCAATTGAGTGATTGTATTCCTCCGGTGAGAAGAAAAACTATCAAACTCCCTGTTTACATTTGCAGGCGAACAAAGAAGAAGATGATAAAATGCGGACTACAGCCGCAAATGTTGCTGCCCGAGTTGCTGTTGGAGGGGATGATATGTTATCGAAGTGGCAACTTATGGCTGAGCAAGCCAGGCAGAAGCGTGAAGGAGGAACTGATGTGGTGTCAGCTTCTCAGTCTGGTAAAGATTCTAGTCGCCGGACTTTATCAAATACTGGACGAGCTCTGAGGGACAACCAAGGAGCTGAAATCAGAAGCTCCTCTTCTTCAGCATTTGGTATGCATCCTACTGTTACTTGTAAAAATGTTATATTTATGACTGTTTTTGATATTCTGTGCCCAAAGCTTTTTACGAAAGGTTATTTAATCGGTTTGGTTTTTATTATTTTTGTTCTTTTTATTAAATCAATTATACAGAATCCTTTGGTCTGCATTGGGCTATAAAGACTAACATCTCTCTTCTGATAGGTGGAATGAGGAAATTCGGGAGAGATTCAGTTCATACAAAGATAGCCCGGAGCATAACAGTTAAAGATGTAATTGCAGTTCTTGAAAGGGAGCCTCAGATGTCAAAATCAACAGTGATCTATCGCCTGTATGACAAGATACCCAGTGATACAACAACAGCAGCAGAATAAAATTGTAATGGGAGATAAAATGCAAGATCATAGAGATAACATGTTTCTTGTGTTCCAGCCTATTATTCTTCCTATTAGTATCTTTTCTGCTATGTGAACTGTATACATCGGTTTTTATGTAGATTTTACTGTCAATAAAAGCAATTTAATCTTTTGCTGAGATCAAATTCACCTGGGAAATATTACTGTGTTCTGTGAGACGAAAAATGTTTAAACTCTTGTGATTACACACGCCACTCTGATCAGGCACCTAATGTTCTAGTCAGGCATCTGCCGGTCTCAAAGAACAACGGTACTTCTTTGAGACCGACAGATGTTCTTGTGCTCAATTGGGACAATGGTCGGGACGTTTGCTTCGATGTTACGATTGTGTCGCCCTTTGCTGGGAGTAATGGTCGTACTTTGGAAGGGGCAGCTATCAAGGATCTTGTCGATCGCAAAAATACCAAGTATTTAAAAAAATGCACTGTACAAGGATATGGATTTGGTGCTTTGGCTTTCACTACTCTAGGTGAATTTGGGGACGGAACAATGAGACTTCGTTGGTGGCCTCATAACTATATTGCTAGTCATGATGCTAACGTGCGTGTAGGTGATTTCCTTTTTCATAGGTTAAGTGTGGTAGTTAAAAGGAGTTGGAGCCGGCTTGTTTTGAGCTCAGTTTTTGTGAATTTGGAAATTAAATGAAAGTAAAACTTTATTAAAAAAACTAAAAATAAAAATAAAAATTGAAGGGTAAATTGGACCTGAAAACAGCATTTTAGATTTGTACAGTTATTCTGATTCTCTCAGGAGTGGCTGCGGTTGTAGAAGTGGTACATGCACAATAAAAGACATGATCTTCATCATCGTCAAATCTGTGTACATCTCCTCCACCATCTTCTTCTTCGTTACTATATAGTTTCAGTGGGAACTCTGTTGGCGTTTTATTACGCGCCGGTAGCGCATTCCCCTAACCTACACCATCCTTCTTCTCCATCTTCATACAACAAAAGCAGCTCCTTAATCAAGAATCTTATTGAGATCAAAGTTGATTCGAAGAAGATGTCTAAAGCTCGAGTTTATGCAGATGTTAATGTCATTCGCCCTAAAGAGTATTGGGATTATGAATCTCTTACTGTTCAATGGGGGTAACTTAAATCCCTAATCTTTTTTCCTTTAATTTTTTTATGTATCAATTAGTTGTTAATCTTATAGACTAGCATGAGAATTAGGGTTTTCCAAAAATTAATAATAAATAAATTTTAGAGATTTTTAACATTTACTTGCAGAGAACATAGAGAGTCCGAATTCCAAAGACATTTTTTTTTTTTTTTGTGTTTTCGCTATTGAGGAATGCTAGCTAGCTAGAGCGCTGATTGCTTATTCAAATCTTTTCTCTCTTGTATCCAGGGATCAGGAAAACTATGAAGTTGTTAGGAAAGTTGGAAGGGGGAAATATAGTGAAGTTTTTGAAGGTATAAATACCAATAACAATGAGCGCTGCGTAATTAAGATACTCAAGCCTGTCAAGAAAAAGAAGGTAATTCTTGCTTGTAATATAATCGTTTTGTATGCTTTCTTGAACTTCGTTCACTTGTTTTGACGTATTTGTTATGAACATTATATGTGTTCACTTGTTCTGACGTATTTGTATATCACTTTCGTTCCTATCAAATTATTCATAGACTGCTCTTATTGAAGATTGTCTGTTGTCATATGCATAAGAAAGCACGGTTATTGAGCCAGAATGAGCTTAATCCAAATGCTTTTCTTGTTGCCCTGCACTGTGTCAAGGGAGTTATTTTACCTAGGAAGATTGTGATTAGCGTTTAATCAGTTTGGTACAAACTATAGTAGCGGCACTTACAGTGCATTATGTTGCTGTTACTATAACCTTGATGTCGAGCAGATTCTTCTTCCAAATAGCATTATAACACACACAACCTTTCTGATAAAGTGTTGCTTCATTGGTTTGTGTTTTTCTTTCCACTTTTTATCAACCTAACTACTTTGTGTTTGTTTTATCTTGCTAGGTTGCTCGCTTTGAGTTTCTTCCAGTTTTTTGAAATTATTTCTCTATCATTCTTTTAATAAAATCCAAAGTCTTAAGAGAAGAAAAATAATAAACTCTTCCACTTCTTGTTTGCTGATACTATTGAGTTTCCTCTTGCCATGATGAATATTTATGGTTGCTCAACCTTGTTTGCAGATAAAGAGGGAGATCAAAATTCTTCAGAACCTTTGTGGTGGCCCAAACATTATTAAGCTGCTCGATATAGTTAGAGATAAGCACTCTAAAACTCCTAGCTTGGTATTTGAGCACGTGAACAGCACAGATTTCAAAGTCTTATATCCGACTCTCACAGATAATGATATTAGATACTACATCTACGAGCTTCTCAAGGTTTCGTCTCAATTAAATTATTCCACTAACACTTTTTATTGTTTGTTAACTTTTGTATTAGCTATAAAAATGTTACTAAGAAGTTAAGCCTTCTTTACTTTCATCTTCATTACACCAAAGAGGCATGTGAGGAGTACAAAGTATGAAGCAGCAACATAGGGCGCTGCGTTGTTTGTAACATACTCCATCTGTTAATTTCAGGCATTAGATTACTGCCATTCCCAAGGAATTATGCATAGAGATGTCAAGCCTCACAATGTTATGATAGATCATGAACAACGTAAACTTCGCTTGATAGACTGGGGGCTTGCTGAGTTTTATCATCCTGGCAAGGAATATAATGTCCGTGTAGCTTCAAGGTATGGTATTTCAGGGATATCAAATTGTTGAAGTAACTCATGAGGTCATTTACCTTTTATATAGTCGTATCATATATATGTACCAGAAGATATATTTACCAGTTGTTAAAGACTGAACTAAGATTTTTGACATTTCAAAAATTATTATACATTTTCACATGGTATATTAGTTCCGAACAATATCACATGGGCCAACACTTGCTTACTTTTTAAACATTGCACTCTTTCCCAGATATTTCAAGGGGCCTGAACTCCTTGTTGATTTGCAAGACTATGACTACTCATTGGACATGTGGAGCTTGGGCTGTATGTTCGCTGGAATGGTGAGAGTCACCTTTGTGTAAAGAGAGTGTAGCTTTCCCATAGTAAGTTTCTTGAAGTAGCATATTCAGAATGTTGATTTGTCTATTCCTTGACAGATATTTCGCAAGGAGCCATTCTTTTATGGTCGAGACAATTATGATCAGCTTGTCAAAATTGCCAAGGTAATGTCTACTAAGAATCTCATTGGTAGAGACTGTCTTCATCAAAGTTGTCTTTAGTGCAGTGTGCAGTATACAACACGCGACTTTATGTATGTGCTCTATTATATTCAGGTACTTGGAACAGACGAGTTAAATGCCTATCTGAACAAATACAGCTTGGAGCTTGATCCTCAACTTGATGGTCTTGTCGGGAGGTATTCTTAATATGAACTCTGATATTTGTTTGTAATATCCATAAGTAGACGGCATTTAATTGGTATCATTTAAATGGAGCAACTGTGTCAGAACATATAACTCATTATCCATCCTGAAATTGTACCTCAAACTGTTATCACGTGTTTCGTGAAGTAAGTTGGTGGAAGGAGCAGAGTATTGTTTGTTGATAGAAAGAGGCATAGTAATTTACTCGGGGTGGATGGGCAGGAGGCATAGTATTGAAGGGAATGATTATTTTCATCAGCTTGTACTAAACCTAAATATGCTTTTGCAGGCACAGCAGGAAACCGTGGACCAAATTTTTTAATGCGGATAATCAGCATTTGGTTTCTCCAGAGGTCATTCATTTAAAACAGCTACATGATTTGATATTTTTTCCTTTTGAAATAAGTTTCAAACCTTTTATCTTTATAATTTAAGGGTTTATTCGATATACAGGCCGTTGATTTTCTGGATAAACTTTTACGATATGATCATCAGGAGAGACTTACGGCAAAAGAAGCAATGGTAATCCTCAAATGAACTAGTGGCTCGTAATTTAATCTTTTATCTTTTTCTTGAATTTTCAAGTTGATGTTTCACGGTGATTATTGGTTTCAACTTAGTTTTTTGTATTTAGAGAGTAGTCAATCTGCTCGAAGTTCAAAATTGTTTGTCTCCAAGTTCCTTAGTTTGATCCGGCCTTCTTAAATTGATGAATAGGAAGTTGAAATGTTCAACAGACCCAAGGAAAAGAAAGTGAAACATAAATTAAGAGCTTTAGGAAAAACAAGATACTTTCAGCATGTTTAGGAAAAACAAGATACTTTTGTCACTATTAGTTACTTTTGTATCTCAACGACTGTCATGCTAAGTGATACTGCTCCGTCCACTTGATGGGAGAGTATATTTCTTTTCTTTCTAGTCCATATCCTGTCTTGCGTTATCTTTAAACTTTTACCATTCCCTTCCAATCTACATCATTCCCTTCCAATCTACATTCTAGTCTTACCTTCCACATCTGAGAAAAAAGCAATCTCGGAGATTACGTTAGACTAATGTTGAAATCTTTGTGTGTTCTCTTTTTCATTTTTGATGTATTCAGGCGCATCCATATTTCTCTCAAGTGAGAGTTGCAGAGAGCAGTAGGAAGGGGACGCAGTGATGTTTCCTATCTTTTTCTTTGTTATGAAGCTATCCTTTGTTTGGTCAAATGCTCTAAGGTTTTGTTAAACATTACATGAATGTATGTATAGTACGACTGGTAATTATGGTTAGTTAAAGTCTTAAACTCTTTCCTTTAGCTCGTCAAATGGAACTCTAATTTGCCCTCTACACTCTGCCAAGTGACATCTTGCTTCTCTTGTTATCTGCGCCTCTGAATGCATATATTTTTTGCGTATCCATTCTGGCAGAAACTAAAAATGATAGGTTTCATGTTTATCTGATATCTCACATCTGATTCTGATGCTTGCATAAGAAAAAAACACATAAAAGCATTCCAGATTTCCTAAAGTTATCTATTACTCACTGTTACAATATGCATTTTTCATTTTCCTTGCTAAATTCTTTCTAAAAAGTTAGGAAATGCACGGCACATACTCCGTGATTTCAAAATCAAAAAAAGCTTTAAAAAGGAAAGAAAAATCTCTATGGATTAGACTAGCAGAATATTTCTATCAGAAAAAAGAATAAAAATAGTCCGGCAGAATTTGTCAAGGAATTTCAACTTGTTTGTATTGTAATGTTTTTGTGTTCCTTTCATGATGAACATATTCCTCGCGGAAAGCTTTCAAGCAACATTCAAGGCTGGCTTTGTCGATTGTCTCACTGTGGTAAGACTTGCAAACGAAGTAGAGCACAGGTTGGACAACGAGCCCGACCAGAAGCCCAATCAGTAGAAGCAAGAGGCACACCGTTCCAATTATCAACTTGGCCACTATTCCAGTTGTAATCAATGCAGGATCATATCTGGCTTTAACGATATCCCACGCCATTGTGTTGAAGTACTCTAAGAACGAGTAGATGAGAACGACGGTAATAAAAGAAACCCATCGTTTACCCTTTATCAGTTCTTTGCCTTTTCTCATGGCTTTGATGCCATACACATCTTCAAGTATGGTTACCACACTAGCCAAATTCCAAATGGCAATTATGTACAGGGTAACCAATCCGATAGATGATCAGCATAACACCTCCAAAGAATGCATCTAAGAGAGTATAATGGAATCCCACTGGCTCATCTTTGGACCTAGCTGCCTGTCCCTGGGTGTAGTGAAGTAAGGCCAAGCCTACGACTATGATGAGTATTATCCAGATGGTATAACAAGTCACCAACAAGTCATTCCATAAGAATGTGATTATAAGTCTTTTCCAGACCTTCGGAATAACGAAAATGATATTGCTAAACGATACTTCGTCATCGATACGTCCTTCGCAGATATAAATGTGGGAAGTGGTGTAAACAACTGCCGATGTAGCTAAAAGGGAGACCATATAGACAAAGAGACTGTACGCAACACCGAATATCCAGACGGCCGTCTGTTTGGAGAATAAAAAATCTGCAAGCTTGTCATGCAATGGATTATTCAAATCTAGCTTCCGTAATAAAACTTCACTTACGTGAATGTTGCGCGCTATGAGTTCAGAGATCTCCTTGTTAATTAAGGAGATGAAACATAGAGGCAGGATGAGAACAAATGTGATCTTTGTGAAAAGCCTCTTCCCTGAAAATATAATCCTGCAACTTCTATACAAACGCCAGAGAAACCAAGCCATTTCAGATCCTCCACCCCCATGGTCAGTCAGATATAATTTTCCAGCTCCAAATCATTTTTTTTTTTTGAAGCAACAGCTCCAAATCATTTGATCTCACTCGCTACAATCAGAGCTTATGGAAACTAATTAAACCATATACTGCTAATGCTGCATTGCCTAGAAATAGAACTGCCAACCTGTAAATGCCTTGCTTGCTTAATCTATTAGTAGTCAAGTTCTGCTGTAATTGTCCAGGTATGACGTTGACCAACAATTTTAAGCCATCCATCTGAACATGTTTAGAGCATTGACCAACCTGAAACTATCCAAAGTTGATCTAGCAAGACATGTTTTCAAACGTCCATAGAAACAAAGATATATTTATATACTCCCATAATATTTTTGTTATGGTATAATATTTTTGTTACAGATACAACCATCATCCCATAAGATCTAAATGCAATACATGCTAGCCTCACAATTCAGATAGCTTGTTTTTATTTGTTACAGTAGTCGGCAGGTTCTTGCAGTGGGTGTTCTTCGCTTGAATCAGTTCTCATTAGCATCCAAAATGAGAAGTTGCTCGTCCTGGAAGCTCGAGTCCACCAAGTCTACTGTTGTTTATAAAGCTGAAACAGGGAAGGAAAAAACTAAATTAAAATGGAGAAAAGGGTTGTTGTTCTTCATCATTCTTACAGTCTGATAACAAGATTGTCACTATCACAAGTAACATGAAACCAAGTACATGGATTCACAAGAGTTGGGTCCCAACTTTGAAGAACATTGTTAGGATCAGATAGTCTTGTTCTTAAACCATAAAGTATGTCCCCTGCAACGACAAAATTTTTAAAAAAATTCATCAACATTAACCACAAACCCAGACTTGAAAATCAATCAGGAAATCGAAGGAGATATATTTTGAATAATTACCTTCAGAATTAGCAGAAATAGTTGAAACAAATGAAAGAAGTGTTACTACACAAAGAACCAATCGCATTTCCATTGCTTGAAGAGAGATTGGAAGCAGCAATGAAGAACAGGATAAAAAACAATGTATTTAAAGAACAAGAAGTCAATAAATTAGAAAAAAAAAGTGTTTCTGGGAGAGAGTTGATTAGTAGAAGAGTAGACTAGAATCCATTGCTTGAGTAAGACTGGAAGCAGCAATGAAGAATAAGACAAAATAAAAAAATGTATATGAAGAACAAGAAGTCAATAAATCAGAAAAAAAGAAAGAATAGTGTTTCTGGGAGAGAGTTGATTAGTAGAAGAGTAGACTAGAATCCGTTGCTTGAAGAAGAGATTAGCAATGAAGAACAAGATTAAAAAAAGAAAAAAAGTATATAAAGAACAAGAATTAGAAAAGAATAGTGTTTCTGAGAGAGAGTTGACTAGTAGAAGAGTAGACTAGTATTGTGGTCAGTAACTTAGTATATATATAGTCAACAAAACTTCATGGACTATACGGGAGAAGAGGGAAATTATTGTTTTGTTTTGTGTGTAGTCTAGAACGTGGCAAAGAGATATATTGCTCATTTGTTCTATGGTCATGTTGGGGTGAGCAATCGGCTGAAATGATTTAATCCGCATCAAGCGCAATTTCGCGGATAGGTGTCCAAACCATTCACTAATGAATGGATCCAGTTGTAATTTTTGAAATCGAACCGATTTATGATTAGTCTAGTTTAATTGGGGGCCCTGATTTTTAATTAGGGGTCCTGCACTACGTGACAAAAAGAGTCATGAAATAGCAATTTTGGGTTATCCCTTATCCCATATTTTTCGAAATGCCTTAAATACCCCTAAGTGATTAGTGTTAATTAAATTTAATTATTTAATTAATGTGTTAAGTAATAAGGTTAGATTAAAATCATTTTTTTGGTAACTTTTTGGATTAAAGAAAAAATTGTGTTTTGGTGTTGTGGGTAGGGAGAAGTAGAGTTTTTTGGTGAAAAATTTAGGTTATTTGAAATGAATGACTCTAGTGAAGGAAATGATGTTGGTGAAGCTTCTAATTACAACCATGATTGTGTTGATAGTGAGATTGTGTCAACTAATCCTATGGATTGGATGTTTGATGAAGAAATGTTAATAGATGAAGCCATGAATAATGATGGAAATGAAGATCCCATTGGTGGAAATGAAGCAACCAACCCTCAAAATGAGGAACCCCGAGCTGAAAACAATGAGGTAAACAGTTTACACCCTTCGATTTGTCTGTTTGTTGCTCCAAGTGGTCGATTCATCCACAATATGCAACATCTCAGTGATAGGGTCGTCATAGTCGGGGTATTTAAGCCATAACGACCCTATTAGGTCGTCATATTATTGCTAGTACTATTAACGACTCTAACCTGCAACTCATTCCAGGTTATGAAAAATCGTTAATGTACCGTTATATATATTGACGACCCTTTTTAGGAAGTTCACGTAAAATCGTTAATTTTATTGTTTACTGAGTAACGATTCTAAAACCCAAATTCGCTGGTCAGTATGACACCTAGGGTCGTCATATTTGTAGTCAACTTAGTTTATGATCCTAAAGAGGCATTGCAAATTGTTTTTAGGGTCGTTATTAATTTTACATGTAAAATTAATATCGACTTTTTCAACGATTTTTCATAATTTTTGATTTCACAGAATCATTTCATTGAATTTTAAAAGGCATACATCTTGCATAACGTTGCATTGAAGGAAATGAAATACAATAGATAATAACGGTGCATTTAAACACTCAACCATGGATGTTGTAATTATAGGTAGTGCCGTGCAAGATGAGGTAGCAATCGTCGAACTCAAACTTGTTCCCACGAAGCACCTCGTATCGCTTATACGCCTTACCCAACTGAAAACACAAAACAAAAACTTAGTTAGTATTGTTCAAAGCTTTCGATAAGTTTTACCTCTTGTTTAAATACTTACTCTTACAACGCCGAGCATATCGGGCATGGCTTTCTTTACGGCACAAATTTCTCTTTTGAAAGCATCACATTTTAATTTTATCTCTTGCAACCGTTCTTTGACTTGTTTCAAAGACCTTGAGTTGCGATTTCCGTCCAACGCAACAAAAACGATGAATACACGGTTCCACCAAGTATCAGATGTTTCATCAATGTCTTTGTCTAGACTATCAAAGTGGTTTGTGACTGTCAACCAAGCTCTCTCAACGGCGCAATTCTCTTCGGAAGTGTAGGGAGTAGCCATGGTATTACCTCTAGTTTTTGCTCTTGGGTGATAAATGAATGAGAATGAATGTGAAGTTTGAGAATTATGGTTTGGGTGAAGAAGTGGTGAGATATGGTTCTCTTTTTATAGAGATTAAAGGCCCAACAATCATTTTTTTGAATTATTTACCGTTGCCCAACTCAACCATATTTGTTGAATTCAAAATTGACATTAACTGCCACAAGAGTCGTTACCTTTTCTGTTTACAATGTGACGACTCGTTCCCACCAAATGAGTCGTTCATTTTTTTTTTAACGACTAAACCATCATTGACGACTCTAAACCATCATTGACAACTCTAAACTTTGGGATCGTTATGTTTTATTTTTATTCATTGACGACTCTAAGCTTCTCTATTTATGTTATGTTGTAGATGGTGGTGCATCCAAGCTCTCAACCAGAACCAGTCTCTACGATCTGTCCGGATACTTCCCAACACTATATGACTGATTTGGTAGGTTTTACTTAACCTTTTAGTTATATTTAATTTTAAATTATTTGATCACATGGATGTATAATTTCTTTGGTGAATGTATACATGGAAATACAAGGTTGAGGCCAAGGAATGGCTTATCTCTAAGGCAAAAGAGAAGATGTGCGTTGTTGTTCAAAGCAAACACGTCGATCGTTATAATATGGAGATGGTGTGCGAGAGAGCGGGGAAAAAAGGGGAAAGTCACAAAGGTAAGAATTACAAATATGAGAAGAAAACAAGTAGTGTCTACAAAACTGCGTCGAAGAAATGTGGTTGCCCGTTCAGGATTTATTTCAAAAGGCATCATGAAACCCATCGATGGAGATTGGATATTATTCTGGACGGTCGTCACAACCATCCTCCACCTAAAAGTTTATATGGACACCCTGCATATGCCCGCTTGAAGCCGCATGAAATGGAGAGGGTTCGAAAAATGAAGGGGTGTAGGCCTCTTAAGATCCTAAATGCAATAAGGGCGGAAGATAAGGATAACTTGTCTACCATTTCGACAATCTATGTGGCCAAAGCAACATTGAAGAGAACCGAATGGGATGGTAGGATAATTATGCAACAATCCGAGTGGTTAGCAGAACAACATAACTACGCCATGCAAACAAAAGTTAGTCCCGGAGAAAAAGTTACTCATATTTTTCTTGCGCACCCTATGATGGTCGATTTGGCACAGTGTTTTTACTAGGTTCTGTTCATAGATGCCACCTACAATACAAACAGGTATAACATGCCCTTGTTGAACGTGGTTGGTCATACTTCGGATAAACAATCATTCACAGTTGCATGGTGCTTTATGGAGAAAGAAGAAATAGAGGATTATGTTTTGGCCTTTGAGCAAGTGCGGTTGATTTACCGTTGAAACGAGACGCCGCGGGTTATATTTACTGATAGAGATTTTTCATTTATGAGTGCCATTCGTCAGGTTTTTCCTCTTGCTCAACATTTTCTTTGTACGTGGCACATCCAAACCAATATTCTCTCAAATTGCAAGAACCAAATCCAAAAGATCCATACTAAGAAGGGTAATCAACGTTCTAAGGAGGAAGACGAGCGTCTTAGCGAACTGTCCAAAGAAGAGAGAGCGGAAGAAAAAAGGAAAGAAAAGGAAAAATACGATGAAGAGGGGGATCTATGGAAGGTTTTTTTGCAAAGATTGGGACCATTTGGTTCATTCGAAGACCGAGGTTAAGTATTATGCAAACTTGCAAAAGTTTATTGATGATTGGACCACGGAACATAAGAAGGTTGTCGAGTATTGCCAGAATACATGGTTGAATCCTTGGAAGGAGAGGTTTGTTTACGCATGGACCAATAGATACAAGCACTTCAAAATTTAGTCTACCAGTATTGCAGAGCAGTCTCATGGACGTCTGAAAAAAAAATTGAAAGAGAATATTGGTGGGGTAGTTACGGTACAGGAAGCTATTCACGAGCACGCAGAGAATGATCTAAGAAAAATAGTGGCCCAGATGGTGATAAGTAAAGACCGTTTTCAGATGGCATACATTAGAGACAAAGATTTTTTACGGGGGATAGCACATCAAGTATCATGGTGGGCAATAACCCATATGATGGAAGAACTTATAAAGTTTAGAGCACACACGGCCGCTGGGAAGGTGATGAAGTGTTATTGTAAAACAGAGACATGGCTCGGCCTCCCTTGTAGACAAAAACTTGGTGGGTACAAAGATATCATTCCTCTTAAAGATATTGATCCATTCTGGCAGCAACTCTCATTCACACCAAATCCCACAGGGGACGCTGAACAAGAGTTCGGAGACTTGGAAATTGGAAAGTACATCAACGAAAAATTCAGGAAATCGAAATGTGCAGGAAGACAAATATTGGTTTCCAACTTGTGGACGGCGGCCAAAAAAAGCTTGGCGGTAGAAGAAGAGCCTATAAAACAAAAACCACCAGGGCGTCCGATAGCTAAATTGTCATTTAGAGAAACTGTGAATGAAAACAAAAGCTGTACAAGGGACCAGTGTGGGCATGAGAAGGTGCAGGCGGAATATAATGAGTATGAAAACTCTTTCATTACCAAGAAAAGGGGTCGGCCAAAAAACAAACTAGTCACCCTAAGTCATATGGATGATGTTGATTATACAGTCGGCACCCAACAAAGCCAAACAAGCGGAATGGTGATGATAAGAGGAATAAAGGGTAATCCGTGCACCCCTAGAGATTCCCATGGAAGACCTCTCCGTGTTGCTTACACTTTGTATAAAGAGTATACCGATCAACTTCCTTACGTCATATGGGATCACCTTATCTCCACCGACGACGTGGACGCGGATGGAAATTGTGGTTACCATGTTGCAACGGAACAGTTAGGCCATTTCAATGAAGCTGACAAACTAAAACTCACCCAAATCGAATATGCAAGGAGACAAACGGCCGCTAAACTCGTTCAGGACAAACTACTTTATCTAACAATGATCATGGAAGGAGATTCAATAGAGAAAGAAATGAAGTTCAAGGAGTTGGTATCCAACGTCAAATGGCGAAAGGGGTCGAAGACGTCCGGTTATAAGTTTTGGATGCAAATGCCTTTTGGTGCCCAACTGTTAGCGGACACATTCTCTTGTGTCGTTCATGTATTCAGCAAAGGGTTCCCCGGAGGATCTTGTACGTATGTACCCTCAAGAACTAGGTGTTAGACGGCGTTAAAGAAAAGAAGAATTGTAATGGCACATGTCAATATGAACCATTACATAGGGTTGAAGGTAACACATGAATGTCCTTTGCCACGGGTAGTCTATGCTGAGTGGGGAGACTTCACTCAGGATTGGACAAGTCAGTATGAGTATGGCCTGAACTTGTGTAATGCTTTGGACCCGATGCCGGCTCATGTTGACATGGGCGAACAATTGAAAGAATGAATGACTGTTTATTTTGAGCTTTATTATGAAACATCCTTTGTTGGTAGATGGTTGTATTTTGAAGAATGCTTATTGAATAGATGTTATATCTTTCCGCATAAATGCTGTTTACTATTATATATATTAATGTCGTTCTCATTTTTCAGTTAGCGTCATCATTGTATGACTCAATAAAAGGTAACGACTCTAACCGAAAACAAAATATGATCTCCTGGAAGTTTTGGTAAACACAAGTCGTTTATTTATTAAACATAAGTTGTAACGATCCTTGAATATTTTTTTTTTAAGATTAGAGTCGTTATATATATGACCCTATTCTGTGACGACCCTCTTGTGCAAATATTGTTCGTCTCCTGGATGTTTTTGTAACCTGTGGTCGTTATTTTAAAAAACTTTTATAGTAATGACACTAACACCGCTTAAAGTCGTTACCTTTTTAAGGAGCATATAATAACGACTCTAACACCTAATATATTTAATGGCTCTTTCTGAATACACTCTTCCCAATAAAAATAGTCGTTGGGATATGTTAGGTATATATCTTTCAACATGAACTGTCCAATACAAGCGAAAATAAAACTAAGATGTCAAACAATTCAATTGAAAACATACTTAGAAGATGCAAGCGACCAACCTCCTCAATTTTGGCAATGGAGGAAGAACTACGCAAAGGAAGCATGCCCACACTAAAAAACCATACACTATCACACCATATCCTACGAAGGAAGAAGAAGAGTTGCGCGAGGCAAATAAACGGGGCAAACAACAATCCCAACTCCGGGAAAGATTCAAGCAAGTCGACGAAGAGACCGAATGGGTTAAAAATTATTATATCGTCAAGGATCTTAACAAATATAATCAAGACGATAGTATATTTTGGAGCTGTGTTGGTTCGGGTCCAAACCTATATCCTTATTTGCCGTCTCACGTTAGGGATAGGACGATTGTTGTTGTGAAATGGTGCACCAAGTACAACGAGTTTATCGCCGGGCTCAAAGGGGATAGGTGTGTTGCCCAAGATGCTTACACCAAATGGAGAGGAGAGCCGTTTTATCACATCGAAGCCACATTGGTAGTTCAATCACGTATTAACATGTAATTTTTCAGCTATAGTCGTCACTATATTAAGTAAATGAACGACCCTTGAGGTGTATTTCAAAAAATCAGACCGCTCCACTCCACCTGTCATAGCGTCGTCAACTATCACACTAAAAAGGTAACGATGCCAACAGACAAATAAGTGTCCAGGTCTGTATGATTTTTTTTCACAGGCGTCGTTATACATATCCTTTTAAATAATAACGACTCTATTTCAGAAAGACAAATATGTGTCCAGGTCGGTATGATTTTGTCAACAGGGTCGTTATTCAAATCCATTTTAAATGTAACGACACTATGGGCAGAAGTTATACCCACAACTCTGTTCTAAATTTTCTTAGAGTCATCAATGTTCAAAACTAAAGAGGTAACGACTCTAAGGGAGATGTTTTTTTTTCCCGCAGGTGTCGTTACTTAAGGTAGTTTAAATATTAAAGACTCTAAGCCAGGAATTATACCCAGTTCTCTGTTTCATTTTCCCCCAAGGGTCGTTATTTTTTACAACCATTAACATAACGACTCTAAGGGTTGGGTTTGGTATTAGATCACAACATTAACACGAAGCCTTTAAAACCAAAAATACTAACATATGTAAACTAACCGAGTTTAACAAGCACGAGATAGGGGTATCAAACCATGGAAAAAAAAAACTTAAGTTTCAGTTTGCGAAATACTTAAGTCATCCATCGTAACATTAGAAGAACATATCCTCACTCAAGGTTACGACCTCCACCTCGGCCTCGACCACCACCTCGTCCTTGACCTCCACCTCGGCCTCGACCTCCACCTCTGCCTTCCTGACTACCTTCAATAGCTGATGACCGGCTTCTCTTACGACGGCATTGACTTGTACTAGCTATTTTGGATTCACCATCTTCTGTTTCCTCCGAGCTTGTGTCACCTTGCCATGCTTCACCCTGTTGTTGAAGTTGTTGTCTCATTTTTTCACGGGTTTTCCTGGGCCTCTTAAATTGCTTAGCCAGATCAGCAAACATTTTCTTAGCTGATGGATTTTCAATGTGACTAATATAATCAGCATACTTTCGATGTCGCTCTGGTTCTACCACTTCTCATTTCTCGGCCCAACAACAAAATGCCTTAAGAAGAATCTTCATTCGCTCCCTCTATTGGCATTCAAATACCATTTCATATTAAATAACGCATATTTGTTTGTTTGTGAATAATGCAATGCCCAAAAAAAAACTTACCACAAGCTTAAGAATAATCGAATCATCTCTTGTATCAGATGTAGATGCCTTATTGGTCCTTCGAGTGCCCAGAGCATCTATCCGGATGACCTGAGGGTGAGAGAAGTATCCATACCATTCCAAGTAATCATCTGTGGACTCGTGACCTTGATTCACATGCTCCCAATAAGAGACATATACCTTGCTATCATGCTTGTGTCTATCATCCCAATGCTTTGTCAATGGTTGAGTTTCATAAACCACTACTAATTCCGACTCGTTAGACTCGCATTTGTCTAACTTGTGCTTGAATCGTGGTTTATAATCCTGTGCGGGTGAATCTTGAATAAACCCAAGATGACGCATGATTCTCATTGGATTATACATTGAAAATCCGTAAGGGTAAAACAGAGGGCCGTCGTAATACACAACATCTTCCATTGCGCTCACCCTATCTTTATTATAAGGATCAAAGATTACCTCTTCAGCTGTGATGTTGTCCAATTTTTGCCGCATTTCGACCAACGCATCCTTTTGTTCCCTATCCGCAGACCCAATGTACAAGTATCGAGTCCCTCTTGGTTTGGTTTTGTTCCATTCTGGGTTTATTTTGACGTCGGGATTGTCTTTGAACAATGAAGGTAAACGATCATAAATCCACACCTATATTGACATCAGATAAAACAAAACAATCCGATAGGTATAAAAAATTTCAAAAAAAAAAAAAAAAAAAAAAGGGGATTCAACTAAGTTCAATCCAATTACCTGCAGTAGAGCCGTATTGCCATGAATTTGAGAAGATCGTTCCCGAGATGAATTTGATAACTGACAATTCAAATGTGCTACCATGGAAGTACCCCAAGAGTACTTGTTCACATCATCCAAAGGATCCAACAGTTTAAGTAGGTTGACACTCACCCGGTTACCCTTGCTGTCGGGAAATATGACCGACGCAAGTGTGTACAAAAAGTACCCAGCTGCCGCATAACGACATTGAGCATCATAGAGACCATCAACTCTTTCTTTGATTAGTGTTCCAGCAAACATCTCTCTAATATCTACGAGTTTGAACTCTTTCTTATGGTACTTCTTTCCCATCACGAAAAGGCCATATGTAGTCTCTTGATCCCAGCCAAACAATCTCTCGGTCAATCCATAAATTTCTTCCCAACTAAGCCTTTTCTTGAACTTAGCATTGGTGGATTTTCCTTCGACCGGCAACCCTAATATCTGATCTGCATCATCTGGTGTCAATGCCATCTCACCAAAAGGAAATTGGAATGTATGTGTTTCACCGTAAAACCTCTCACTAAAACTTGAAATTGCAACCTTGTCATATGCAATCACTGAGTTCACAACGGCAGTATACAGAGCCGAGTTTTCAATAATCTCCTTGACTCTTTCACATTCATCTTTTATCTCCCACATGGAAATTTTCACATAAGAAGATTGTCGCCTGAAAATACGTACGGCATTCTTATGATCCTACAAAATAAAAAACAAGTAAACATAAAAAAAATATCAAGTGAACATCAACAAATCAAATTTAAAAGAAAATTTTAGATTGTTACGATTGTTTCGTAGATGGTACGAGCCCAGCTGCCCTTATATCCAAATAAAACTTCGTACCGATCTCTCGGTTCTCCTCTAGCTTTACCACCATAAAGACGTTCTAGCTGCAAATGTTTGGTGGGAATGTGTCTCGCGCTCTCTGCAACTGGCTTTCCATCCTTCCGTCTTGACGGTTTCGCCTCCTCTACCATTATCTCCTGATCATCACCACCAACACCTTTACCAGCATTACCTTCATCACTCTCCTCCTCCTCCTCCTCATCATCATAATCACCACCACATGAACCACCACCACCAAGGCCAGAACAACTAATACCACCGCCGTTACCATCGCCAGCATCATCGTGAATCTGTTCTTGTTCAATAATTTCTTCCTCATAGCTTCCGGAAGCAGAGATAACTGGGGTGGAAGCAGATGACGAATCAGACGAATCATTACCTTGATTTCTCATTTCGCGGATAGAAAAGGCAACCTAACTCGGATGTTTTCCGCGGAATTCACCGGCCGCCAAGTATTTGTCGTGCCGTGGAGGTTTGGAAGGTGGAGTGGGCATGTGTTCCTTGTCTTTCTTTTTACTACAATGGTAACATACACACAAATAACTTTAATATTTTATGCTATCTCATTACTAGGGTCGTCATAATATACGTTAAAACAATAACGACCCAAACAAAACAATGACGACTCTAATAACAAATATAACGACCCTTTCAATATTTTAGACAGTGGGTATTTTTGTTTTCTAACTAGGGTCGTCATCAAATATAGTTAGGGTCATCATATAAGTTAAAACTATTACGACCCAAAGTAAAAAATGACGACACTTCCTAATTTTAAGGCAGAGAGTATGGTCTCTGCAACGTTAGGGTCGTCAATAAGTTGGCTTATTCGATAACGACTCTAGTCAATGGAAACAACAGTGTATTAGCAGAATTAGGGTCGTTACAAAACTAAACTTATTCAATAACGATTTTTCATACACAACACATGCAATTAAAGGATCGTTAGAGTTTAACATAAAACTGTATAACGACCCTAACACTGAAACTGAAAAAAAATCGTTTCCAGTGCTCGATTTCACAGTCAAAACTCAATAAAGAATCAAAATCATAAGTGGGTTTGAGTGACTTACCTTCTAATAGGCGCCATTTCTTCTTCTAATTATTCCCGGCTTGATACCACAACGTTGGTTTTGAGATTAATCTCCAATTTCGGTTTCTCTACCAAATTAGGGTTACTAAACTTTCCTTTGTACTCATTGGTTCGAGCCATCTTTGTAAAAGAATTTAATCGTCGATTAAAGTTTTTTGTATCGTCGATTAAAGTTTTTTGTATCGTCGATTACAACGATGAATCGACGAAGAAAAAAAAAATTAAATCGTTAATGGAGAAGACGAGGAGTGGGAGGTCGGAGAAGAGGGAGGGAGGGGAATAAAAATTGTTTTTTGGTTTTTAGAAAATGAATTGGGGGCCTTAGGGTTAGTGTTAATAGGTTATTAAGCAGAAAGGGTATACATGTATTTTCACCCATTTTTGGAACCCCCTTATAATTTGTGGTGTGGGTATAAATTGTTCAGGGCCCCTAATTAAAAATCAGGGCCCCCAATTAAACTAGGATGATTAGGTGCCGGTGCAATCTTAAAAATTTGTACCCAATTAAAGATATTTGTTGTAGTACTTTATAAAATATGGGATTAGTCCGTTATATAACAAACTTATCTTCTTATATTTTCTTCCATCAAACATTTAGGGCTTGAGATTGAGATCCAATTTTATTTTTATTTTTCTTTCTTAATTGGTCATTGTATTCATTTTTGTGTGTTTTTTTTTTCTATTTTAAATTTTCAATTATAAAACAAATCCATTGGATTATCCTCATCCAATATGTCTATCCGTGCATCAATTGAATGCAAATTCGTTGGATGTTGGATTTGATACAGATGACAAATTTGAAATTCGTGATGAATTAGATTGGATGCGGATGAGGTACAAAAACGGTCCAAACCGGCCCATGCTCGGCTCATCCCTGCCTGAATGGACTATAGTATGGAGTAATTTTTTTTTTTTTTGCAAACCAAACTGCGAATATTACAAAGAGGAGTCTAGCTCGGTATGCGAAGCTATCATTAATACTAAGGCTGTCAACGACATTTATCGAAACGGATAGTGGCTCAGCAGTTTCTGTTACCATAAGAGTTATCTGATATCCGATAACTTCCGGTAGAAATCTGAAATTAAATTTTGATTCCGTTACATTTAAGTTATCGACTATCGGATAATTTCCGGTATTTGACAAAAAAAACATAAGTACTATTCTTTCAATTCCAAATTAATCTCAGAATAGACAATTTTTAGATCAAAATTCATGCCAAACACAAAGTAAAGACATACAAATGTTCCAAATTGCTTAGTTACATGGTCTTGCAAAAGGAAAAATAAAGAAATTCAAAAACAAATGTTCCAAATTGCTTAGTTTCATGTCCTCCTCTCACCTCCGATATGACTATGATCCTCCTCTCACCTCTGGTACCGATGAGGTGAGTCATGTCCTTCGCCTTCTATCTTACCATGACTTCCCATAAACTGATTATTCCCTTCACGTTGCGGATCCAACACCGCTAACTTTTGTAGTAGCATTTGTCGTTGTCGCTCATATTCATCAATGTCGTACAACACTTGTTTAATCTTATTGAGCGTAACGTGCATGCGTGAGTGAACATGATGAGCGAGTTACTCTATATCCATGTGGCACGAAATGCGTCATAATTCTATAAGAAAATCTCTCAATATGGTCTCCAAAATGTTATACATGCAAATAGTTAGGATGCAGAGATCTGTTCCAGAAAGTAGTACACAGTTTTCCACAAAATGACTCCAAGCTTGTCAAGGATAAATAGACTATTTATATACTTTGTCATACACATGATAATAGACACATGTTATCTCAAGTAACATGAAACCAAGTACATGGATAACAATCTTATAACAAGATTGTTATTATCACAAGTAACATGAAACCAAGTACATGGATTCACAAGAGTTGGATCCCAACTTTGAATGACATTGTTAGGATCAGATAGTCTTGTTCTAAAACCATAAAGTATGTCCCCTGCAACGACAATTCATCAACATTAACCATATTTAAAAACACAAAACCAGACTTAAAATAAAATCAATCAGGACATCATATACGAGAGATATTTTGAATAATTACCTTCAGAATTAGCTAATATAGTTGAAACAAATGAAAGAAGAAGTGTTACTAAACAAAGAACCAATCTCATTTTCATTGCTTGAAGAAAGGATTGGAAGCAGCAATGAAGAACAAGATAAAAAAGAAAAGAAGTATATAAGTAGTGAAGTGATTTCCTTTGTTGTTGTTGTAGTATTAAGAACAAGTCAATAAATTAGAAAAAAAATGGAGTAGAATAGTAGACTGAAAAATATAGAGTTGATTAGTGGAAGAGCAGACTGAAAAATTATAGAGTTGATTAGTCAACGAAACTCAATGGAGTATGGGATAGGAGGAAATTTATAACAGTCCGTTTCTACAGACCGAGAAAACCAAACCAGGTAAAAACCGCCTCTCACAGTTTTTTTTTTTGTGGGTCCCAGTGGGCCCAACCCTTCGGGAGACGTGCATGGGCTGGGTTTGTATGTAGCGCTTTTCACCTGGTTTTTTCAGCTTGGTCTGTAAAGACTTTTTGAATTTATAATTGTTTTATCTGTAGAAGTAGAACTTTGTAATAAACAATGAAGAAAATACGGAACAGAGTACCAAAAATCGAAAACACATATCGGTCATGTGTTATACCGCCCGAGAATCTCAAATGTGTGGGTCCCATTTTGAAGGTTTTTTTAATTTTTTAATTTTTGGCCCGAAGCCTGTTAATTGTTAGAGGGAAAGCCACTTTTACTAGAGGGAAATCTGATTTTGGGGTGGATTAAGAAAAACTTCTCGCACTATTAATAATTATCTTGTTGTTTTGATTTTCTATACCAACCTTGCTAACGAAAAAATAACTTCTAGTTGTAGGGCCCAAAAGCGGACCCCCTGCTAGCTCCATGTGAGGAGGTTGTTTTAGTGTTGTCTAAAAGATTGTATGTCTAGAATCATTGTATATGATGTCTACAAGGAGTATGGGACCGTCATGGCTTCAGTACTGGTACCCCGTAGAAGTTTAGCACTAGTATTGTTTTTACGGATGGGACTTCTATCTCTTTATGATGGATAGGGGAAGCAGCATTACAAAAGCTCGGGAAGAGCATGACCGACTGATAGTTGTTTCTTTCACATTAACTCCGAAAGGCTACACAACAAGAAGTGGTACTACTTGATTCATTAATGATATATTAAATAATAAGCATATAGGTTTATATTTAAATTTAAGTAATAATTGCATGATTCATCCTATTCCGGTCAATTTTCTCAATGAAGAGAATATGGATTCTTATCTTCTCCATAAAATTGACTTCGTTTATAGAAATGTCCGGCTTGTATATGAATTACAGATGAGTGATTCAGTATGTTGGACATTTTCTGAGGTTAACTACCTCACCTTTGTTCGGTCTTCTATCTTGAAGATTGCCCTGATCCCTTTGAGTCGTCGTGACATTTCTACTGTGACTAGTAGAAGGCTTGGGAACTTTCCTGGGAAAGAGCGTAATCCTTGGATTATTGAGAATATATTGATATATCTTTTGGAAGTGAAGAAACTTCATCACCATCGATGCTGGATGGAAATACTTGCATTTTCTATGAATTTAATAAAAATATCAGATGAGGATGAGAGAAAAATACGTGAAATTAACGAAGATTGATCTATGTATGAATACCTCTATGCATTGTTAATTTACTATAGTAGTATTTTATGTGTAAAAGTTGTAAAGAATATCTTTCAACTTGGTTTATAATCACTTTTTTTTGTACTGCTGTGGAGTTTGTTTGTTTTTTTTTGATGGGAAAAGATCATATATTAACTAGCAAATATAGTACAAAAAATTTACAAAATCATTTTTATCAAAAATATTAGAATTTATGCTAGATTTATGAACTTTTTGGTGCAGGCTATCCGACATGTGTTGTAGCTTTTTAATCCTTGCCTCCTTGGCAATATAGAGCCCGCTGCTGAGTTATTCTTCCTCTTAATATATTTCACTTTAGTTGTGGAGTTTGATACCACCTTTCGAACACTTCACCATTTTGACTTTCTAGTCGACTGGTGTTTGTGTTCTTATCTATAATATATATTGATTTGCTTAAAAAAAATACAAATTCATTAACTTTAAGGAACCAAGAAAATGATCCTTCAAAAATAATAATTAATGTACTGTTTTCCAATACCGAATATGACAACGAATAGGTAGAACGCATTTACAACAATAATGCTTAGCTTCAGCGGGTCCCAAGGGCTCTCTCACATGGGATTAACCCCCGTAGAAACTGTTGTCAACGTAGCATCATTCCATTTACAACATGTTAAGTGGAAGCCTACACCGTAATAAGCAGAGACTTAATTATTTTATTTTTTTTGATAAAAAAACAATATATAGAACTAGCTGAAAGAAATTATACTGTTTTTATTACATAAGACACTGGACCATTCTTCCTTTCTAGACTTTTCCCAATGTCTAGAATCAACATGTACATACACATGTTTGATAAGGAATTTAGCTAAATTATCCGACATAACATTGCAAGACCTCCGAATATAAACGAAGGAAGATGAAGCTAGAGATTTATTGAACTCCAAAGATTGGTTAAGAATAGCTTTTGAAGCCCAATTAATAGCAAAACTGTTCCTCCTCATACTTAAATGTCATCTCTAGCACCTTTATGACTACTTAGTCCCATCAATCACACAGGAGGAACCATATTCATTTCCATTAAATTAAACTGAACTCGTTGTCTTATATATTAATTTTTGATTACGTTGACGCTCGATGCTCTAGTGCAACACTGAACCCAAACCCCTAAACAAGAAATGTGATATTAAGTCATGCAATATGCAAACTTGGCAAATTTAGTAATAAGCTTCAATTTTGCTCACCCCGAATACATTCCACCTGTGCCCTCACTTTTATTCATCATAATTCATCACTCAACAAGATTTTCGTAATAAGATTCATTTATCAGCTTACACCATATTAAACAAGAGATTTCTGGACGAAGAAATCATAGCAGTTTGAGAAAATCGCGAGATTTGGAATGTGCGTGCTAAGGACTTAAGGTTAAGATCATAGACTCTCATACGGGTGTTTGATTCTGGACTCATCTGATTCTAATTCACTTTCTCTGACACAAAAATTCGTAGTGCAAAGATTTTAAATCCATTTATCTATTACCTAACGATTTTGCAGCTGACTCAAATACTTTGGCTCAAATAGCGTTATAAACGGACTATATTTTGGCTCCATAGGGATACTTTTTTGGTTTATTTTCTGAACACATAGAAGGATTCCCTTCGGCCGTCCAATAAACTTCTCAACTTTACAAGTTGTTATGTTTCTTTTTATCATCTTGACAAATATTAGTTGTAAAATATTTCAAGCATTACTTCTAAAATGCTACTTACCAATTTAATAATTGTATGAAATAGGTCATGCCAGTCATTCCGTAGTAAGTTCATATATACATTGGACCAAATAATGATGGAACTGTTAAATCCATTACTAATGCACTCTCTCAGTTGATGCAGGCCGCCATTTAAATTCAACACACATGGATACAAGGAAAAGAACCTTGTCATGGTGGTATCCTAGGTGTATTTTCATATGACGAGGGTTGTTGGAGCATCAGGGAGTTTCTGGTAGCTATGAGTTCGAAGATCTAGAATAATGAATATGCTTCATTTTTCCATATTTAAATTTAGAAATGTTTTGTATATATATTTCCTTTCATCAATGTTTTAATAATTGGTATAGTTTTAGCTTTCCCACATAATGGTAACATAATATTTTACCGGGATTCTTAATTATAACAACAAAGAAAAAAAAAAATTTCTTAACAACCGGATAATAAAAGAGATTCAACATAATATATGATATAAAGCCGAACTTAAATAAATAAATAAACAAATTAGAAATTGAGACATAAGTGCCTACGAATAATAACAGTTATAGACCACCTCAATATAATTTATTGAACCATCATCCATTCAACCTGTACCAAAATTTTAAAATATGAAACTTCTTTTAAAACCTACTTTATCATTGACATTTATCATTATAACCGGGACCTCCACAGTAAAAACCGTACCCATTTTATCATGGTGTTCGTTGTTGATTTCCAAGCGGTAGCAGTCTGGATTTGTAAGTATTCTCTCCACATTTTTAGGATCCTTGGTCATGTTGTTTTCATCAACTACTTGAACCCAATTAAAATAACTCGATGTTTTCAATCTACCTTCTGAAGGGAAATGACCGCTACCCATTTGTGTCGAAGTATGTCGCCCTTTACTTTTGTGATTCGAGATTTCTCCACCAAAATGTACTCTTGTTGATGCCATTGATAATTTTGTGAAGAGATAACTTGGATAATATCCGATCGGATTACCTTGTATTTGGACCCACCATTGTACACCAATTTGGTCCTACCAAATTATTGAACATTATATATAGACCAAAGTTGCTAATAAGTATAAAATTTGATCGCTTGTATTTTCTTACCTTGTGAATAATAAAGTTGGCATCTTTCTGGATGCCATTGAAAGTGGATACCTCGGTGAAACTTCTACCAAGGAAGAAATCTGATGTTGTCTGCACAAAACCATCACATAGGAGGTTGAATCAACCCGTATTCTGGTATCCCTCCCTCTAAAAAATAAAATAGTAAATTGGTTTGACCTTCACGAAAAAATAATATCAAACAATAATATATGGCCTTTCAAGATGTCCTCGTCACTAGGATATTCCGTATAACAAAAAAGGTAATAATACTTATCGTCCAGTATATAAAAAATCTAGGCTGGTCGTCGCCATATACGTAGTGGTTCACCTAATCAAAAACCAAGATAAAATTTTAATGGTGCCAAATAATAAGAGGATATAAATTCGTTTGTATATAATTTTTGGCACATAACTTACCATCCATCCGGCTTCAATAGTATTTTTTACTTCTTCATCACCGGATGTAACCCAGATTTGGGATATACTTATTTCAGTTGATGTTTCTGTAACAATTAAAAATAAATTGAAGTGTTATTTAGTTTAGATGTAAAAAACAAAATAAAAAAAAGTTAGGGTTTATATTTTGATTTTGGGGAAGAAGTAGGATTATTAGTAAAAAGTAAGATATGTTTGGTAATTTTGGCTTTTCATTTTAGCTTAAAATTTTTGGGCTATAGTTAATAAAAGTGTGGGCTATATTTAAGATAAGCTAATATATTTTAACAATCTAATCTTCCATTCCAAGTGGTGCTTTGTTACCGGTGGTATTAAGAAGAAGGTGATAAAACTTTCTTCTTGTTCAAGAGAAGTTTAGGAGAAGATGAAGAGTATGAGAAAATGGCAAGAAGGTTCTTATTGATAGCATCAACAACCGTATTACATAGCATAGTATGCTTTATATACAAGTAGGAAGAGAACCCTAGATACTATATTGGGCTGCACATACATGGTCTACAAGCCCTACAAGACTCCCCCTTGTGCGGTTTAATGAAAAAACTTTATACATAGTGCTTCACATATAGTGCTTTAAATGTAGTTCTTCAAATATCGTTCTCTCCTTGATGACTTGTGCCGAAATCAATTACCTAACTAAAACTTTGACAAGGAAAAACCCAGTGGGATAAAACCTTGGTACAACATTTCACATGTAGTACTTTACATGTAGTTCATCACATGCAATACGATCTTTAAAGATCGATGAGTCTAAGTTAATTGCCTCGTTAAAACTTCGTCAGGAACAACCCAGAGGGACAAAACTTGAACTAAAGAAAAAGAGTACAGTATTAAGTAAACTTAGAACATATTTGGATGTGTATACGTTTCCTCATTAAAACCTTGACAAGGAAAGCCCAGTGGAACAAAACCTTGAGGAAGAGGAAAGAGTACAATGTGACAAATGCAAGTAAAGGTGATCTATTGCAGATGATCAATTTGATTCGTTGCTTCCCAACTCCTAAGGCACAAATTCCTTGTGGGAAAGACAATAGCCTTAGTTGGGAAATTAATTCCCGGTGTTTGTTGTTGTCTCATTAAAAACCTTTCCGAGCAACAAAACCCTATGGAAAAAAGTAACCCCGGTGAAGGAAAAGAGTTCAACACACCATTAGATGCTCCCCATGTTGCTTATTTTGGAAGTTACGTTGCTTAAAATATTATCGCGTTTCATTTCTTTGATTTAGATATTTACAGTAATATCAACGCGATCTTTATGTCTTCAACGTTCAACATACTTGATGCTTTTAGTGTTATCTCGCTAAAAACCTTGTCGAGTAACAAAACCCTTTAGGAAAAACTATTCTCGATCGAAGGGAAAAAGAGTACACCACATCTTTAATTTTGAAGTAAAATATGTCGACATCATATCCTTGGATCCTCACCCTAATGTCGGAATCTCCCCTTGATTACTTTCATAGTTGTTCCAGACTGTTCCTTTAGTCATGTAATTTTCGAAACTAGATTTCGGTAATGACCTTGAAAATAGTCTACCATATCTCCCCTGTTAACTTTCGATGGAGAAGAGATTATTTTTCCTTCATAATCAATAACCTTTGGATTGTAGTTCCTTTAGCATTCCGTTTTATGTCTTTACAGGGATAAAATAAAAAATAACTTACTTGTTTATCCCCTCCAAATCAAATAGCCACTTAGACGGGTATACCACATCCGCCTGATTGCTTGAATCTATAAGTGAGCGTTGTATCTAACTGTAAACACACTCTGTGGTATAGAGTCATTTGATTTGGGCAACAAAAGTTTATCAAGTACTTTTGTAAATATCTTCTATCTCTTGATTCTTTCAGAAATACGTAACAACCACATACATATGCTGCATTTCAAGTCCTTTTGAAATTATCAAGCTAACTAAGTAGCGAAACTATATAACGTTCATTACAAGAGAACAATTCCAGGGCTTTGTGAGAAACCTTGCACCACAAGGCGAGTCTTTGACTTCAATACTACTTTATTATCATTATGCTTTATGACAAATTAATTATGTATGTCCAATAGGCTTTACACTTGTTTGGTTAGCACTACCACACTAAATACCCGTATATTTGCCAAAGAACTAAGTTCTACCTGGATTGTGTAGGCCAAATATGCTATTTATTTGAAATTAATCAAACTAAATCATGGTTCTATCTCATTGGATCTACTTATGGAGCAACTACTTATGGATTATATCATCACTGTGCACGCATGATCCTTCCATTGACTCATGTGCATTCTCATAATCCGTACATGATTTCATTGTTCTCTAGAATCATTAAAACTTCGGAGCGTCCTCCATTATTGATTCATGTTGTCAGAGACAATCAAATAAGATGATTTCATTAATGATACAAATTAGGTTGTGCCTTATTCATATACTTCCTTTCTAGGTGATCATTGATCGAACCTGATGGTCTCTCCATATTCCTTTATGGAGCCACAGCCTCAACTACACTTCCACCAAGTGTAGTTGCAACACCTTAGTCTATGGTGTACGGTGTACCCCATACTAGAGATTTCTAACCTTGCAGGAATATTTGCATCTTGTATGTGTGATCATGTCACTTTAGCGACATCAGTGTACATTCTGAAAATTGATTATTCTTTGTCTTTTCACATTTACATTTGTGGAGTAAAATAATCAATATGAGACACAGTGGGAATGCACCACGAAAATTCATGTCGTTCCCTTAGAAAATACTTTTTTTTATCTCCCCCTAACGACGGGAAGACTGTCTCGTTAAAGTGATAACCTGCAAATCTAGCAGTAAGAGACCTCCTGCCAATGGTTTTAAAATGCAGATATTTGTTGAGAGTAAATATCCGACAAAGTTACCTAATCATTTTCGTGACCCATCATAGTACGATGTGGAATAGTAATGGCACATATATAGTGCAACCAAAAATGCGTAATAACACAAATATCATGCTTAAATTTAGTTACCAACTGATACGAAAAAAAGGTTGACTAATATTGGGTTCTAAAACGAATTAAGTAATGGTGCGCATAATATTGCATATCCACAAAGCAATAAAAGGTAGGTTGGTATGCATAACCTATTATTTAGACACCATATATAAACTTTGATGGTAGCCTCTGCGAGACCATTGGGTATAAGATGCTCTATATTGATCCTATTAAACATGCAATATTCATCAAGTCCTTTTGATGTAAATTCTATAGAATTAACAAGGGTGGTTAGCCTTTGCACTTTGTATTATGTAATATGTGCTAGGAGTTTTCAAACGCAAATTTCTTGGGAACTATAACTAGTCCAAAATGTCAAAACATTCACTAGATCCATCAGCCACTTTAATGGTCCGCATTCTTCATGAATATTTTTCTAAATTTCACCTTGTTTTCTTTGTAATATGGAAATTTTACCATTTGCATCTTAGGATGGTCTCGATCCTGTTTTACTGAAGACTTTGTAAAAATGAGTGATATACTTTCTTAACTAAAAGCATAATGGGAAGGGGGTAGTGTATCTAGTAATTTAGAAAACACTTATTGATAGATATTCCGTCACTTTGCATTCCGTCAATATTTTTCCCATTTTCATTCACTCAAATAAAGTGATATTTGTACGAGTTCTTTCAAAACAATTATCATGTCACAACCAATGTTTCTTTATGGTTATGCCCAAAGCCTGTATGAGTCAGTTTCCAACATTTCATCGTCAGAGTCAATATGGATTCAATAATCCAAATATTATAGTGAATTACATTGCACTAGATTGATTCATTAGTTTCTCTAAAATATATTTCCTTCCAAATATATTAGAGACTATAAAAGATGCAATCAGTTACATTCTCATCATTTTTGATGTTCCGCATGATATCCATTTGCACGGGTTACTTGGAAATTTAACAAGGTGTGATTATCTCTTGGTACATTTAGAGATTTTGCGACATCTTTGTTCTATCTTGAAAAAATAAATGAGCAGTGTTGCGCTCGATAAGATATGGAATTAGCCAGGTAAAGTTCTCTTTGGCATTAAAGTTGATGTGAAAATTGGTTGTTACTATGATACACATACACATTACATTGTATATACCAACACCTATGCCTAGGTGCATTTCCAACTCTTTTATTATGATGGGAGCTAGAATTACATCTTAGCTGATCCCATATTCAACGTTCAACTGATACCTATACTTTGGTGTCATTACTGTTGGATTTTTTTTTTTGCCTCATGTTATATATGTCCCTTTTCACATGCTTTATATGAGTCGGTACGTCTAACCCTCATTACTTTGGGGTTCTTTTAATTTTCAATTTTGTTACATTTAGATTAATTTGAGAAATTCCTTTATCTCAATAGGCCAAGAGAATCTCACTACACATGTCAACCACTTACTTTAGGTTGAATATATTACTAAAGATAATTATCTTGTTGTCATACTTCAACATATACCGGTTCGTTAGTATTATGGATGAAGTAGAGAAATGAAAATTTTATGACTCATATCATCTTTTGTGAGTTCTTCCACAAAAATTGGAATACATGTGATATTATTTGAACGTATGTTTTGAAACTACTGAAAGATTAATAGTCGAGCAAGTGGATACATTCCATGAAACATTCAAATTTTTGGGAAAATATCAAGTATCCAATAATGGTGCTCAAGTACTTCTAAGCCCCAAATGAATACATTGGAAATGAGTTGGTACAACCAATTGAACAAAAACTAAACATCATTCAACTATAGCCAATATCATATTCAAGAGAACAAACAACATTAAGACCAAAATTCTTAATGATTGAGAACTATAAAAATAATTTAAATTGACTGTTTATATGTTGATGACTTATTTTAAGACAAAAATAAACAAAACTAGGTATATTCTAAAAACAAATAAACTAGCGAGTAAATAAGCCTACCAATTGATATTATCCTGATAATTATCAGATGAAGGTAACTGCCTAAACAAGTTATCTTTTTGACAGTTACGTGAGTCATCAGGTAAAGTGGAATGAAAATTCCCAGTCATCATTGTTATGGCTTGATGACTCATCATCATGTGAACTCCATTGAATTTGTTATTCGAATATTAACAAGATCTTCAACCTCCTCATTTTGGTAATCTATATCTTTAGAATCCTCAATTTCATTGACATAGTTCTTTAGAGAAGCACTAATTATGCGATTATATTTTGGAAGGATTAGATCATAGGCCTATTGTTGAAGCTCCGATGGGAATTATTGATGAACTTTATCTTTCATCTGGTGAACTTTAGGGCAAATCTTCATTAGATGACCTATGAGACCACAAAATGTGCATAATCTAGGAAGTCTCTCATATCTAATTTCAGCCGTGATAAATTGATTATTAGACACATAAAATATGATGGAGTCTCTAAGTGGTTGTTTAACATAAGTTGGAAGATAGACTCTTGCAAATTTACCCCAGTTCCTTAATTCTTGAACTGATATAGTTCTCTGACTTCCAACGTACGAAATTAATCATTGTATAAACTTCGAACCAAGATAATTAACCGGTAATCCATGGAGTTGAATTCAGAATTCTACCATGTCAAATAGATATTCATGTGGAGGTTTATTAGGAACACACCTTTCAAGAGCCATATATCATCTCTTGTAACCCATGGAGAAGATTTTGTTAGAGAATTGCTCGGTCGAACTCGCATGCGTTGCTATCTCAATCATGTTTGTCAATGTTAGTGATCAAAACTATGAGTCTTGATTTCTATTCTACTTATAGATGTCTCGGACTAGGACATAGATTGTGTAGTTGAGCCTTAGATTTCACGCCGTTCATCATTTGAAGATGAATAACTACTAAGGAGAGCTTGTGGAACTTTATCAACAAAAGCTATGTGGAGACTGAAACTCATCTATCACTTGGAAAGTCTATTTATACTCTATCTCCTATATTGAGAAAAAAGTCGTGTTACGATATAGTTTTCTATTATACACATTTGAGATTTCGAGTTGAGTTTAACTCGATTACATATTTCTCGGAATATATGTTGACAAGCTTTCACTTCAACCAAGTTCATCTTATATTCTTGACGCAAGTCAAAATATGATCATGTGAAAATTGCCGAGTAATATCTTACATGATCTGTGTGATACAATCATTTGGTATAGACTTCAAATGTTTCGTTATGATTATTTCAATAACTTGAAAATTAGTTTGCTGCCATTAGTGTGTGAAACCGACTATTGTCATCCTCTAAGAATGCTTCAATGATTGAAATAAGAGTTTAGAAAACTTAACCATTATTGGATATGACACGTTGTGTACTCTTGCACATATGTAATCCATGTCCGGGAACCATAGTATACATACCCGTACGCGTACCTGTTGGCTTGAGAAATCCGGGAACCTAAGTATGCGCACCCATTCGCGTACTGGCGTAAGGTCCATGTCCGAATATTTCTACTGGGATTGGAAGTATTCGTACTCGTTTGTGTACTGGCGAAACCCGATCTTGGTCCGGGTATTTCAAGTATGCGTACCCATTTGCATACTTGAAGGTTAAAGTTCTAAAATCGGTTGTGTACATGAACTTAAACATATATATATATATATAATAAGGAATACAATATTTGCAAACTGTGTCTATAATGTTCATGAATTGATTCGAGTGAATCAAACTGATTTTGCTTCAATTGTTTTCTTGTATACTTCTATGAGAATATACCAATTTTACAACTCTTTAACTAGTTTCATTTGAGTCATTTGAACTAGTTATTGTTAAGATGAATAAGGTTGATATGAGAGTGGTCATATGGATAACTTCGGTTAACTATTGTTATGCCAACATGGTGTACATGTTTAGGTAACCTAAATGAGGGTGCATTTCATTTGTGTGTAACAAGCTAAGTTCGATCTAATGGTTGAATCAGGTTTTTCATGTAACGGTGAATATTGAATGCTTTGTTACCAAGATAACTTAGATTGCAAATCCTGGATTGAAAACTATATAAAGGAGAACTCAAGCAACTGGGAAACCTAATCCCCACACTTCTGTGTGTTACTAGTTGCATAGCTAGAGTCGATTCTCCTTTAACCTTAGGTTTCTCACGGGACCCTGTAGGTTAACGATTGAAAGACTTTATTGGTATTGTGAATCCATACCCAACTATTTTCACTGTAGTTGCGTGATATGACCTTGTTGTTTCTATCGTGATTGAGTACAATCGTAAGATTGGCTTGATATTTATATCTCCGATGGGCAAGATAAAAAGTAATCACAAACACCTTCGTCTCATCATTTGTAATTCCACAATATCTTGTTTCGTTAATCGGTTAAGATTATTTTGAGGTGATTGATAATACTAGGATGTTCTTCGGGAATATAAGACCGTTTTATCAATTGGTTCCTATTCACTTTAATTTATCAAAAGACGGAACAAAACTCATATGTATTTCTGTGGGAGATAGATTTATCTATTCCAATAGACTTTTATGTGTGATACAGATTTGTTTATCAAGTCTTCAACTTTGGGTCGTAACAACTCTTAGTTGTGGGTGAGATCATCTAAGAGAGTCAAGTTCGTAGTATCCTGCTGGAATCAAAGATGTAAGCAATACAAATGTACCTTGAATCAGTATGAGATTAATTAGGGTTCAACTACAGTCCAGTCCGAAGTTCATTGGTAGTAGGATAGTGTCTGTAGCGTCTCAATAAAGTGTGGTGTTCAAAGATGAACTAGGTCCCGGGGTTTTTCTGCATTTGCGGGTTTCTTCGTTAACAAAATTCTGGTGTCTGTGTTATTTCTTTTTCGCATTATATTTTGTTATATAATTGAAATATCATAGGTTGTGCGTTGTATAGATCAATTAGGAAATCCAACCTTTGGTTGTTGATTGAAATTGATTGATCCTTGAAAATTGGTCTTTGATACCGTTCAAGTTACTTCTCTTATTTTCAATCAGGCTCGCAAATTTCTATTTGCTGATTGCAGATTGAATTGAGAGGTAGAGATATAAACTCTTGTATATACTTTTCTCTAGATTGAGTCTGACTGTCTAGTTGATTCTCTATAAAGTATATTGGATTAAGTCCTCTTAGATTTCCAAACGAATTGTTGGGTGTGGTTTTTGTACTCCACATTTTAATTGGAGAGCAGGAAAACACATTAAAGACCTTATAAGTATGTGTTTGTAGCGATCTGATATGGACAAAAGTGCTATCTATGATAAACGCATCGCCCGAAACAAAAGTCTTGTTTCCATAAAATCTATTAAAGATAAATATTTTTCAATCTCGAATATAGATGAACCCAGTGTTCCAACGAAACAGACTTGCATTGACAAGTGTTTCACCGACTACCTTACTGACGAGTCTGACTTTGAAGTTGGAAGGAAGGCAGACAAAGAGAGTGCAGTGATTCTAAAACTTGTTAGAATCCAGTCTCACAATGTCAATCGGTTGAAGCACAAAGTCAATGTTCTTGTTGGTATGGTAAGTGAGCGTGACTCTCTTCTAAAAGTCCCACATGAGTAAAATTCCCATGTCTATCCTTCACAGACCTTGCATGAGGGAAAACTCAAAAAGGATGCTTTGGAAACTGAACTTCTTTTGAGTAAACTCTCTATTCAAGAATGTTCCAAACAGTCCACTGTACCAACTGCTTCTGATTTAACTAGAAAATTTTCTAATTCAGAAGCAAAATCGAAATCCATTCATGTTGAAAAATATATGCATCAAGGAATTTCCACATCATATGGAAGGAAGAATTCTCCCAACGATGGTGTTAAGACTGTTCTGTCTAATCACTCAGGTGATCAGAAAGTGTGTCTCTTTTGTAATTCAAAAGGATTTGATGAACAAAAGAGGAATTCTAGGTTGAATGATAATTCTATTATTCGTCTTCAACATACCTTAGATTTAATTATCAAAGGTGTAACTGACATTCATATGTCTAAACCAATTGGTTTTAGTACTCACCCTATGTACCGCACCAGGAAAGTCAGTTCAATATGTTCTTCAATGCGAAATAGTTTTCCTAAACCATTTCGTCGAAGAAGAACTCACGAGTATTCTTCAATTAAGAAGGAATATTATGTTGTTCATGATGTGAAAAAGGTACCAGAAGAAGGAAGCAACGGAGAGATGGAAGCCAACCTAAAAAAGATAATTGAAGGATATAAAGATATCATCAACAGGCTGTCAATTCCCTCTGGTCAAAATTCTTCAGGTAATAATCGACAATATACGTCATATTTTTATGATAGTAAATTTTATGATAACTTTTCACATCATAACGGTTTTCCTCCTGTAAATGGGGCAAAACGAGTTGCTAGTTTTTACGGAATTGAGGAGATGATCGTGCGGAGGAAAATCCTTAAACCGAGCGAACTGTCAAACCTCACACAGATGCACTGCAAGAAGGGAGTGCTTTGAATTAGAGAGATCAATATGTAGTACTCCGTACTAAACCAAGACAATGGCCGTTCCAGAGTAAATTCGTTCACAAGAAAGGGTGGGTCGATCTGTAGGAGGGAAGCTGAGAAATGCGTGAGATCAATGGTGATCGAAGATTGTAGGTGTGTTGTGTATTTTGAAAATAAGATAAGTTCTAAATGATTGAATTTACTCTGTTGAGAGTAATTGCTCAGACGTTGATTTGTTAATCTCATGTTGTCTGTTTGATGTAAGATTGTCTTGTTTTCAATCATGATTTAGAGACTTATTTATATTTCTAGAATTGTAAACACCATGATCCCATGAAGTGTGACAGTTGATGGAATCAAATAGTGGAGAAGTGGAAATCGTGTTAAAACCAGTTTCTCAACGTGCAGAGACTTGGTAGATTTTCCCATCCACTACTTTGTTAACTCCTTCAACTGATTGTACAACTTACTCACATTCTCATCGTGTGTATGAACACACGTGCCATAGACCTCCAGACCAAAATCCTAGTTAATATCCCCCATGTCACACGATTGATGTCTCGTGATCGTGGAGTCTGCAAGGCAGACGTGTATTTAGTTAGTCAGTTGTTGACTTCATGACTTCATGAGACGATAAGTCCTTGTATTGTTGAGTCAAACATGATTTAAAAATATTCTAAGATTCATGAATTGAGCATGTCTATTGACACAGAGGTATAATGTATGAATAAACATAGTTAACGTGAGCAAATATTGCCCATTTGAAGCCATTGTTCCTTAGTTTGAGCAAATATTGCTCATTTGATGAATTATTGGTAGCATTACCAAATAAAATATTAAATTAAATAATGGAAAATGAACCAAGTATAATTAATAAAATGCTGATCATGAGATCATCATAAAATTATTAGCCTTTGAATCTGGAATTATGAACCTTGAATTCAAAACCTTAATTCGATCAATTGATGATTTAGTGGAAATTAACCATGGAGTGAAGGAGGGACCGTCTACATGGGATGGTGAATCGACTATATAGCACCCAGATTCTCAAGTGAGAAAAATACCAAAGCCTCGTGAAGACGTTGATGAAAGGAGGATTAAATGCTGGTTTAATCCTTTATTAAAATAATGCTCGTATGAGCCTTAGGTGATAAAACCTAATTAATTATGACGGGATGAGGGACCGACCAAGGGGTCATGAAACCGTACCTGGGTGGTCACGGGATCGAATGACGATCATTTTATGAAGTTACGGATTATTTGGAAGAGTTTGAACCTAATATGAACAAATTAGGTTAAATAATAAAAATATGTGGGACCGGCTTCTTGCAAGCCAAAGATCCAACCTTGGCCGGTCAAGGTAGTATGCTCACATCTCCAAAGTGTTTGCATCTCAGTCCTGAGAATTTTGATATTTTCAGATGTGCGTTTGAGCAATCATTTGGGAAAATATGAAGAAATCAGGGATTTTGCTGAAACTGAGGAAACTTCATGAGATGAAGGAAAATAATTATAAAATGAAGGAATCATGGAGTGTGGGACCAACTATGGTCAAGGCATGACCGGTTAGCCAATGATCCCGGCCCCACATCATTTTTCCTAATTTTATTATATCTTTCATGATTTTATGAAAATACCATGAAATCGAGGAGTTTATTGAAATAAAGGAATCTTCCTTGAAATGAAAGAGTTTCCATGAGATGAAGGAAAAAAATAATATAATAATAATAAAATAAGGGCGTGTGGTACCGGATTGGGCATGGTCAGCCGGCTAGGGCCCGGTCCCATGAGTTTACCCTAATTTTTATATAATTTTATGTATTATTTCCATGATTTAAAGGAATTTTCATAATTTGAAGGAAATACCATGAAATCAAAGAATTTCATGAGATCAAGGAAACATAAAAATAATAATAAAATAAAGGGCATGCGGGACCGACTAGGGCATGACCGTTCGGCTAGGGCCCGGTCCCACGAGTTTCCCTAATTTTATATTATTTTTTCATGGTTTGAAGGAAATACCATGAGATTAAGGAGTTTTCATGAGATTAGGGAAATAATAATAAAACAATGAGGAATCATGAGGTATGGGACCGACCACGACTAGGGCATAGCCGACCGGCTAGTAGACACGGTCCCACGACACTTTTCCCAATTTTATATTATTTCCTTGATGCGAAGGAAACACCATGAAACTGAGGAGTTTCCTTAAAACGAAGGATATTTGTTTAAATGAAAGGATTTTCATATGATCAAGGAAAATAACAAAAATATGATAAAATATAAAACTGGGCGTGGGATTGGTCACGACACGGCCGTCCAGCCGGTGGGCCCAGTCCCCCAGCGCCTTGGTCAATATTTTATTATTTTCTTTCCTATTTTGCATAGGTTCATCGTCTCGTCGTATTTTGAAATACTCATTCATGCATTCAGGTGATTATTAGTGCATTATTGTTGAGTACACCTGCACCATTTTGGTCGGGACTTACTCGATAGTCGCTCAGATCTCCGTGTGTTAAATATTTATCACTAACCCATGGAATTCTGCTGAGAAGAACCATGAGTTGAAGTAACGAAATATTATGAAAAACATTGAATATTTTTCAAGGATTCAGTGAATGAATCTAATGATTTAAGAATAATTAATTGACGGCTCTATACTAGTACGATCTTTAGGAGCATTAATTATTCAGGAATTGAGTGATATGAGCCTGTTGAAGCGTCATATTTCTTTTATATAGCCAGGGAAAAAATTGTTACATCCTGAAGACGTTGTTGCTCTATACTAGCAGACAAGTTGTCTAGGACCGTCTAATCTTGCAATTGTCTATAAAAGTGATCACTGAAATTGCTTAGTATTCATGAGATATGCCGTTACCTCAGCTGAGAGACTACACATCTACATATACTTTGAGAGACAGTATTCTCAGTCAGAGATTCTCGTGGCATGAGCTTTCACACATTCGACACAAGACATGAGCCTCGATACTCATCTGATTGCTGGATCGGGAGCATGTACAATTATGGGTTTACAATTATTGTGAGTACACATAGCTATGTCCAACGTTTTCATCTTCAATGTTTTTAGATTTATTGATTTAAATTCTAAGATTTTTGGAAGATGATTTTTACAGTATTAATCTTTATGGTTTCATATATTGCAAATTGTTGTGGGATATGTTGTTTACTTCCGTGAACCTTGATTGTCTCATACTTGTTCAAAAGTTATCTCTATTATGTAGGTATGAATGTATTGATAAAAGATAGAATGAACTTTTGAATACAAAATTTAAGCCTTTTATGTCATTATGCAAATATTTTTGGAAGAAAGGATGAACTCTTGTTTACAAAGATTAAGTCTAGTATATGTCATTGTGCAAATAGTGATGAAAAATAGAATGAATCCTTGTTTATTCCACAGTATTAGTCTTTCTCTAATCCACATCTTTGTGCATATACTGTGTTGCTCCATATTGATCATTTTATGGCTAATTCAATTGTGATTTTTGGATACAAATTCATGTTCTCATGTGATTTGATTATGTCTAAAGAAATCCTTCTTTTCTCGTAAAAGTAAGGTCGCTCTTGTTGTTCTTTCGGGAATGGCATTTTATGGGGGGGGGGGGGGGGGGGGGTGTTCTTTTTGAACTTGTGCTTAATTGCCAAATATTTGTGGGGAGTGCATGTGTGGAATATTGTAGGAGTTATCTTGTATCTTTATAAACTCCTTGATGAATGCATTTAGTTTCGGCTATATGATTGCATCTAAGTAACTTGGTATGTTATTCTCTTTTGGTCATGAAGTATCTCTGTGAAAATTTCATGAGGATCCCATTAGTTTTCGTACCTTTCACAATTTATATTGACAAAAAGGGGGAGAATTAATGTGTAGTTTCATACTACAAATACATATGGTTTACGGATCATTATATAAGGGGGAGTGGTTTTCAAGTCGAGATGAAGTGTTGACTAAGGGGGACTGATACATATCACCATAGTATTGTTGTCAAATTTGTGATACAATTGTACTTTGATGTTGTGTAATGATACTATGACATTGTATAACAACGACTGAGAGCAACTGTTTTCTCATTGTTATCGCTATAGGTCTTCAACAACTATGAGAATCATGGACTACTTGGAAGTGACGAAGGTATCGAGTAGTGTTGAAGATGCTAAGGAGATCAAGCATTTGGATGAGAAGCTACAAAGTTTCAATTATTTTGTAATCCATATGTATTGGCAAATGGGGGGTGGGGGGGGGGGTGTATTGTTAGAGCACTGTTCGGTCGAACTCGCATGCATTGCTATATCAAGCATGTTTGTCAATGTTTGTAATCAAAACTATAAGTCTTGATTTCTAGTATACTTATAGATGTCTCGGACTAGGACATAGATTGTGTAGTTGAGCCTTAGACTTCACGACGTTCATCATTTGAAAACGAATAACTACTAAGGAGAGCTTGTGGAACTTCATAAACAAAAGGTATGTGGAGTCTGAAACTCATCTATCACTTGGAAAGTCTATTTCTACTCTATCTCCTATATTGAGACATAAGTCTTGTTACGATCGATATAGTTTTCTATTATGCACATTTGAGATTTCAAGCTGAGTTTATCTCACTTACATATTTCTCGGAATATGTGTTGGCAAGCTTTGTTCATCGTATATTCTTGACGCAAGTCAAAAGATGATCATGTGAACATTGCCGAGTAACATCTTACATGATTTGTGTGATAAAATCATTTGGTGTAGACTTGGAATGTTTCGTTATGAATATTTCAATAACTTAAAAATTGCTTTGATGCTAATAGTGTGTGAAAATGGCTATTGTCATCCTCTAATAAAGTTTCAATGATTGAAATAAGAGTTTAGAACACTTAACCATTATTGGATATGACATGTTGTGTATTCTTGCACATATGTAATTGATGTCCGGGAACCATAGTATGCGTACCTGTACACGTACGCGTACCTGTTGGCTTGAGAAATCCGGGAACCTAAGTATGCGCACCCGTTCGCGTACTGGCGTAAGGTTCATGTCCAAATATTTCTGCTGGGATTGGAAGTACGCGTACCCGTTTGTGTACTGGCGAAACCCAATCTTGGTCCGGGTATTTCAACTATGTGTTCTTGTTTGCATACTTGAAGGTTAAAGTTCTAAAATCAGTTGTGTACATGAACTTAAATATTTATATAATAAGGAATGCAATCTTTTCAAACCGTGACTATAATGTTCATGAATTTATTCGAGTGAATCAAACCGATTTTTCTTCAATTGTGTTCTAGTATACTTCTATGAGAATATAACAATTGAACAACTTTTTAACTAGTTTCATTTGAGTCATTTGAACTAGCTATGGTTAAGATGAATAAGGTTGATATGAGAGTGGTCATATGGATAACTTCGGTTAACTATTGTTGAGCCAACATGGTGTACACGTTTAGGTACGGTTACATAAACCTAAATGAGGGTACATTTTATTTATGTGTAACAAGCTAAGTTCGATCTAACGATTGAAAGATATTAGCTTGGTTGAATCGGGTTTTTCATCTAATGGTGAATATTGAATGCTTTGTTACCAAGGTAACTTAGATTGCAAACCCTGTTTTTAAAACTATATAAAGGAGAACTCTACCAACTGGGAAACCTAATCCCCACACTTCTGTATGTTACTAGTTGCATATCTAGAGTCGAGTCTCCTTAACCTCAGGTTTCTCACGAGACCCTGTAGGTTAACGACTGAAAGACTTCATTGGGATTGTGAAGCCATACCCAACTATTTTCTATGTAGTTTTGCGATCTGATCTTGCTGTTTCTATCGTTATTTAATACAATCGTAAGATTGGCTTGAGATTTATTGTTTGTACCATAAGTAAAAATACCACTTAATGGGCCAAATTGATACTTGAATCATCTTTTGGTCCTCATCCAAGCCCACTAACCAGTCAACCAAGGCAGTCAACCCACCTGCACAGACCGGTCAATGGTCAAAGTCGGTCAACTATCAAAGTCATCGTCCGGTCAAGAACAATGGTCAAAGTCAACGACCAGTGAACAATCAAAGTCAATCGTCGGTCAACTATTCGCCCCCTAGTCAATTTTCGGTCTTGTAGCCAACAACGTTGCTAACCAATTCCCATCCAAAAACCCTTCCGCACTGCCAACCAGTCTCCAACCATGCTGCCGGCCGACCTCCATCCAGTCTGCCACTCAACCATGCTGCCATCCAGCCTCTATCCAGTATGCCAGCCAATTATGCTGCCAACCAGCATCCATCCAAACTTCCAGCCGCCAGTCTAGCTTTCCAGCATGCAAAATTTATCATGAAGCATAAGTGTGTTGTTTCATACATAAATCGCCATGAAGACATGCAACATTAATTCCAGAAGTTTCAGCCATTGAATTCCAGCAGTTTCAGCCATTGAATTCCAGGAGTTTCAGCCATGCAGTATTGATTACAGCAGTTTCACACATGCAGAATTAATCCCAGCTGTTACATATAGAACTGAATATGGAGGCATGAATGAGCAGTTAATGCAATTTATGTTTATGTTAAAATTAGATATTGAATTGTATAAATAGTGAGGAGTAGAAATCATATGGGGGTGGGGGGGCAACAGGAGAGAAAACATACAATGTAATAGAAATATCAATAAAACATTTCTCCCTAAGGGGATTATCCCGTGGACGTAGGCAAACCATGCCGAACCACGTAAAACCCGCATCCATCTTTGTCTTCTATTTATCCTTCAATTTTCCTCTTAACCCTAAAAACACACCAAAATGTCCATTCAATAGTGTTTCGTGCCCAAAAGTAATTTTGGGTACAAACATTTATATCTCCGATAGGAAAGATAATAAATAATCACAAATACATTCGTCTCATTGTTTGTGATTCCACAATATCTGGTTTCGTTAATCGATTAAGATTATTGTGAGGTGATTGATAATACTATGCTATTCTTCGGGAATATAAGACCAGTTTATCAATTGGTTCTTGTTCACCTTGATTTATCAAAAGACAAAACAAAACTCATAGGTATTTCCATGGGAGATAGATTTATCTGTTCCAATAGACTTTTCTGTGTGAGACAATTTTTTTTATCAAGTCTTCGACTTTGGGTCGTAGCAACTCTTGGTTGTGGGTGAGATCAGCTAAGGGAATCAAGTGTGTAGTATCCTGTTGGGATCAGAGATGTAAGGAACACAATTGTACCTTGAATCAATGCGAGATTAATTAGGGTTCAACTACAGTCCAGTTCGAAGTTCATTGGTAGTAGGCTAGTGTCTGTAGCGGCTTAATACAGTGTGGTGTTCAAAGATGGACTGGGTCCCGGGGTTTTTCTGCATTTGAGGTTTTCCTCGTTAACAAAATTCAGGTGTTTGTGTTATTTCTTTTCCGCATTATATTATGTTATATCATTGAAATATCATAGGTTGTGCATCTTATCGATCAATTAGGAAATCCAACCTTTTGTTGTAGATTGAAATTGATTGATCCTTGAACATTGGTCTTTGGTACCGTTCAAGTTAATTCTCTTATATTCAATCGGGCTCTCAAATTTCGATTTGCTGATTGCAGATTGAATTGAGAGGTAGAGATATAAACTCTTGTATATACTTTTCTCTAGATTGAGTCTGATTGTTTAGTTGATTCTCTAGAAAGTATATTGGATTAAGTCCTCTCAGATTGCCAAACGAATTGTTGGGTGTGGCTGTTGTACCCCTGCATTTTTAGATTCCATAATAAATTCCGAGTCTGAGTGAGATTCAAATTTAATAAGAAACGTTTCTGAAGTAAATTTAGACACAAATATTTTCTAGTTAAAAGATATCCAGAGTTTATGTAATAATTCCCTGACGTTTGTAATTTGAAATGTTCTAGAAGATATGATCAAGAGAACCAAACAATTTTTATAATCCTTTGATTGGTTTTGTAAGGAGTATCAATGCAGTTTTTTTTTTGATCGGCAAAGAAAAGATTTATTGATAAAAAAAAGAGGGTATAAAAGACTTATACCACCCTAAACCAATTACAAAGAAAGTAAGAGGAAATGAGAAAAAAGAAAAGCAAAAAACCCACAAACAGGCTTATGCTTAGGAAAGAGCAAAAGACTACAACCAAAGAAAACACCACTCTTACACCTTAAATATTGAAGTTAACTCTCAAAAAAAGTTGTAAACCATAAACCTTGAATGCATCACATCTGTGGAAGAGACATTTTCAAAATCTTTGATATCCAGGGACCAAGAATTCAGATCTTTCTTGGTGGGGTTTCTTTATTAAGAAGGTTTGCAAATTGTCGAATCATATCCAAATTTGGATTTAGTTGTTGTATGTTGGAATTGAAGATTGAGACATGTTTGAATAGAAGTAAGAAGTAGGATTAAAATTTGCCAAAGGCTAGGAAATTTAAAAGATGTGAAAATTAAAAAAAAAACTGGAAATCTTCGTTGAGATACGAAAAAAAATCCAAAATTATTTTTAATTTGTAGGAGGAAGAAGCGACGGTTTAAATGAATATGGATAGAAATATGTTGGATTTAGATTAGTAGAGGGACTGAAGGTTTATTTTTGTTAATGGAGGAGATGTAGTAAAACCAAAAATAAAAATTAAGACAAACAAAATACTTACCATTTTACCACATAATCCGCCTTATTATTACTTTGTAATATTCCTGTCCGTGCCAAAGAAAGACCAATAGTAATAAGTGCATCTCCAACAGCAGGTAAAAAAAAAATCCTACGAAGATGTCATTGCTAGAATCCCATTTATTTAGATTTTATCCCTGGATCTTAATAAGACCCTTTATACTAAAACTCATCTCCAGTAGTTAAGGTTATACTATGTATTTTAGATTTAGATAAACATTAAAATAATAATATTTAGCTTGATTCCATATTAAAAATTATTGTTTTAAAATAAAATTGATGACATGACATGGAATTAGTTAAGGGTTATCCTGAATGTGTAGTTAAGACTTTCTTTAACACCTTCGTATTAGTATTTCATCCCTCCTAGTTTGTAGGACCTAATCATTGGAGATGCTTTTATACTAAATGGGGGTCTAAAATCCTATGTGTCATTCAAAAATAATAATTTCACCCTCTGTTGGAGATGCTCTAAGAAGATTAATCACAAGAAAAATAACGGTGTTCTTTATGATTGTGATTCGGACATGAGAATTTTACTCTAATTAATTTCCATACACCGTATTTATACTAAATACTTAACTGTACGCTAGTAATACCGTTTTATGCGGACAATACTTTCGTCAAATCACGAAAATTTCCCAACATCATATTAAGACTTAATTTTTCCAAATTAATATATTATGGGGAAAAGAAACCGAAATATTTTCTACGAAAATAATAAGAAATAAATAAATAAAATACGCACATATTTCTTATATTTTCTCCACCTATTGCATCGTGACGGTGCGAGATGATACCAAATCAAAAAATGCATCGCCACATGGGAGCAAAGCCCCGCGGACACCAAGTCAAAAATATGATTAAAAGAAAAAAAATGCGTGATGGGCAGTTGCAATTAATGTTGCGTTTATATATAACTACGCGGACGCTGCATCGGTATATATTTGCAACAATAAAAAACTCTTCCTCTCTCCTTTCTTTTCATCTTCTCTCTAAGAAAAAACTCTTAGTCTCCATTAATCTCTTGCTCAGATTTGGTCCCTTTTGGACCAGATCTGAGCAAGATTTCTTTTTCTTTTCAAGATTTAATCAAATAAAGTAGATTTCTTTTGTTTTTGATGTCATTTGACATATTTCTTCGCAATTTGGAGCGATTTTTCTTCGCCATTTGGGGCAAGTTTCTCTTCGCTCTCAGAGCGATTTATTCAAACCTTGATCGCTGGTTCATGACTTGCTATTCTCGATTCAAGAACATCAACAATCCAATACGTTATTGCTTAAAATCTATATTCAATCTAAGGGATTCAGGGCATCCAGGTTCGTTTGGATCTACAAGATTTTGCGCAAATAACTCCTTTCTTACAGGAGCATCTCTTATTGAAGAAGAAGAAAATCTGATTAAATGGTCGGAATCAATTCCGGATTATACCATCATCCTTCCCTACTACATTTACAAAAATTGGGTATCTTTACGGTATATGGCTCTTTCTCTTCGCGGTGTATTTGTAATTGATATATTCATTTGTATTAGGGGTTTTATTATCTTGTACCTTGATGTTTTTGTTATTCTTGTAAGCGATCATGTAATCAAGTTTTGATTTGAATGAATTGAAACTTGTTGATTGACCCAAAAAAAAAGTATATATTTGCGCTCTTGGAGTTAGATGTGTCCAATATCTTAAATACATATGTATCGTATTTATTTTTCCTTTGTGAAGACCTGCTTGAACCATATCTTGGATTTCACTAACTTTTCTATTTTGTTGCGAAGTCTTAATAACCGTGTGCAGCTAATGTATTTGAAGTTTTCTTCCACAAAATTGAACCAGGCCCCTCTTTCTTTCTTTTTCTTTTTTTACGCGAAAGCCAGTTCCATCCTACTGAATGGGGACTGGGGAGACTAATCAAAATTAAAAAGGAGTATGATTTCAAATTTTTATGAGAGATTTCGAATCGTAATGATCTCGACAATTATGAATGGTTTTTGGTCATATAAATCTAGTGTTACTAATTTGGTAAAATCAACGAACGAATTGAAATGTGATAATCTTGTAAGTAATCATGTAATCATCATTTTGGTTTGAATGAATTGAAATGTGATTTCCAAAAATAATAAAAAAACCTCTTCCTCTTCCTTTCTCAAACAAAAAAAAACAAAAAACCTAGAGCCTTCTTGCTCAGATTTGGTCCTTTTGGACCAGATCTGAGCAATAATTTGTTTTCTTTTAAAGTTTTTGGTAATAGATAATTGAATAAGATGTTTTTACATTATTTTTTTTGTGTCTTTTGACATATTTCTTCGTCGCTTTGGGACGATTTTTCTTCGTCGTTGCGGGGCGAGTTCTTCAAATTTCTATGGCTGGTTCGTGGCTTGCTATTCTTGAATCAAAAACATCAACGATTCATCACGACATCGCTTTGAATCTGCATCCGTGTTCGTGTGGATCGACAAATTTATGGGCAAAGTACTCCTTTATATTAAGAGCTTCTCTTATTGAAGAAGAAGAATATATTAAGATTAAATGGTCGGATTTTATTTCCGGATATACCATCATATCTCCCTTATACAGAAAATTTCTTTGGATATCTTTGTTATTTATCGCTCTTTCTCTTCGCGATCTATTGGTAATTGATGTCCTTATTTGTATTAGGGTTTTGATTATTTTATATTTTGATGTTTTTGTTCTTGTAAGCGAACATGTAATCACAATTTTGATTTGAATGAATTGAAATATGTTGATTGTCCAAAAAAAAAAAAACGAATGAAATGGAAATGGAAATATAAATTTATTTATTTCTTTTATTTTTATTGTACACCCTGGCAGTCACTTATTTTGATGCAATCAAGAAGCAAATCCCGGACCAATTTCATATGTCTGCAAGAGATTCCATTTTGTGGCAGTGTAACCGTGTCAAACATGCTCAAGATTATTTATTAGCGGTACCTATTAGCGGGCTTAACCAGTGCCTCGGCCCTAGACAGTTCCGAGCTATGCTGTGTTATAGACTTGGTATCCCTTTGTTTGCTGATAATGGTCTATGCTCAAGCTGCAACCGATCCATGGACATCTTTGGAGACCATGCGCTTCGTATGCTAAGGATATTGGGAGCAAGTTTCGACATGATGTTGTTCGTGATGTGGTGTTTGACATTTGTTACAAGGCTAATGTACCTGCGCGTAAGGAAGTATCTCTTGGTGTTCAGTCTGATGATAACATAGATTTCAGACATGCGGACATTCTTGTTCTCAATTGGGAAAATGGCCGTGATGTTTGTATGAATGTCACTGGTGTCTCGCCCTTCACAGGTGATGGTGTGCGCTCATTTGTTCCCGGGAAGGCAATTTCTAAAGCAGTGTCAAGAAAGCGCACTAAGTATCTGGACAAGTGTACTTCTTTGGGTTATGGTCCGGGTGTTTTAGCCTTTTCCACTTTAGGTGAGCTTGGTGACGATACTTTGTGTTTTTTCAAGCATCCTAAGAATTGTCTTGTTCATAATGATGCTAGTAGTGGTTTTGGTAATTTTATTTTTTATAAATTAGGCGTTGCTATTCAAAGAGGTGTTGGAGCTCAGCTTGTTGCTAGGCTACCAACCAAAAGTAGTGTTTGAACTTGTTTAATTTCATGTTTCAGTCTTTTTAATCGGTTTATTGTAAATATATTGCTTCAACGGCCTAAATATGCTGGGCAACTTAAGTAATTTGAACTTGCCTTACACAATAATTGTAATTTTTGTGAGAGCATATCCCATGGGTAGTCCCCAAAAGAAGACTAACTCTTTCATATGAACTATGTACAAAAATGAAAGGGAACACTAAACGAGGGAATTTCCCCGTCAAAAAGAAAAAAACTAAAAATTCTACTTAGACAGGGGACTTTCCCCCCGTCAAAAAACAAACAAACTAAAAAACCTACTTAGACGGGGGACTGTCCCCGTCTTGTTCAAAAAGTTCCATTTTTTTTTTTGACGGGGACCGTCCCCCGTCTAGTGTTTCACTACCAACCACTCGTTCATCTTAACGAGTGCATGAACGAGTATGGGTGAAAAGGGGTCTAAACAGTACCCATGGAAGACTCTAATTTGGTCAAAAATATAAGATTTGCTCTGACAAAGAGGTAACTTTTGGGGATCGCTTAGGTCAATATTAAAAAATAATTAAACAAAAAATGTTATTTTCTCCACTCTCTATTCTCGTCCCTACAATTAAACCCCACTTTAGGGGAATGGTGAACCCACATTAATGCGTATAATTAAAAGAGAATTTATTTCGGTCAACAAAAATATAATAAAACCGGTAACAAAAGTTATATTGGATTATTGAAGGGTACCAAATCTTCATACCTTTTAAAAATAATCGTACTAACCAAAAAGATTCTTTTTAAATGTTTAAACGGAACGCGTCTCGCTATACAAAATCAAAAATTTCCATCACACACGGTAGTGTTTTGTTCTATGGATGCAACGTTTTTATTTTTATCTATCTTGTGTACCACGCAAGTAGGTTAAAACACAATGCTGCTAATGGGGTACCATTTTGGTTGCGGTGTACCAAATTGCATATAAGACAAAACATATTTTGTTAAAGGATTGGTGCACCCCTAAGCAAAAATGGTACCCATTAGCAGCCTTGTTAAAACACGCAAATTAATTTGAAAACAAATTTTCTTGAGCACCCAAATAATGCTTTATGCTTTAATTTTAGTTTCTACATATTTAGGTAATAAATTCACCAATTCCTGTGACAAACGGGAGAAAACTACCCAAGTCCTAGGCGTAGCTATATCTAAATATTCATCCCTTCGTCTACCACTCCTTTGCCAGACAGTTAGATGTGTCTTTCCGTTCATTAGACAAAGAATCCATAGCAGACCGTAAGAAAAGAATGTAGTTCTCAGCTAGAATGATTATAAATTTATAACTACTAATATTTTGCTTAAAGAATATTTTAATACTATTTGTTTAAGGCATTAGCCAATGAGAATTTGAAACGATTTTTTTTTTGTGTGAAGTATATCGGAACGGTGTAAAGGGTCAATCTGATTTTTGAGCCAGGACATATCGGAACGGTGGAGCAAATAAGATAAGAGACCGAGAGAAATAAATATTTTGTGTTCTTTTTGTCCATATGAATTTTACTTTGGGCTCATATGTATAGATTTACATATGATAGGTTATCAATTTACACACAAAACTGTCAATCTTTTAGAAACGGAGGAAGTGTTTCAGAAGTTTTTTTTTTTTTTTTTCTTAAAATTAAATTCAATGACAAAGTTTTGATATGTAATTTAGATATCTTACGTAGGGTGAAGTAGACGTACACGTGCATGCCCGAACCCATTTTTTTAATCTTATTCGGTAGGTTATCAATTTCATTAGTTATTACATATTGCTAATTTCATTCATCTTCTCCTTCTTTATTTGTTTCTATTTCTAAATCTCTCTCTCTCATTTTAAATGTGTATCACAATAATAGTAAAGGGCAATAATACGTATTACAAAAAAAAAAACAGATAATTCAGATACATGTGCAATTTGTTTAGACCGCATTGAATCTTTGTCACTTAGCCTGTAATAATCCATGGATGGCATAACTGTTTTGCCTAGCATAATTAGGGACGACCCAAACGTAATTAGGGGCGACACAAAAGAGAAAATAGGTTGAAAATACTTTGATGTCCCTTCATAATCGGGAGGTTAATCCATAATCGGTAGTTTGGGGCAACTCTATATTCGGTAGTCATGGTAACTTCATTTACTACCGATTATAGGCTCAACCAAATTAGAAAAATAGAGGATTTTGGCAAAATCTCATTTTGGGGAAACTCTATATTCGGTAGTTATATGTGTTGGATATTTTCAAGATTGTTTGCCGCTATTCGGGGGTCCGGGGGGCATAGCCCCTCCCGGCTATGTTCAAGAGACGCCATAGGGTTTTTCGGTTAATGAATTTGAAAACCTATTCGGTTTTCCAGAAATTTTCACAAAACGTGTATGTTCCCATAGGGTTTCTTCAAGAGACGCCATTGGTTGGATATTTGCAAAGAGAGCCGAGATAATCGGAAGTCAGGATAACTTCATTTACTACCGATTATAGAATCAACCAAAATTCAGAAAAAAGAGGATTTTTGCAAAATCTGATTTTGGGGAAACTCTATATTCGGTAGTCATATGAACTATCTTGACTACCGAATATGGTAGGATACTTGCAAAGAGATCCACTGTATAATCGGAAGTCATGATAACACTTCATTTACTATTGATTATAGGCTCAACCAAAATTCAAAAAAAAAAGGATTTTTGCAAAATCTGATTTTGGGGCCACTCTATATTCGGTAGTCATATGAACTATCTTGTGGAATAATATTGAAACTAAGTGCATACGCATTGTCCGTCCAACCAAAAAAAAACGAAATGGATAGAATAAAGAAACTACCATTACATCAACAAGAGGAAGCCAAGAGAAATATAAGAAGGATGACAAGTTGGCGGAACTAAAATGGAATAGTTTCAAAATGGAGTGGAGAGCCTTGATACATTCTATCACCGTGGATGAATATGAGGATAGAGCTCGTATGTTAGTGGCTCATTGGAAAAGAAGTTATCCAAGTGTTGTGAAGTATTTGTTGGATAATTGGTTGGATCCGCACAAAGAGAAGTTTGTAGCGGCGTTTACTAACCAATATAGGCACTTTGACAACCAAGCTACAAGTACGGCGGAGTCATTTCACAACCGGTTGAAGAAGAAACTCCATAGTTGTAATGGTGGGTTAGTTACGTTATTCGAAGCCATGGATGCATATTTTCGCCGTGATCACGATAGAGTTACGGAGTCTTTTGAAAAAAGAAAAGGTAAACTACACACCAAATGGTTAGATAATTCATGGCTAAGGGGAATTACATTTCAAGTTTCGCACCGCACAATTGATAAGATAATGTATGAAGTACAACATTTTGAATTGGGGGATTATGAAGAAGAGTGTGTTTGTCCAAACATGACAAGTTTGGGACTCCCATGTCGTCATGTTATAGCCACATACCAAGACAAAGTGATCCCGATTCAAGATGTTGATCCCTTTTGGCAACAATTTTCATTCCGTGAAACAAAAATTGATCGAGATTTTGGAGGAATGTTTGGCGATACCGAGATTGGAAAAGCTCTAGCCGAGAAATATGCTACACTAAGCCGGGGCCAGAGGAAAATATGGTTGAGTAACTTGAGAAATTTTGTATATCCACAATTTAGGTTTGATATCAAGGAACCACCAAAGGGGAAGAGTAAGGGGAGGCCTCCTACAAAAAAAAAAGAGGTACGTAGGAAATAAAAAAGCAAGGGAATTGGCGGAAGAATCAAATAAAAGAGATCCTCCGGGCTATGAATGGTTGAGAAAGAAATATGAAGAGGAGGATGAGATGGAAGAGGATGATGTTCAAGGTAGAAACAAATGAAAAAGTGGTCAAGAGGATAAAGGAGAAACAAGTCGTCGAAATGTACAACAAAAATATATCGAGCTTCATACTCAAGAAAGTGCAACAAGCAAAGTTGATTTTAAAGGAAAAGGTCCGGGATTTCTCTACAAATAAGAACAAAGAAGCAGAGTTGTTGCTAAAGGAAATGTTTGCAAAGAAAGTGGAAAAAAGATGATGGAGTTAAAGGAAAAGGTTTATATGAAACCGGATCAAGCCATAAAGAAGTCAAAGTTGTCGGTTCCGTGGTTTCCTCTCAAGAAAGTTCAGCAAAAAGACTTGGTCGTAACGTTGGTGTTAAACAATTGGCAAGGAACAATGGAAAGACTCCGATGGTTGAAACATTTCCGTCAAGTGATGAGAAGCCGACGCTTCGGATAAAAGGAGTTCCTAAACCACCACCTAGAGATGAGAATGGGCGATATAAAAGGAACTATTACATTCTCTATGATTATTACCTTCCAAATTTACCCGATTATATTCGTGATTATATCAAGGCCACAGATGACGTTGATGGTGATCGGAATTGTGGTTACCACGTATTTGTGGATCAACTTGGACCCTTTGAGGACGCGAAATAATGGGGTTGTGACCAAGTTACTTATGTAAGGCAAAAATGCTTAATGGAACTACGTGGTCACCGCGACTTCTATAAGCCAATGATGAGAATCGAAAGAGATGAAACTGATGCGGTGTTAAACGATAGATTTGAAAAATGGGAAAGGCAGTTAAATAGTTGACAAGTGAATATTGGATGTGCATGCCAATAGGTGGCCAACTACTCGCCAACGCCTTCAGTTGCGTCATTCATTTGATCTCCAGAGATATGAATTTTACATTTGCACTAACAATAATATCGTTTGACGAAGGTTTGTCAACAACAAAAATAGTTGTCATTGGGCACGTGATAGTAAATCATTACATCGGCCTCCAATTGAAAGAAGGAAGCCCATTACCTCCATTAAGGATTGGATTTGAATGTGACGGTGAACTCCCCAAGACTTGGTGAAATCGATTTGAGGAAAGAATAGAATTATGGAAGGCTATACTATTGTCGAGGCCAACCCAATTCGTAGTTACAAGTGATGAAGAGGATGCGTAGATGTTCCTAAGGGTGGTGAGATACATTTTATATATTGTATTTTGGTATTTTGACTAAATGTGATGTGATTAAAAGTGACAATATCATACCTATTTGATTCACGTTGTGAATGAAGTTTTTTGTTCAATCTATATATCAAATCCAAGTATGTTGAGCTAATATCAGCAAAATTCAAGGTTTTAGGGTTATTTACGATTTGTAATAATATTCAATTACCAACCGTAACTAACTTCACAAACATATTTAACTGCCATTGTTATTTACGGTTGGTAACGATAATATAGTTACAAACCGTAACTATAGTAGCAAACATAGTTTCAATTTTGATAACTATAATCTAGTTACAAACCGTAAATCAATATGGTTGAGTCAACTGGTATAGTTGGCATGAAGAATAAACCAATATGGTTGAGTCAATTATGGTATTTTAATTTTACCGCAAGTATACGACTATCGATAAGATAGTATATAAAAGGGATCGTTCCACTGGGACTAATAAATTGCTACTTTCAGTTGACAATAAAATTATGGGCTAAAAAGATAGAATAAGAAAATATTAATTAACACTAATAAAATATAAATAAAGAATAAAAAAAGAGAAAGATCAGGGTTTCAGATTCCACCAATTAATTATATAAAATATTCAAGTAATCTCTAAAGATATTCATATTATAACTCAAGACAATATTGAACTCAATCTCATGTCTCGGAAAATATTGCGTTTAAAATAAATATACAACTTTTGTTGTTTACCAAAAAGATATAACTTCCTTCGCTTATAAAAACTCAATAATCGAAGATTATTCAAAACGGTTTAAAGAACAAAGCTTTTAAGAAGATAAATTAATAATCAATTAAACCCAAAAGAATACTTTATTGAAGAGAGTACCTGAATTTCTTACATGACAGAGTTCGTTTCGTCTTCAACCCCAGTGAAGAGGGTTAGCTCTCCATTATTACAAAGAACAAAAAGAAGAAAAGAAATAATATCTAAAAACTATTGTTGGCTTTTGGCCGTCTCCCCTTTTTCCATCTGCTTCAACCAGTATTTAAAGTTTTCAAAGGAAACCACTTTTCTTTTTCATATCCATTACCACATCATCATCCAATGAAAGTATGCCACGTGTCAAATAATATAAAAATCCTCCAATAAAAATGCGCCATGTGTCAAATACTGCAATCAATATCTTAATTATTATTTCCAACCATAAAGAATAATATTCTTTCCCAAATCTTCATATATTCCATTACTCCACATCATAAAGAAATATTTTCTTCATTAAACAAAATATCTTCAAATATCCTTTATCATAATTAATATCTTGCACATGGTCTCCACACGCCGTGTCACATTTCTACACATGCCCATATCCAAATAATTGGCCCAATAATTCTTTATGTTTCCTTTTGGGATTAACCCATCAAATCACTTCATCTCTCCAGAAGAATTCTGCATTTTAGTCCATAGAGCTTTATTTTCTAAAAAATACAAAAATAAATAAAATCATCAAATATGTACAAAATAAAGAACTAAATAAATGTAAATGTGAGTAATGAATATGTAAGAATTAAGCACTTATCACACCCCCAAACTTACATTTTGTTAGTCCTCGAGCAAAACTAAAGACGAAAATAAAAATCCTAACTCACTGTCGTAGGCATCGTCGATTGCATTTAGCGCATGCAATAAGCCTTTAAACCCCTAGGTGGACCTAGTGGCCGAGTTATAGTCTCGAGAGGGCTTACCAGAGATATACCCACAAAATCTTTACTCCAGACCCTAGCTATCTACGCAGAACCTTGGAATAGCACTAAAGAACCTCCTTGGTTGGCATACTCTCATTGACTACAATAGGAAGTACCCTGATGCGAAATTCTAATTGATGTACACGAGTTTGCACTCAAGCATACTAAAATTCATATACAAGTGACAGAGATCTACTCAGATATTTGCACTATGGACATCAATATTCGGAGTCAACAAATCACATGGATAGATTAAGAGATGGATATAGAAAAACATAGACAGTTTTGATGTTGACTAGGTGAACGGTGTTTCTCATATCTGTCTGAAGGCCACTTCCAAAATGAACCTATCATAATGGACTGAGATACTAGTCTGAATATTATCAATACAACTGGCATATATAAGGGAACCAGTGATCGATATTCCTAATTCTAGATCAACTCAGCTAGCATATACAAGGGAACCAGTGGTCAATTTTATTGAACAATGTATTTCGTTTGGTCTGATGGTCTGGTCTCAATTTATTATTATTATTTTTTTTAAAGAAAAATATTAATCATCATCAGCAATAAGGAGTTTACAACTATTGGATGGAAGCCTGGCAACAAGCTGTGCTCCAATCCCTTTATTAAGAACAACACCTATCCTATGAAAAAGAAAATCTCCAATAGAAACATTCTCATCATGACTAGCCATATAGTTTCGCAACCTCTTCAGGAACTCCTCAGTATCACTCCCCAATCCACCTTAGGTTGTGAAAGCAAGAACCCCAAACCCCAGCTTCTGACCCTTGCATTTCTCTAAATACTTAGCCTTATTTTTCGCCACAGCAATATCCATAGCCCGACCAAGATCAAAATTACGCTCCCACGTGCCAGTGAAGGGGGAAACAACCGTGACATCTAAGCACATATCGCAGCCATTATCCCATCCATACACAAGGATATCCGCTGGTAATAAAGCAAAACCATCATTCGAAAGGAGCCCTAAGTCAACTTCCTTTCCAGCTGGAACACTCGCACGATAGCAAATATATGCAAAGGTATCGCGCATTAGGTCATGCCTGTATTTGATCCCAACCCCTCGCTTGAAGTGCAAGGCATGATCCCCAAAGATATCCATTCCAGCACCAAAAATAGAGCACAAGTCTCCATTTTCGAAGAGGGGAATCCCGATCCTGTACTGCAGAATAACACGAAACTGCGTGGCACCAATTATCTGATTAAGCCCGTCAATAGGCATTGCCAACAAGAAATCTGGAGCGTGCTTAGCTCTGTTACTCTGCCAGAGGGATGAATCACACTTCGACATGTTGAACTGAATGGGTACGTTCTTCTTCACCACATCAAAGTATTTTACTTCCAAAGAGCTCATAGAGTGGGGGGCAGTATCATCAATGCGTATAAAAGAATCACCAATACCACATACATGTTTGAAGCATGTCAAAGCGTACTCAAAACTGGAGCTTGGGCCCGAAACCCCAGAGTGTCTCAGGATGGTCCCCTGCTGAGATCTCGTCTGGAAAAAAGATGCTACATAACAATATTGCTTCGTGTCCTCCATAGTGTATACCCCCAAACCACCATCCTTAATAGGAAGCGTAATTAGCCTCTGCTGCAACAAACCAAAACCTGGACCATCTCCCGTAACCAGGTGTCTAAGAAACTGTCTAAGATGGTTATCAAAAACCACTTGTGCCTCATCCAAAAACTCAGGTTTAATAGTACGCATGGCGAAATATAACCTAGAGACACCAGAACAATTCCTTAGCAAAATCAACTCCCCTTTTGGGTCTTTCAACTTCATCACCGCATTCATCAAAGAAATAGTCTTCTGTACCCTCTTGAAAACCATGTTTCTGCAAAACTGGGGGTCCCAGCTAACAGGCCCACATAATAACTTAACACCATCGGAGGGACGATGTAAGTTAGGCGGGAAAACACCATCAACTAATCCCCTACTATCAACCGAAGGCCAGTAGAGCTCCGACTTAGAAAAATTGAGATGCAACCCCAAACGAACACCTTCCTGTTGAATAATGTCCAAGGCCTTAGCTACCATCAAAGTATCTCCGACTATGGTACCATCGTCTAAATACCAATCCTGGAGATCCAAGGTGCACCTCTCATCAATCATATGAACAAGGGGGTGCAGTGTCAAAGCGAATAACATGGGACCGAGTGGATCCCCTTGTTGAACTCCTTGAGCAGATAAGAGAGTTTTATCCATATAATATAGCCTAGCAAGAAACGCATAACAAAACTCCACCCACCTCGAGATCTAAGGACAATGCTTCCTAACTTAGGTAATCATAGCAGACCTACTTACCAGGTTGAAGGCGTTGGAGAAGTCCACTAGAAGCATAGAAATGGAAGTAGAGTTTCCCTTGACTTCCAAGAGCCGGTTGACTGCATGAAGAATGGCCTCACCGCCACAAGGAACCCCTACGCCAAACTGATAGTCACCAAGATAACTACCCATTTCCTTACCGACATGAGAAGCAGCTACTTTGGAAACCAGACGTCTCCAGATAGTACCCACGACAATCGGACGGATGCCCCCATTAGGTTTGACAAGAGGTGTGAGGGGGGCCGAAGCTATAAACTCACCCAGTGCTGCCTCCTGGGAGCCAAATGTTCACAAGGTCCGAAATGGAAGTAATGATCTCACCTAAAACAGCAGCAGCAGCCCCTCCTAATGCATCAATAAGGTGTTGGGCCCGAAGACCATCTCTTCCGCACGATGTCCCTCTAGGAAAACTTTTCAACTTGTCCAAGATAAAATCTTTAGATGCGACGAAGGGTGCATGAGCAACTGGTCAGGGGGGTATCACTGGGGGTGGAACGTATGGATGCATAGCTTGCAACTCATGTAAATTAGCATCATCGGGAGAATCAACACCACTCGAAGTCAAAGTGCGAATCGCATCCGTATATAGGCCGTTACTCAATTTCCTACGACATACCTGGAGATTATCCTTTTCCAAGTCCTCTTATGTCTTAGCACGAGGTGTCCTTTTCTTGTCCTTAGCCCTTAGCTTCTGTATAGCCTCCTGATCTTCCAATGCAGCTTTGACCAGAGACGCACAACCATCCGTTTCTGACCATTGCTTCAAAGCCGAGAGGATCACCGCCACTTGCAACCTCTTCCTAGTGCCTGAGCATTCTTCTTTGCTACATGTGGGTGTGTAATGCCGCAACGTACATACAGGAAAAATCAAAAGCTTATTCCAGCAGGTGGTATCCGCGGGGTTAAGAACTACTCTCTGGATTTCTGCAGCAAAAGCTCTAGCAAAACTGAGCCTGCATTTGGCGGGAACGCTGCTGACAGTTGAGATTTGGGAGTGGTAACAACTTGAATCGTGATCCCCACCTAATCACTTAGAGAAACATATATTTTTTAAAGAAAGCAAAAATAAAAACAGAAGTGAAAAGGACTCAACGAGATATGGCGAAACTACCATGTTATTTCTAACACCTAAGCTCTGTGCTTTTATGAATAGACTCTTTAGATGTTTCCATCTACTTAGATTGGTTCCTCAACTCCTACAACCAAGATTCTTCCATACACTTAGATTGGTTAGTGCCATCCTTAATAAACATAAATTTCTAGGCTCTGGAGTTTAATAATGCAACTAAAAAGTTTCCCCCATACCCCCAAACTTAAATCTAACATTATCCTCAATGTTCTAAAGATAAAATTAAAAGCATGAACAATGAGAAATTTTTACCACTTGAAGCAAAAGAGTTAAGGAAAGATATTACCATGCTGCATGAGCATGGGTTACCTCCCAAGAAGTGCGAAGTTTAAATTCTTCAGCCAGATCTCAGAAGAATTAATTACCACATAAAATCATAAAGTAGTAGCCGGAACAACTGTGGGTCATCTGAATCAAATAATATTATCACAAATAGAAGAAAACTGCAGCAGACCAAGAAAGTGAACCAACCAAATACATCATTATCAAGTTTTTATTTAAGACAACTATGTCTAGTTGTGGTTTGGGTACAGGTTCTATGAAAGGGTCTAGATAAAATATTTTCATCGGCAGGATTTCCTCATAGAAAGGATTCGAAGGATCAGGTTGCAGAGTCTGAAAAAGCTCAAATAATAACTTAGAAGCACGTAATAATAACCTGAATAATTGTGGATCCTTAAAGTCAATCAGATTTGACCCATACAATTGACTACAATGAAAGTGGTGGTCATTCTTAGGAAATGTGTCGACGGTTCCAATTTCCTAAAATAATTAGGTTTAGTTCTAAAAACTATATAATGACAAATTTCAAATTGAGATACTCCCACATTTGGTAAATAAAATGTTAGTGGGACAACAAAGTCAATTATGATATCTTGGATCGGATGTACCACATCAACCAGAGGATGGGTTTCTATCAACTGAGTTTCTTTTTGGACATAACTAGGTTCAGGAAAACGTGCATGAAGATAGTCTCTTAAGATGGTAGAGGCACATACGTTAAGTCCCAAATAAGGGACCTTTATAAGAGTCAAGGGTAAACCATGGGGAGAATGATATTCATCCCCAAACCTAGAGTTATCAATGTCCTTAGACAAACTAGTCACAATTTCCTTAATTTTAAAATTATCAGATTTAAGAAAATGGTCTTTTATTTCTTCTAGGTTGGAATTAGGTGGTTCTATATTTCTATAATCCTCAGAAGAGACTATTGTTTCTGAATCGCTAGACTCTAAAACATTACTCTCAGGATAAACTCGTTCCTATAAACCATCACCGGCTTCATAATCACAATGATATACTACAACATCTAAAACTATGGTGTCTCTAGTCAAATCCATTTCCTTTTGAATAGGTGAATAATCAACAATATTATTAGGATTTAAACTAGAAACACCATTATAATCATAAGGATCAATTGGTGCAACAATTTCCTCGTCTTTATGACTACGCATTTCAAATTCTTCATCGACACTATCCTCATCATCATAACAATATGAGGATGGTTGAACCTTGTCAAAACATGTAGTGTATTCAGATCTAACCTCATCCTATAAATTAGGTGAATAATTATGTGTATTATCAAGGGTAAGATTCGAAACACTATTCTCGAATTCAAGTTCATTATGAGCAATAGTCTTAGGTGCATTTTGGTCCTCCTGCTTATTAAGAGTCTCAAACAGTTTATCCATGATTATTTCAGATTCACATGTAGATTTATTGAACTTCTTAAGTGATTCCTGTAAAGAAAGACTTGTCAATTGAAATTGTTTGAGTGCATCTTCTATGGAATGAGTTTTATATTCATCAGGAACTGGTGGCAATTGTTTGATTAAATCCTTTAAAGATGGAGAACTCTCATTTTTTTCATTACAATATTGCTCATTTTCCCATTCATATGATTGGTGGACGTGTGAATAGTAATTGGGATCACCATGGTAAGAACCATAACCTTCAGAAGGTCGGTGGTGGTCCCAAGTACTATCCACACTATGGTCAAAGCACGAATATTGTCCATTTTAAAATTCGGGTCGATATTCATTATATTGGACCTCATAATACCAGCTCGACATTTTTTTTGTTGCACGTGCAAATGCAAATGCTGGGTTCACTATTTTGGGTAGGCTTGGGTTACCTTTAGCAATATATACCTATAGTCAAAGACTAGTCAATGGTACGAGGCTAAGGCTTGTGGTGTTTCAGATGATAACGCCCAGAGGGTTCATCGCACTAAACCACGTGTTTTCATATTAATCGTTGTCAGACGATGCAATATGGTGTGCACGTGTGCGTTTGTGTTTTTTTTTATATATAAAATGAAATAAAATAAGTAAATAAAAGGAAATAATAATAAAAAAAATCTAACTAAACATACAAGAAAATCTTAAACTAATTATTTACAAATAAAATAAAATCTAGATAATAAAAGAAAATCTAGAAAATAAAAATAATTTTTTTTTTTTTTTTTTTTTTACTTACCTTTGTTTTAGCAAGTCTCACTTTCCACTTTTAGCTTCCAATAAAATTTGCAACAATAAATAAGAAAAATACCAAGAATAGAATCTAGCAATTAAAAGGAATATAATAAAATCTAAACTAGCCTAATATATACAATATTTATAGGAAATCAAGAATAACAATTATTAGTCCCCGGCAGCGGCGCCAAAAACTTGATGGGATTTTAATTTTACCGCAAGTATATGGCTATCGATAAGATAGTATATAAAAGGGATCGTTCCACTGGGACTAATAAATTGCTACTTTCAGTTTATAATAAAATTTTGGGCTAAAAAGATAGAATAAGAAAATATTAATTAACACTAATAAAATATAAATAAAGAAGAAAATAAAAGAAAGATCAGGGTTTCAGATTCCACCAATTAATTATATAAAATATTCAAGTAATCTCTAAAGATAATCATATTATAACTCAAGACAATATTGAACTCAATCTCATGTCTCGGAAAATATTGCGTTTAAAATAAATATACAACTTTTGTTGTTGACCAAAAAGATATAACTTCCTTCGCTTATAAAAGATCAATAATCGAAGATTATTTAAAACGGTTTAAAGAACAAAGCTTTTAAGATGATAAATTAATAATCAATTAAACCCAAAAGAATACTTTATTGAAGAGAGTGCCTGAATTTCTTACATAATAGAGTTTGTTTGGTCTTCAACCCAAGTGAAGAGGGTTAGCTCTCCATTATTACAAAGAACAAAAAGAAGAAAAGAAATAATATCTAAAAACTATTGTTGGCTCTTGGCCGTCTCCCCTTTTTCCATCTGCTTCAACCAGTATTTAAAGTTTTCAAAGGAAACCACTTTCCTTTTTCATATCCATTACCACATCATCATCTAATGAAAGTATGCCACGTGTTAAATAATATAAAAATCCTCCAATCAAAATGCGCCATGTGTCAAATACTGCAATCAATATCTTAATTATTATTTCCAACCATAAAGAATAATATTCTTTCCCAAATCTTCATATATTCCATTACTCCACATCATAAAGAAATATTTTCTTCATTAAACAAAATATCTTCAAATATCCTTTATCATAATTAATATCTTGCACATGGTCTCCACACGCTGTGGCACATTTCTACACATGCCCATATCCAAATAATTGGCCCAATAATTCTTTATGTTTCCTTTTGGGATTAACCCATCAAATCACTTCATCTCTCCAGTAGAATTCTGCATTTTAGTCCATAGAGCTTTATTTTCTAAAAAATGCAAAAATAAATAAAATCATCAAATATGTACAAAATAAAGAACTAAATAAATGTAAATGTGAGTAATGAATATGTAAGAATTAAGCACTTATCAGTCAACTGGTATAGAGCTCTGTAAAATTTAAAAGGATACTTTGATATCAGATTTCCTACACATTATAAATATAAATGACATTACAACTCATTCATTCATGCGACTTAAAAGGATACTAATATCCGGGTCAACGAGTGTGATAGAAGTCTTTAAGGATGTTGAAATGAGGTAAGTATAGAAAAGTTTGACCTTTTCCATCGTCTTCATTCTTGAATAGAGCTCTCTCTAAAACTTCAGCGCCAGTTTCACCCCTTAATCGAATTTCACCCATAATACGAACTAATGCCATAAATTCTTTAACGTTATCCTGAATAGTTCCATATCGAACATACAACATAATTCCATCGCGGTTATAAGGGTTACCTGTTTCGGAAACAATGTTTTCAAAAAGAGTTCTCAAATAACTTGTACTCATAAAATCACATCGACGTCGTTCTTCTCCTCTTTTTAGATAGCATAGAACAAAGTTGTGGCAAATACATAAATCTTCTTCCAAAGTGAATTCAGGGTTGGATCCATAATCTAGTTTAAGGTAATGTAGATGGGTAAAAACGATTTTTGCTGGTTTTAAAGGAATTGGGGAGACGAACGTACGGAGGAGACTCCTTGAACCGAGCGAAATGTTCAACCTCACACAGATGCATTGCAAGAAGGGAATGCTTTGAATTCGAGAGATCAATATGTAGTACTCCGATCTAAACCAAGACAATGGACGTTCTAGAGTAAATTCGGTCACAAGAGAGGATGGGTTGATATGTAGGAGGAAAGTAGATAAATGTGTGGAATCAATGGTAATCAAAGATTTTAGGTGTGTTGTGAATTATGAATATGATAAGTTATGAATGATTGAAATTGCTCAATTGAGAGTAATTGCTCAATTAATGAGTTATTGATCTCGTATTGTCAGTGAGACGTGAGATCGTTGTTGTTATCGTTGTTTCAATCATGATTCAGAGACTTATTTATATTGTTGGAATTGTAGACACCGTGATCCCATGAAGTGTGACAGTTTATGGAATCAAAGATTGGGGAAGTGGAAATCATGTTTGAAACCAATTGCTCATCGTGCGGAGACTTGGTTGATTTTATATCCACTACTTTGTTAACTCCTTCAAATGATTGCACAACTTGCTCACAGTCCATCGCGTGTTTGAACACATGTGCCGTAGACCGCTAGACCAAAAACCTAGTTGATATCCCCTCAAGTGACACGATTGACGTCTCGTGGTTATTTCAGTCAGTTGTTGACTTCATGATTTAATGGGACAATGAGTCCATGTATTTACTGAGTTGAACATGATTTTGTAAAATGCTCTGAAACTCATGAATTGAACGTGGACATGACTCTCATGTTGATAGTTGAGGCGAGCAAGTATTACTCTGATTTGTTGAATATTGATAGTTGGACCAATATTCCTTGATCTGAGCAAGTATTGCTCATCAAATGAATCATTGATGCCGTGGCCAAAATAAAGCATTAATTAAAATACTGATAGTTGAACCGATCATAATTAATAAAAATTCTGATCATGATATCGTCGTAAAATTATTAGTGTTCGAATATGGAATTATGATCCTTGGACTCAAAAACCCTAATTTGATCAATTGAAGACCAATCCATGGTTAACTGAAAATTAACTACGGAATGAAGGAGAACCGCTTCACGGGATCGTGGGTCGACCATTTAGCTCTCACATTCTCGTGTGAGAAAACTCCGAGGACTCTTGAAGAGTTGGTGATTTGTTGATGAAAGAATGATCAAATGCTGGTTTAATCATTTATTCGAAAAATGCTCGTCTGATCCTTAGGTGATAAAACCTAATTAATTATGAAGAGATGAGAGACCGACCAAGGGGTCATGAAACCGGCCTGGGTGGTCATGGGATCAAATGATGATCGTTTCATGAAGTTCCAAGTTGTTTGGAAGAGTTTTGGACCTAATACATGCAATTGCACAAATTAGGTCAAACCATGAAAATACACGGGACCGGCTCATTGCGAGACAAGGAGCCAACCATGGTCGGTCAAGGTAATATGCTCATGTCACCAAAGTGTTCGTATCTCAGTTTTGAGAATTTTGATATTTTCAGATGTGCATTTGAACAATCATTTGAGAAAATATGAAGAAATCAGGGGTTTTGATGAAACCGTCAAAACTTCATGAGATGAAGGAAAAATAATAAAAAAGTGAAGGAACCATGAAGTGTGGGACCGGTCATGGCCAATGCATGGCCGGCCGACCAAAGGGTCCAATCCCACACGTTTTCAAATTTTTTATAATATTTTCATGATTTTAGGGAAATATGATAAAACCAAGGAATTTGTTAAAACCAAGGAGTTTTTGTTGAAATCAAGGAGTTTCCATTAGATGAAGAAAACATGAAAAATAATAATAATAAAATAAGGGACGTGTGGGACCGGCTTGAGCATGGTTGGCCGGCTAGGGCCCGGTCCCGTGCGTTTTCCCTAATTTTATGTATTATTTCATGATTTAAAGGAATTTTCATAATTTGAAGGAAATATCATGAAATCAAGGAATTTCATGGGATTATGGAATAATGAAAAATATAATAATAATAAAATGGGACGTGTGGGGCCAGCTAGGGCTTGACTGGCCAGCTAGGGCCCGGTCACACGGGTTTCCCTAATTTTATATTGTTTTTCATGGAATCAAGGAAATATCATGAGATTAAGGAGTTTTCATGAAATTAGGGAAATAATAATAAAATAATGAGGACCATGAGGTGTGTGGCCGGTTGGGATCAAGACATGGTCGGTTGGCCAATGATCACGGCTCTACCATATTTCTTTAATTTTATATTATTTCTTTGGTGTGAGGGAAACACTATGAAACTGAGGAGTTTCCTCAAAACGAAAGATATTTGTTCAAATGAAAGGATTTTCATGAACTCATGGAAAAAAAAATATGAAACTAGCGTGGGATTGACCACGACACGTCCGGCCAGTCAGTGGGCCCATGCTCCCAGCGCCTTGGTCAATTTTTAATTATTTATTATTCTCCTTCCTATTTTGCATAGGTTCATCGTCTCGTCGTATTTTGAAATACTCGTTCGTGCGGTGACTGTTAGTGCATTGTTGTTAAATACACTTGCACCATTTAAATCGGGGCTTACTCAGAGGTAGCTCAGATACCGGTGTGTTGAATATTTATTGCTAACCCATGGAATTCTGCTGGGAAGAACCATAGATTGAAGCAACGAAATATTACAAAAGTATTTGAATACTTTTAGAAAATATTTGAATATTTTCAGAAATTCAGTGGATGAATCCAAGAATTTAAGAATAGTTAACTGATGGCTCTATACTAGCAGAGAAAGCTATCTAGGAGCATTAATTATTCTGACATGAGCTTGCTGGAGCTTCATATCCTTTATATAGTCAGGGAAAACTATTGTTTGTATCCTGAAGACGTTATCGCTCTATACTAGAAGAGAAAGTTGTCTAGGAGCCGTCAATATCGTGATTCTATATAGAAATAATTACTGAAGTGTTTAGTATTCATGAGATATGTCGTTGTCTAGCCGAGAGACTACATATCTGCATGTACTCTGAGAGACAGTATTCTCAGTTAGAGATTTGACAAGAGACATGTGTCTTAATACTCACATATGATTGATGAATCAGAAGTTCGTATAATTATGGGTTTAAAATTTTAGCCTTTTTCAAAAATCCACCATCTACATTAAGTCCCTGCTTAGTGAGGAAAGCCGTGTTCCACAATCAGCATTGAATGGTGATTTTCCGGTCATTAACAATATCAATAATTGAACTTAGTCGTAAGTTAAGATATTACCGGATTATTTCGATAGTACGAGCATACCATGACTTGAATGAAGATCCTAGTGGCATGATAGAGTGTTGAACATAAATTGGTGTTGAACCGCTGGTTTGGACGACGGGACCTTGGTCGTTTAGGCTTTGCGGGCCGGGCCTAATAAGGAAATCCTTAGAAAATTAGGTTTTGAAAATAAAACTTGATATAAAAGGAATTGTTCCTTTTTTTTTATTTTTCCCACGACCAAAGCTTCATCATGCCTTCATCATCTTCACGTCAGGGAGAATGAAGCATCTCGCCGGAGCACCAACGCCGCCGACCAGGTAAGCGCAAATTTTTTTTCTTCTGATGTTTACTGATATTCATGAATTCTATGAGTTGTTCATATCTTGATCATGATAACGTTATATACATGTGCATATATGAGTGTAGGTTTCGTCGAAAACCTTCATTTTTTGAAAACGTATGTTCTTTTGATTATTAATCTTGAAAATTAATAATAATCCCTGATTTAGGAGAGATTTTTCTTCATATATAAATATTTAGGTCCTGTGATAAAACTGTGTTTATGGGCTTCTATGTGAACCAAAGTTTTATCATGAAAAGGTGAATTTTCACGAAACCGAAATAAACCCTCGTTTAAAGAATGATAATGATACGAAGAAGAAGTTTTCCTTCTTTTTTTTATACATGAACTTGTGTCCAGCGATAAAAATGTTTTTATGAGCTTTCACGTGAATCAAAACTTTATCTTATAATGTGTGAATTTTCACAAAACTGGAATAAACCTTCATTTCAAAGACGTATGACGATGCGAAGGAAAAGATTTTTTTTTATAAAACCATGGTCTATTCATGATTTTTTTTTTGAAACCGTGGAGTGTCCACAAATTTATTTTCGTGAGCCTTGCTCACGTCAATATATATATATATATATATATATTTTTTATTTACGTGAGTAAATCACGTTTTTCTTTATATGCAAATATATATTATTTTCTTTAAAATCAAAACTTGAGTTTTGTGTAGTATTACTTAGAAGTAAACAATTATTTATGATGAAATAATGTTTTAGTTTCATAATTTCATGGTGAATGTTCATATAGTATAAATATTCATGATTTTATGAAAAGTATGAATTTTTGAACATCTTTTGTAGATTCGAAGAGACGAACGATTTTGGAGTGTTAACTCTAGCATTACTATCACTACCGTTGGTGGAAGCGTAAAAGGTAAGAGTTAAGAGTTACCATTTTTGCCGATGGGCCTATTTGCATATTGGTAATCTTTTGTGCTTCTGATTTCAGAAATGTCTGACAACAGAGATTACGATTACTGGTATTCCTCTTCTTCCTCTAGCTCTTCTGATGAGGATTCCAAAGCTCCTGTAGCGAAAATGAAAGCTAGGTCTACTCAGGATGAAGGAGCGAAGCCTAGCATACCCTTGAATGAACGAAGGGTCACTTTTGCTGAACTTAGGAAAAGAAAAGCTGAGGATGATGAAAAATAGGATCGTCAGCGTGAAAAGGATAGAATCCGGCACAAAACACAAAGGGCTGAAGAGAGACGTAAATTCTTGGACGGGAGGCCTTCTGACTCTGATGCTGATGCTTCTGAAGAAGAGGATACATGGGAGGTACCAGAGTACAATATTAAGCCTGATCGATATGAACGAGAGTTTCAGAAGACCATGAAGCAGATTAAAGCCGAAATTGAAGCAGAAAATGACTCAAAGTCAGATGATGATCCTGAAGCTTATCCGAACTCCATCGCTGCTGATTCTGATGAAGAGGAAGACAGTGATGACGAGTCCGACGATTAGCTTTAATTCCGTATTCTTTTCTTTTTAAAACATTTGAATGTTCCTTAGGCTTCGTAGTAGACATTTCTTCGATGATTTGAATGACTTTTGCTTCAGATTTAAGGTTTTCTTCTGAATAAACACTTTACTAATGGTGATTCCTTCTGATCGAACGAAATAAACCAATGTTCATGCGTAAAAATACATCATAATCTTTTTCGATGATTTTCTTCTTATGGGAAGTAGCATAACACGGTTAAGAGACATATGACACGTGCAAAGTCACGTGGCTTTCTTTCGACTATGTCATTGTCAGTCCCCAATGTGTTATTTTCCTTCGCGTCTTCAGTATCACCCTTTGAAACTTAGGATTTTAGTGAAACTCGTAACTGAATTGACTATCCATAGAAGATAAACCTTCACCGTATCTAATATATATATATATATATCTTCAAAACTTTGAGTCTATCCTCTACGCTAATATTTCTCTCACTCCTGAGTCAGTTCCATCGTGAGGAGAATTCTTGATCATACCTTGTTGTTGCTATGTCAAGCAGTAGTATTTATTCTCAAGATGATCCTCAGTTGAAGCATAAAATAGCAGCATCTACCTCAGTAAATTGTATCTCTTTTTCATCTTTGTCTTATCAAGATTATTGATCATAAGAAAACGATTTATTGTAAGATAATCATAAGAATGCTTCTTCTCATACTTCGAGGCCCATGCAAACCGTTAGAGATCATGTCCGGTATAGGTCGGCTCGTGCTGAGACTGGATCATATGTAAGTAATCTTGTAACTCTTAGGATTCCTCTGTGCTCATAAAAATTAAATACTCCTTCATTTTGTCATAGGAGGATGTTCGTGTCGTTGTCGATGCCAGATGAAGAAGGAGCAGAAAGTCTGTGACTATAGTCGAGGTTGAAGATAGCAACGACCGAATTGGTGAAGATTTTGTAGAACCCGTGGAGATAGGAGACAGTGTTCATGCTCGTGAAATCCCACAGCTGGACTCCTATTTGAAGACCCTTTGATTAATACTTTCCTGGACAATGAAGTGGTTGGCGGATTCATCATTCCAAGATGTCACGTACCTCTGTATACTAAGATCTGGAAGAAGTATGGACATATTGCCACTACAGAAGTATGGAAAGGATTTCTTCCAACCCTTTTAACCACAATAGCTGGGTTGTTGCCGATTATTGAGGAAATGAACCAGATACACTTGCGAGATATTAAGAACCATGAGCTGCATAAATGGGATGAGATGATCTCAAACTGTGAGACATTGCAATTTAATATGAGCTGGCTTCATCGACGACTCGAGATAATCAAGATTCATAAGGCGACAGAGGCTGCTGATGCAATTTCCATTACCACTGCTTTACTGGAAGAGGAGAAGATACTGGCTCTGGAATCATCCAGGGTTGATAAGGCCGTTGAGGATTTAAAGGTAAAGACTAGGATCTTTCAGAAAAAACTTGACAAAGCTTCTTATAGGGATTATCCACTGTTGGATGGTTTGCTCTGAATGAGTGATTGTTGTTTTGAATAGGTTTAGCCTTTTCTTAGGTAGAATGATTGATGATGACATGAGGCAAATTTTTTGTTCATTTATGAAATATTTTAATGAACAAAGGGGCATTTTGCACTAAATTACATTTTGAAAATGCTTGAAATGATGGAAAGGTAGTTGTTTTCTATGGATTAAGCGTAATATGCTTTGAGCCATTTGCCGTTGATTATATTTCCTTCCACTCCTCCATCAATCTTTAAGATTTTGTAATATCCGTTGGATACTTCCTTGATAACTACGTATGGTCCCTCCCACTTCGGAGAGAACTTGTGAGCGGACATATCTTTTTGAATGTGTTTTGTTGTCTTTAATACCAGATCCCCTACTTGAAATGTTCGAGGTCTTACCATTTTGTTGTAGGCCCTAGTGATTCTTTGCTTGTAGGTTTCTACATATTTCTCCACCTTAGACCGCTTCGACTCGAGCATGTCCAGTTCATCAATTCTTGAGTTGGACACTTCGGCTTCGTCCCATTTGAAAATACGGGGGTCTAACAACCTCACCCAATATTTCGATTAGCAATTTGTATGGACAACTCCGAGTTGTTTTCCAGATAATCAACAAGACTCAATCAATAGAAAATACTCAAGGAGTTATTATCTCAATATCTCGATTTGATTTACTCAAGCAAATAAGATTTGCGATTCTAATCAAAGAGAGATAACTTGGATGGTACCAAATACCAATATCCAAGTGTCAATCGATTTTAATCAACAACCAATAAGGTCAGATATTCTAATCGATTGAACAACACACAACCTGTATTATTTCAATTATATAACAAAATATAATGCGGAATAGAAATAACACAAACACTAGAATTTTGTTAACGAGGAAATCGCAAATGCAGAAAAACCCCGGGACCTAGTCCAGATTAAACATACACTGTATTAAGCCATTACAGACACTAGCCTACTCCAAATTAACTTCGGTCTGGAGTGTAGTTTAACCCTAACCAATCTCACACCGATCCAAGGTAAAATTATGCTCATACGCCTCTGATCCTAGCAGGATACTACACACTTGATTCCCTTAGTTGATCTCACCCACAACCAAGAGTTGCTATGACCCAAAGTCGAAGACTTTATCAAACAAATCCGTCTCACACAGAAAAGTCTACAGGTAATTGATAAATTCGTCTCCCATGAATAAACCTATGAGTTTTGCTCCATCTTTTGATAAATCAAGGTGAACAGGAACCAATCGATAAAACCAGACTTATATTCCCGAAGAACAACTCAGTTTCATCAATCACCTCACAATAAACTTAATCGACGCAGCGAAGAAGATTATTGAGGAATCACAAACAATGAGACAAAGATGTTTGTGACTACTTTTATATTGCCTATCGGATATAGAAATCTCAAGCCAAATATTACAATTGTACTCGTACGATAGAAACAACAAGATCAGATCACACAACTACAAGAAAAATAGTATCGGTCTGCTTCACAATCCCAATGAAGTCTTTAAGTCGTTAACCTGGTTTTAAAGTAGAAAACCAAAGGTTAAAGGAGAATCGACTCTAGATTTATCAAACTAGTATCACACAAAATGTGTGGGGATTAGGTTTCCCAGTTGCTAAAGTTCTCCTTTATATAGTATTTCAAATCAGGGTTTGCAATCAATGTTATCTTAGTAACAAAGCATTTAATATTCACCGTTAGATGAAAACCTGATTAGATACAAGCTAATATCTCCCAACCGTTAGATCGAAAACTTAGCTTGTCATACACACATGTACTTGACGTTTTGAGTTCATGTAACCGTACCCAAACATGTACAATGGTTGGTTCAATATTAGTCAACCAAATGGTTAGCCAAATGATAACTATCATATCAACCATATTCTTCTTCGCCATAACTAGTCCAAATGACTCAAATAAACTAGTTAGAGAGTTGTTCAATTGATATGAGATCTCAAGTATTACAAGAGACACAATTGAATCAAAAATGATGTGATTCACTCGAATCATTAATCATGAACTATATAGCCACGGTTTGCAAAATCATTCCTTAGTAATTTAAGATTAGTTCATGAACACCGTTTTCAGACATAACTTCTTGAGTTCGCGGACTCAAGCTAACCGGTTGAAGTTAATAAAATCCAGCATAATTTCTCGGGATGAGAACTTCCGTCAGTTCGCGGACTGCACCTAAGCTTTAACTTCAGCAGATATTCACGGGTTCGAGAACTTATGCCAGTTCGCGGACTGGGTTCGCGGACTGAGTTGCTGCTCACGTTCTGGTTCCACATGATCAACAAAGTTCGCAAACTTCGGTTCAAGTGTTAAGGACTTATACATATATGTATTGCCACAACAATGTTTATATCCCACAATGGTTATATAGTCTAAACTCTCATTTCAATCATTGAAACATTCTCAGAAGACGTTATATAGTTGTTTTTCACGAACTAGTTTTCGTCAGAGCAATTTACAAAGTGATTAAAACATAACATGACTTTCGTCACTAGGCAAATATGAACTTGGCTAAATCAAAAGCTTTACCAACACCCATTTCGAGAAATAGATAAGCAATATATACTCAGCTCGAAATGTCACATGTGCATATCTTTAGTCTATATAGTAAAATGACTTTTGTCTCAAGATAGGAGATAGGGTAGATAAAATTTTGAGTGATATCCCATTGTTTGAAGCTTTATGTAAAGTGTTATCACCAGTGTTTGTCCGCACGCTTCTTCATGTACGCGCTTGAGTTGTTCATCCGCTTCGTCATTTCCAAGGCATCGTGATAATGACCCATTAGAGTTCTGATAGTATAATGCTCCATAAAGTAAGAAATAATTCTTTAGTTCTTTGAGACTGATTTTCCCTTCTGAAAGAGAACTGTTCAGTTCATGAATGATAGGTGCCCTCCAATCGTCTGCTTGAAAGTATTCGGTTTGAGCAAGCTATGTGGATAAAACAGTATTCCTTTGTACGGTGATTGTTTTCTCTGCTCCCTCATATTGTAGCTTAGAAGCAAGAGTTGCCAGGCAGTCGGCATGCCTATTGTTGGTTCGTCCAGTATGGATAATCATTGCATCATCGAAGTAAGTTAACAACCGTTGAGCTTCAGTTATGAATGAAGCAAGTGTGATTTATTTAAGGGAGTGTGACTCATTCATTTGATTGAATAGTAGCTTCGAATATCCCCTTATCTCGAGGTGCGTTTCTCCTGCTTGCTTGGCCAAAAATAATCCCAATAAGAAAACTTCATATTCTGATGAATTGTTGGTGCAATGAAAATCCAACTTAAATGAATGTGAGAATACCTCGCCAGATGGAGAGACTAGCATTATGCCTGCTCCTATAGTGTTGTTTCTAGAGGTGGCGGAACCTTCAAAGTATAGAAGCCATGTCTCTTCTTTGATGATTAAGACGTCTGGAAATTCACCAGGTACGTCTTCATATAACACTATTGCATCGTCTCCTGGAAAAGTAGCGAGTAAGTCATCCACTGCTTGGCCTTTGATTGCTTTGGGTGGTGTACATGTTATGTCAAATTCTGACATCTAGAGTGGCCACTTTGCTGGTCTTCCTATCAAGTCTGGATTTGATAGCAGAAACTTTATAGGGCCAGCCTTTGAAACGAGCATGACTCTGTTGGATAGTAAGTAGTGTCTGAATTTCTGAATTGCATATACTAACGACAGGCATGCTCTTTCATCCTTTGGGTATCGGAGTTGAGCATCTTATATTGTTCGACTGAAGTAGTAGATCGGTCTTTCAATGCCTTCATCGCCTTCTTGAGCAAGGAATGCTCCGATAGCAACATCACTAGAGGTTGTATACAGTGTCAATGGTCGTCCTTGCACTGGAGATTTCATGACAGCAGGTGATAATAGTATTTGCTGTATTTTCTGTAATGCTTCTTGTTAAACGGTTGTCCATGTAAAGAACGAAGCAATGAGTTGAGCTAACCCGGGAATGAAGTGCTGAATATAATTTACCTTTCCCATAAAACTTTGGATTTCTTTCATAGTGCGTGGAGGAGGCATGGTGGTGATAGCTTTCGTCTTATCTGGATCGACTTTGATTCCTTCTGCTGTAACCAAGAATCCTAAAAACTTTCCGGAAGAGACACCAAAAGGGCACTTCAGAGGGTTCATCTTTAGTTTGTATTCTCGACATCTTTCAAAGACTTGTCTTAGAACTTGAAAGTGATATGCTCGAGTCTTCGACTTCACCACTACATCATAAACATAGTCTTCCACTTTCTTGTGCATCATGTCGTGGAATATGGCAGTCATGGCTCGTTGATAGGTAGCACCGGCATTCTTTAATCAGAATGGCATCACAATGTAGTGGAAATTTCCAATAGAAGTACGAAATGCGGTTTTGTTAGAATCATGTTCATACATTTTGATTTGGTTGTATCCATTGTAGCCATCCATGAATGAGAACATACCGTGACTACTAGTTGCATCCACGAGCATATCGATGTTAGGTAGAGGAAAGTCATCTTTCGAACAGCATTTGTTAAGATTCCTGAAATCAACACATCATCTGATTTGGCCATTTTTCTTTTTGACAGGAACAACATTCGCCAACCATGTTGGGTGTTGAATAGGTTTGATGAACCCTGCTGCTAATAGTTTCTGAATCTCGATCTTGATTTGCTCTTCGACTTTGTGTCTGAACTGTCTAGGAGGTTGTTTGAAAACTTTGGAGCTAGGTGTGATGTGCAGATGATGAATAACTAATTTATCATCTAGACCAGGCATTTCTTCGTACGTCCAGGCGAAGACATCTTGATACTCTTTTAGTAGTGCTATTAATTCCGCCCGTTCCTCCGATGACAGTGCTGAGTTAACTAGAATCGGCCTTGGATCATCCTCCGTTTCGATGTTGATCGTTTCGAGATCATCAGTAGTGGAGTCAATGCTGTCTTGTAATTGTCGGGGAGCATCCTGAACCTCTTATTCGAGTGATGATTCACTCTGACATGATTCTTTGGGGCGGGGAACTCTTAGTCGTTCTCCCCTACTAATTATTAATCTTTGCATCGGTAAATGATTCTCCCCTCCACATCGTGACTGGTGATGAAATTAGATCCCTGAGTTGAAATCTGATCCTTGCGGCGCTTAATTGGTATAGCAGATGACTTACCCGACTTGATGCCTGAGGATGGTGGCTTGTATGAAACCTCTTCGATGGACTCCCAGCTTGGGAGTGGAGCACTGTAAATCTTATTTGGAGGTTCGGGGATGTTCTTCTAAGACTCAAAGATTTCATCATCATAGACCGGGGCGTAGGGAGATGATGAAGCCGCAATACGAACAATTTTGTTATTGATTAGAGCTTTCATGCATTGATGGTATGTTTAAGGAACTACATTGTTGTCATGGAGCCACGGTCGTCCAAGTATCATGTGATAGTCAGGTTCTTGTTCGATCACGTGGAATATGGATTTTGATTTAATAGGCCCCACCTTCAGATCTATGTACGCATATCCATATGTATGGATCTGGCTTCCCTCAAAACCTGTCATCAAGATGGGATGACGAACGATCTTGTTTTGAGGGAACTTGGCTGCCTTGAGAGTATTCATAGTGACAATATTTGTACAAGCGCCGGTATCAATGAGAGCTCTCTTGAATTCAAAGTCCTTGATAAACCGGTCACGTACATGGCTTGATTATGTCCTCCATCTTCCATACGGTCCTCTTCTCCAAATGTGATGTTGTGGATCGAATCCCCAGACATCATGAACGTCTCTTCTGTTGGAGATAAGGAAGTTAATGGTACCTCAGATGATATCTGGTTGAGCACAACGAACGTGCATGTTCGCTGATTACTGGGAAAGTGTAAGAGTTCACACAAGTTTTCAACTAATTGTGTAATCTCCTGGTCTATCGGCTTCTCATAAGTAGTAAAATTGTTGCTTTGAGGGTCACCGTGTGGCGAGTCAGTCCCTGGTGCGGGGACTTATGGAACGGAGATTCTGCCTAACTCGGATGTCAGTTTGATGAGAAAGTCGAGTATGTGATTCATTGTATCCTCCATCCGATCCATATTCCTGGTATGGATATCTAAGACTCGTGCCAACTCAGTTAGAGTTGAGACTTCTCTGTTTTCCGTGCTGTCAGACGTAGTGTTAGAAGGAGGAATATCGTCGTTTGAAAGATTCTGGATTGGGTTTGGAGTAGTTGAATTAGCCCTAAGACCAACCATCCTGTGAAAATTTGAGGTTGCAACCGAGAGATTAATCTCTCACTGTGGTCGCCAATCTTTAAATGGGGAAAAATGATTTGCTGGTTTTTAAGGAATTGAGGAGACGATACGGAGGAGAATCCTTGAACCGAGCGAAATGTTCAACCTCACACAGATGCACTGCAAGAAGGGAGTGCTTTGAATTCGAGAGATCAATCTATAGTACTCCGGCCTAAACCAATACAATGGCCGTTCTAGAGTAAATTCGGTCACAAGAGAGGATGTGTTGATCTATAGGAGGGAAGCTGAGAAATGGGTGGAATCAATGGTAATCAAAGATTGTAGGTGTGTTTTGAATTCTGAATATGATAAGTTCTGAATGATTGAAATTGCTCAGTTGAGAGTAATTTCTCAATTGATGAGTTGTTGATCTCGTATTATCAGTAAGACGTGAGATCGTTGTTGTTCTCGTTATTTCAATCATGATTCAGAGACTTATTTATATTGATGGAATTGTAGACACCATGATCCCATGAAGTGTGATAGTTTATGGAATCAAATAGTGGGGAAGTGGAAATCATGTTTGAAACCAGTTGCTCATCGTGCGGAGAATTGGTTGATTTTACATCCACTACTTTGTTAAATCCTTCAACTGATTGCACGACGTGCTCAAATTCCATCGTGTGTTTGGACACACATGTCATAGACTGCTAGACCAAAACCCTAGTTGATATCCCCCCAAGTGACACGATTGACGTCTCGTGGTTAGTTTAGTCAGTTGTTGACTTCATGATTTAATGGGACAATGAGTCCATGTATTTACTAAGTTGAACATGATTTTGTAAAATGCTCTGAAACTCATGAATTGAATGTGGAAATGATTCTCACATTGATAGTTCAGGCGAGCAAGTGTTACTCTGATTTGTTGAATATTGATAGTTGGACCAATATTCCTTGATTTGAGCAAGTATTGCTAATCCAATGAATCATTGATGTCGTGACCCAAATAAAGAATTAGTTAAAATACTGGTAGTTGAGCCGAGCATAATTAATAAAAATTCTGATCATGAGATGGTCGTAAAATTATTAGTGTTCGAATATGGAATTATGATCTTTGGACTCAAAAACCCTAATTTGATCAATTGATGACCAATTCATGGTTAATTGAAAATTAACTATGAAATGAAGGAGAACCGGCTTCACGGGACCGTGGGTCAACCATTTATCTCTCACATGCTCGTGTGAGCAAACTCCCGGGACTCTTGAAGAGTTGGTGATTTGTTGATGAAAGAATGATCAAATGCTGGTTTAATCATTTATTCGAAAAATACTCGTCTGAGCCTTAGGTGATAAAACCTAATTAATTATGAAGAGATGAGAGACCGACCAAGGGGTCATGAAACCTTCCTTTGGTGGTCACGGGATAAAATGATGATCATTTCATGAAGTTCCAAGTTGTTTGGAAGAGTTTTGGACCTAATAAAAGCAATTGCGCAAATTAGGTCAAACCGTGAAAATACACGGGACCGGATCATTGCGAGCCAAGGAGACAACCCTGGTCGGTCAAGGTAACATTCTCATGTCACCAAAGTGTTCGTATCTCAGTTCTGAGAATTTTGATATTTTCAGATGTGCATTTGAGCAATCATTTGAGAAAATATGAAGAAATCAGGGGTTTTGATGAAACCGTCAAAACTTCATGAGATGAAGGAAAAATAATAAAAAGTGAAGGAACCATGAAGTGTGGGACTGGTCATGGCCAAGGCATGTCCGTCCGGCCAAAGGGCCCAATCCCACACGTTTTCCAATTTTTTATAATATTTTCATGATTTTAGGGAAATATGATAAAACCAAGGAATTTGTTAAAACCAAGGAGTTTTTGTTGAAATCAAAGAGTTTTGTTAAAATCAAGGAGTTTCCATGAGATGAGGAAAACATGAAAAAAAATAATAATAAAATAAGGGACATGTGGGACCGACTTAAGCATGGTTGGCAGGCTAGGGCCCGATCCCATGCGTTTTCCCTAATTTTATGTATTGTTTCATGATTTAAAGGATTTTTCATAATTTGAAGGAAATATCATGAAATCAAGGAATTTCATGGGATTATGGAAACATGAAAAATTTAATATTAATAATAAAATGGGACGTGTGGGGCCAGATAGGGCTTGACCGGCTGTCTAGGGCTCGATCACACGGGTTTCCCTAAATTTTTTTATTGTTTTTCATGGGATCAAGGAAATATCATGAGATTAAGGAGTTTTCATGAAATTAGGGAAATAGTAATAAAATAATGAGGAACCATGAGGTGTGGGGCCGGTTGGGATCAAGACATGGTCGGTTGGCCAATGATCACGGCTCTACCATATTTCCTTAATTTTATATTATTTCTTTGGTGTGAGGGAAACACTATGAAACTGAGGAGTTTCCTCAAAACGAAAGATATTTGTTCAAATGAAAGGATTTTCATGAACTCAAGGAAAATAACAAAAAATATGATAAAAATATGAAAATGGCATGGGATTGACCACGGCACATCCGGCCAGTCTGTGGGCCCATACTCCCAGCGCCTTGGTCAATTTTTAATTATTTATTATTTTCCTTCCTATTTTGCATAGGTTCATCGTCTCGTCGTATTTTGAAATACTCGTTCTTGCGGTGACTGTTAGTGCATCGTCGTTAAATTCACTTGCACCATTTAAATCGGGGCTTACTCAGAGGTATCTCACACACCCATGTGTTGAATATTTATTTCTAACCCATGGAATTCTGCTGGGAAGAACCATAGATTGAAGCAACGAAATATTACAAAAGTATTTGAATACTTTTAGAAAATATTTGAATATTTTCAGAAATTCAGTGGATGAATCCAAGAATTTAAGAATAGTTAACTGATGGCTCTATACTAGCAGAGAAAGCTGTCTAGGAGCATTAATTATTCTGACATGAGCTTGCTGGAGCTTCATATCCTTTATATAGTCAGGGAAAACTGTTGTTTGTATCCTGAAGACGTTATCGCTCTATACTAGAATAGCAAGTTGTCTAGGAGCCTTCAATCTCGTGATTCTATATAGAAATAATTACTGAAGTGTTTAGTATTCATGAGATATGTTGTTGTCTAGACGAGAGACTACATATCTGCATGTACTCTGAGAGACAGTATTCTCAGTCAGAGATTTGACAAGAGACCCATGTCTCAATACTCACATCTGATTGCTGAATCAGAAGTTCGTATAATTACGGGTTTATGATTTTAGCCTTTGTCGAAAATCCACCATCTACAGGTTAGAGATGATTCATGTGTAGGTGTAACTTCTATCAAGGAGGATAAGCATATATATATATAACAAAAAAAAAAAAACTTCAATAACGGATCTATTTTTTGAAAAAGATGTTGTTGAAGGTCTCAACGGCTATATTTTCAAATTGCACAAGGACATGTCAGTGTGATAGAAGTAAAGTTACATTTGGTAACTATAATGAATATACCAACCGTAACTCTGAAGAATTTTGAATTCCAGAGTTACGGTTCTTAACTATTTAGCACTTACAAACCGTAACTCTGAAGAATTTTGAATTCCAAGAGTTACGGTTCGTAACTATTTAGCACTTACACACCGTAACTCTAAAGAAAACTGAATTCAAGAGTTATGATTGATTAACTGCATAGGTTACCAACTGTAATTGGTCACATCCGAAAATTGAAACATCCAGGATGATTTACGGTTCGTAATTATAATAAATAAACCAACAGTAACTTGTGATGGTCACTTACGGTTCGTTATTGTGAAATAGTTAAGAACCGTAACTTAAGTTACGGTTCGTACCGCAGATTCAGTTACCAACCGTAACTATGAGTTCAAATTTAAGCCTTAGCTCTGTAACTACACAAACACACATATTCATAACTGTCACTACACAAACACACATATCCATAACTGTCACTACACAAACACACATATCCATAACTTCAAATTCATAGATAATATCCATAAGTTCAAATCCATAACTAACACAAATAAGTTCAAATTCATAGATAATATCCATAAGCTAAAATACATAACTAACACACAACTATTAGTTTGTCATAATATCCATAAGTTCAAATCCATAACTAACCACACACAACTAACGCATATCCATAACTAACACAACAAGCATAACTAAGCACGGCGACCACCACGACCCCTTTTGTTGGTGCTACCACCACCACGAGTTTTAGGACCATCAAGACGACCACCGCGACTACCGCTACCACGACCACGACCACCTCTTTGGCCAGTACCCACACCGTGTACCTCCTTTTCAATATTTGTCTCTTCGCTACTAGGTGAAGGTTGACTATGGCTACTACTCGCACCTCTAAGAGAGTTTCTACTCCTCTTTAACCCTCTTTTTTCCGTGACCAACCCTTCATACAAGTCTGCCATGTTTGGATTATGCATGTTCCTTATTCTCTCTTGTAAGATCTTTTGTTGAGGAGCTTTGATCACACCATTACTACGGATGCATATAGTCAAGCTATTTGCCAAACCTTGGGATCGCTATTTCTATTCACATATAAAAAAGAGTGTTAAGAGATTATTTCATAATATACATTAATCTTTAAATCCAAAGTCATGAGGATAACAAAATTACGTACCGACATGAAATATAGCTTCTTCCAAGTCAAACCAAATAAACCTTTTTTCTCTTTGGTCTCGTCGACCGCCTTCCTTTGTGTTATAGCCTTTTGAATATATGGCTGGGCCTCCGGATAAATATTGATCACATGTGGATGACCAAAATGATAATACCAATCCATGTAATCATCAGATGATTCTTTCGTATTGTTATAAGCCCTTGCCTCTCCCGCTGCGAGTTGGTATCTTTCTTGATGGTGGTTGTTCCAAGCATCAACCATCAGAGTTGGGCGGTAGTTGAGTACAATTATGGGGACTTTTGTCTCGGATCCTTGCTTGGATAATATGAAGTTTTCTTTGATAACCCTTTGTTGAATATGACCAACTTGGCGTAGAGTTCGACGAGGATTGGTCATAACGTAACCGGTGGATGATACAATGGTCCGTTGTAGCCTGTGGTCTCTGTGAACCTATGAGCATCAACTCCATTTTGGATCCTCGAATAAGGGTCAAATATTACATCTTCAACAGTGAAAGCATGTATTTGCTCCCTCATTAGAATGAGCTTCTCCTCTTTGTACCTTTGTTGTCTACTAGTGAACTTGAACTTCTTTTCCGTAGGACCATAATCATGTTCTTCCCATTCAGTAGGAAGTCTTAGGCTTCGAGAGTGGTCATAAACCCATGCCTAGAAGAAAAAATAAGTTTACACAATTGCCACATGACTAAAAAAATAACAAACTATCATATAATAAAAATGTAACCAAACTTACCATTAAAAGCGCAACATTCCCTACAATTTCAGTAGCTCCAAACCTCGAGGCCTTTATTAGGCTCTCAAGTAAATATGCAAGGGTGGCAGTGGCCCATGAATAATTTTTGATATCGTTCAAATTCTTCAACAATTGTAGGTAATGAACATTCACCCTATTTCCAGAGTTATCAGGAAAGAATACGGTCCCAGTAGAATACAACAAATAAGTTGTGTCTGTACTCCTAACTCTTGTTTCATCCATCACCTCACCTTCCAATTCCTTTTTGTGTGTTCCTTTAAACTTTTTTCCTCAGATTCTTCAACAAAAGCTTTTTGATGATACGTGGTTTATGTGGTTCATCATGGTTATAACCACCAGCCAACTGAAACTCCATCTCGGTTTGATCTTTCTCCCAACCAAGTGTTTCTTGAACAAGGGTGTAAAGGTCAGTCCAAGACATGTTGTTGTCGAAACCTTCAAACACCGATTTTCTTTCAACTTCAAGGTCAAGAATTTGCTTCACATCGTTCGGTGTTATTGTCATCTCTCCAAATGGAAGATGAAACGTATCAGTTTCAAGCCAAAATTGTTCCATGAAGGCAGAGACCACAACACTATCCTACTCCGATTGGGAATGAAGAATTCCAGGCCCTAATCCTGTATTAACCACTAGATTGCGAACCGCAACACATTCTTTACTTAATGGCCAATGTTTAGCCCTTTGACGCTTGAGAAATTTTGTGCATCTTGCATGGTCCAAAAAAAATATATATATATACCAAAATATAAACATATTTTGGTGAACTGAAACAAACAAACAAAATGTACCAAAATTGAATGTTTTAAGAAAAGTAAGAAAAATCATACCCTTGTCTCACAGACTTTTGCGGCCCAGGAATCTTTATAACCAAATAAGATTGAAGACTTATCTGGGGCCTCGCCCCAAGGTATTCTATTCTTCTTCTGTGGAAACAACAACTCTTTGCCTTTAGGAATATGCATCCCTTTCGGTGCGGGTTCCTTTCTCGGCTTCTTTTCTTTAACTCGAGGTGCAGCTAGAACAACCAGTTTTCCCTTGGCATTTTCTCTATCTTCATCATTTTCTTCCTCTTCCTCCTCTTCATCATTTTCTTCCTCTTCCTCCTCTTCATCATTTGCTTCCTCTTCCTCCTCTTCTTCATCATTTGATTATTTAGATACTTCTTCGTCTTCATCATAATTAGTTTCTTTCTCTACAATTTCATTTTCGCCGCCTTCACGGTTAGTTTCGACTCCGACCTCTTCTTGATCATTATGTTCCACTCCTTCTAACTCAACTCCAGATTCAGCCACAGGTTCTTCTCTCAACTTAATTTCAAACTTATTCTTCCTCTTCTCATTCTTGTGGATACCTCTATTATCTACCCCTAAATGCTTGTCACCGCGAGGGATGGGCGTATGATCAATCGGGGTTAAGTTATTTCCTCTCTCTTTTTTCTCCCTATCAGGATTCCTACACAAGCATTACAATTGATTGATTTACTAAGGGTAGAACAAATTATATAGAAAACGAAACACTTTTTTTTTTTTGGTGAGCATGCATAGTTACGGTTTGTAACTAATGAATCGAGACCAACCGTAACTAAACTACGATTATTAACTAATGAATCGATATCAACCGTAGCTTACCTACGGTTGGTATTTGATCTTACTTTTCAACCATATATGTTTTTTGGAAAATTACCAAGTTACAAGTTGTTCTACGGTTGGTAAGGTTATTTGAGTTACAAGTCGTAACTCAAATACGGTTGCTAACATTGATGCAGTTACAAACCGTAAAAAATAAAATGGAAGTTACAGGGTAAATTACGGTTCGTAACTTATGTATCGATACCAACCGAAATCTACTTATGGTTGCAAAAAAAAAAAAAAAAAACGTAACTGAACATTGTATATCAAAATCAAGAACTTACGGTTGGTAATAAGTTGCAACAAACCGTAACATCAACCATATTTATAGTTACTGTTCCAATTTGAGTAATTACCAACCGTAACTCAAATGCAACACAGAGATTTCAATTTTAATTTTGATCCAAAACCCTAATTTTTGATACAAAACTAACTTAAATCATACACAATAGACTAAACCCTAACTGGGTTTTCCGAAACATACCTCATATAAATCATTGTGCTTGATTTTGACGGTTGAGGAGTTTCAAATTGATGTTCTTGACCTAATGGAGGATGTCGTTCATTAGAACGGCTACAATCTTCGTCAACCTTTTTCTTCGGCATCTCTAATATAGGTTTCAATCAACGATTATCAATTTTTCAAATCGCCAATTAATCGAACACGATGAAAATTTGAGTTTTAATGGTGGTTACGGTTAATAGAGGAGGAGAAGAGAAGATGAAGATGAGAAAAAAAACTGATTTGGTTTATTTTGATTCATCAGGTATATAAATAGGGGAGGACAATTAGGTCTTTTTAACTTATAAAGTAAGGGTAGATAAGTCCATTTAGGGTGAAAAGGGTAATCTAGTCAATTTACATCCCCTTTAGGACATCCCCTAACCAACTAGAGGGACATTGCTATCACACTGTCGCCCCTCTAATAAACCATGCCACCCCTATAATAAGTTTGATTTTTTTACCATCGAATTGATGGTTTAGTCGTTATTATTTCACCACCCGTCTGATTCTTTTAATCCGAAATTTGAGACCCATGACACTTATAAATATAGCACAAACTACAGGAGTTTGTCAAGAAAAACCTCAGCTCTTTTTCAATAATCCATTATTTTCAAGCAGCATGGACTTGAAGACTATGGTGATCTTCTTCCTCCTAATTCTAACTCCAGCTTATTGCGGCCAGGTAATTGAGTTACAGTAGTTTATAATGGCTATGCAATTGGGTTAATTAGATGTGCTAATTAAAATTTCTTATACTTGGGGTAATTTGTAGGTTACATTGGATGATGAGGAGGTTACACAAGCTGTAAAGACAGTGATCAAAGAATGGGAAGATACATCTTCAAGCGTTGAAAACAATGTGAAAGCCATTGAGGCGTTTGGTACATATGTTGATGGAAGTACAAAAGAAGAGAACTCTTACCAGAGATTGATTGATGCGCCTGCTGCTTCCCATATTGAATGCTCCGACTGCATGATGGCGGGAGATCTTGCACCACCGCCACCACCACATGGCGTTGGGGTGACTCCTATTGTCTGGATCCTTGTCTGTTTGATTTTCGCAGCTATTCTTGCTGCCACATCCACACTTATCATTCGCAGGAAAACACCTGATCTAGTCATTACAAGGCCAGTAACACCACCCCCGCGCGTTTCTCCCAACTCATCACCTCCCAGAGAGGAAATGTCTATAGAAATGTCCGAGTTATCACTACCTGATCTAGTCATTACAAGGCCAGTAACACCATCCCCGCGCGTTTCTCCCAACTCATCACCTCCCAGAGAGGAAATATGCATAGAAATGTCCGAGTTGTCACCACCGACGGACGGCGATGAGTCTGATTAATGAATGTAAACCATTGCATGGCATATGGCAAAACCATCATGCATCACTGACACAGGCAAACTTTACAGCATAACTCATTTTTATGCCGTGGAAGTGCCGTGGAATTTGATTAGTCTTATTCTTCCATATATCTGTCTCAGTTATTTTTATATATAATTACCAGAGAAGAATAATAAAAAATGGAACAGGGTATATTCCATTATATATTGCTCGAGTTCTAACTTACTGGTACATTTCACTTTCCATTTTGCCCTTGTTATAAATTAACCTTCCTAAATTGGGGCTTAGGCAACTTTGGGGCTTATAACTACATGAAAAAATAGGGTCACTAGGAAGTAATTTGTAGAAACCCCTTATCCATTATTTATATTAATGCCTAATATACCCTTATTAAATTAGTGATGATTAATTAAGTTAACTAAATAAGTGTTTGAGTAGGATTATAATATTTGGATTAGAGTAGAAGATCATTTTTCTTTTTTAAGGTTGGGAGGGAAAGAAGTAGAGGGAAAAAAGGAAAAACTAGGGTTTGTGATTCTCTTAGCAAAAATGAAACTTTATAGTGATGATGAAGACTCTAGTAGTGATGAAGAAGGGGGTGCATCAGATTATCATGATTTCGATCCCACCGAATTGGAAAATTTGTTGAATGAAGAAGAGAAAGTGAACCAAAGAATGCTTGAGGATATTATTCAAGCACAAGAAAACTTTCGTCGGGAGGAAGAAGATGATAATGCTTCCAATAAACAGGTATGAGTTATAACGATCTACAAACATGTATTTGCATGTCCCAATTGCCGAATAAGGAAAACAAATTCAAAACTTTAAACCTGAATTGGTTGATTCGATAGCATTACATAAACCTATTATGGGTAAAATCCCCAAATTAGGTACATGAATCGGTCTTCGTTCATCTCCAAATAAACCGATTGTAGTAAATTTTTGGCGCGATGGGTACGTGACGAGAATCTGTTTTTGTTGGTGTTGTGCATAATCTGATTCCTTGACTAGAATAATCACGTAGAATACACAAAGTTGACATTCAGTTTATTTTCGTGAATATGTAATCCTATTTTGGAGAAAAAAAGATCCAGTAGAAATGTGAACAACAATCGGATTATATTACACGATACGTGAACCGATTGTATACTTTGAATTTTTTTTTCCATTTCTTTAATCGGTCTTTATGAACCGATTACTTTAATCGGGTTAATCGACTGTAACATATAAACCTATTTTGAATCATCAATTTTTTGATATTTGTTGTAGAATGTTGTGGCGTTTGATGAAGATCAGCCCAAAGATGTATCTTTGTTGGGTCCTGATACCTCTACCCACTATTTCACCGATTTGGAATGGACGGACATAAACAATGCAAAGCATTGGTTTATGGACAAGGGAATATAGATCAAATGCGCGTTATTTTTAGGTCGTCGCTCAAGTCAAGATCGTTTGGAACTTGTTTGTGAGAGAGGTGGAAAGAAAGAAAGTCACTGGGAAAAGGACAGACTGTACGTGAAGAAGACGACAAGGGAATACATTACTAAATCAAAGAAGTATGGTTGCCTGTTTAAGATTATAGTTAATACACACAAGAAACCCGATGATAGTAAGGTATACAATCTCTCTAAAGTGTTGAATGGTTGTCATAATCATGATGATCCAGAATCTCTTGTTGGACACGCGGCCGTTTGTGGGTTGAAACCACATCAATGGGAAATGGTGAAGTCGATGAAAGCGTGTAAACTAAGTGACATCCTTATGAAGATTAGGGAGGATGATAAGGATAACTTGTCCACTTTGAGGAAAATATACACGGTAAGAGCAGCCTTTAAGAGGAGGTCATGGGATGGTAGAGTGGTTATGGAACAATCTCAATGGTTAGCCGATCAACACGGATACACAATGAGGAAGCAAGTATTGGAAGGAAAAGTGACTCGTATTTTCTTGGCGCATCCGGAGATGATCAAGTTGGCACAATGCTTCTATCAAATTTTTTTAATAGATTGTACGTACAAGACCAATAAGTACAACATGTCGTTGTTAAACATTGCTTGCCATAATTCCGACAAGCAAACTTTCACGGTAGCATGGGGGTTTATGGATCAGGAGAATGATGTGAGTTTTACTTGGATGCTAGAGACCTTGAAGGAGATATACCGTGGCGATCAAACTCCGAGGATGATAGTAACAGATAAGGACCGAGCACTAATGAATTCCATTTGAGTGGTTTTTCCGGATGCTAAGCATTTTCTTTGCACATGGCACATACAATACAATATTAGAAGTAACTGTAGGGGTCATATCCAAAAGCCAAAGCCATAAAAAGGTACCGCTCGTGAAAAAGCCGAAGATGAGCGTCTTCGAAAACTAACTCCGGAACAAAGAGAGGAGGACAGGAAGAAAATAAAATCGGAGTATGAAGCGAATGGGATACAATGGAAGTATTTTCAACATCATTGGGATTTAATGGTACGCTCAATGTCCGTGCCCGAGTTTGATTGCCACTTGGAGAGTTTTATTGGGCTATGGAAGAAAGATTACGAGAAATGTGTGGTTTATTGCTTAAAGGAATTGTTGGATCTGTACAAATAAAAATTTGTGTATGCTTACACGTACCAACACATGCATTAAAATAATGAGGCTACAAGTATCGCAGAAGGATCTCATGGATGTTTGAAAAGCTTGCTCCGAGGGAGACAAAATACCGTGGTTACATTACAAGAAGCCATCCATGAATACACCAAGGCCGATATCATCAAGATAACCGCTCAAATGGAAGAGAGTAGGATGAAAATCATCACAAGCTAAAAGGAATACATATGGTTGATTACAAATTTAAATTATAGGGTGTCTCACTGGGCGATTATTTTTATGATGAAGGATTACAAATATTATGTGGAAAAGGAGATGGGGAGAAGAATAATTGAATGTAAATGTATGACGATGACGGTCTTCGAATTTTCGTGTCGTCACATGATCGCGAAGTACCAACAAGGAATTCCTTTTGAAATCATTGATCCGTTTTGGAATCAACTTACTTTCAAACCACCCCCAACCGAAGATCCACTCGAATCCTTTGTGGACACGGATATTGGAAGAGAAATCATCGAGAAGTTCAAAAAAAAAGAATGGCTTGGGAAGTAAAGTTTTGTTGTACGACTTAAAACTAGCCGCGAACACCCATATGGTACCGGTCGGAGAACCAACGGTGCTACCGCCGATGGGTAGACCACCTTCCAACATGGATAGGAAGGAAGAAAGGTACGATTTTAAGGTTGCAATGAGTACTGAAAAACACTCGTTGTTGAGTCATAAAAGAATCCTTTGTCGACATGAGAAGGAAGACGCTAAATATGAAGATGTTAAGGTTCCAAAGAAAAGGGGTCGACTGAAGAAGGGAGAAAGCGGGGCAAGTAGCGCATAAGAGAATACAAATGTTTCACTCGTTACTTCACAAATTGAGAATTAAGAGGCACCGTCTAATAGGAAAAGGGGTCGACCAAAAAAGGGAGAAAGCGGGACACGCGCTCCTTCGCAACATGAGGATCCAATCGCTCCTTCACAACATGAGGATCCAATCACTCCTTCGCAAGAGAGTCAAGCGCTAAATAATCTATTTGTTCCTTCTCAAGAGACTCAAGCGAGTACAACACGAATATCAAGGTTACGTGCATGGAAGGGGGAAGCAAGAAAAAAGGGTTCTATAGTGACTATAAGGGCCGCTCTTGGTGATGGAAGCATGCCTAGGGATGAACGAGGTAGACCCCATCGAACGTGTTACACCATATTCGAGGAGTATTACTCGAAACTTCCTGAAATCATCAAGCCCTATGTGTTATCCACCGATGACGTGGATGCGGATGGGTATTGTGGTTATCAAGTTGCGTTGGAACAAATAGGCCATATAAGTTTGGCGGACGATGAGAAACTAACCCAATGTCAATTCTTTAGAAAGATGATGGCCTTGCGCCTACAAGAAGACAAGGAATTATACATATCGATGATGAAGGAAGGAAAAACAAGACAAAGAAGTGATTTTTTTTAAAATGGTTGCTAGAGTACAAGGGCCAAAGGGGAATGGACCAATTACCCAAGAGCATTGGATTCAGATGCCTTTATGTGGGCATCTCTTGGCGGAAACGTGGAGTTGCATTGTTTATCTATTTGGTAAGGGATCATGTTATACATACGCACCAAAATACACCATTTGGGATGAATCTCTTAAGGATCAGAGAATTGTTTTATTCAAAATACATTATATCGGTCTTAGAGTACGTGATGAATGTCTATTACCACCGGTTTATTGGTTTCATGAGGTCTCGGAGGTCACCAAGGAGTGGCTTAAAAATACGATCCCAACATGAGGCGATGTGAGGAATTGATCGTAACGGATCAATTCGAAGGTCTACATTTGTTGGAATGAGTATTTTCCTTATGTTAAAAACTTGATCTATCGGATGGTTATATTGTGTCGCTTTCTTATATTGTATTTTGCAAACTTGAACCAAGCTTAACGAATGAATGAAAGTGGTTTTATATTTTTGGGTAACTTGGACTCATAAATTTTTCTTCAGAATCGGACTTCAAATACGTTTACGAAGTCCGATTCTGGATGTAGTTTGCTGCAGCTTTTTTAGAATCGATTTATATGGACGACAATGTAACCCGATTGTTGAAACCGAGATTTTAAGTACAAAATCGGATTACCTATGCTGCAAAATGATCCGAACAAGAATCCGAAATCGGTTCATGTGTGTACTAATGTAATCCGATTATAGTTGATGTTCATCAAATCAACCCAAAATCGGGTAATGTAGGTTCACATTAAAAACCGATTAAGGCCATAATCGGATTAGTATGGTGCACATATAGACCGATTCTGGGTGGATTTTCAGAAAACTTGATGAGTGGATTTTAAATATTTAGAGGTAAATCATTGTAGACTATCCCTTAGAAGGAAGGGTTTAAAGGGATTCAACTCAACACTTGAATTGTGTGTTTTTTGACCTTTTTTTTTTTAAACCAAAAGGAAAATTAGATTTTAATTGTTGTTTGTAATTGATTAGGATTTAGTTTTAATTTTGATGAAAAATAAATTGAGTTTTGATTAATGATTTTGGTATTTGTTAATGAAATTTTAATTGTATTTGTGTTAGAATAATTAAGGTTAATTTAATAATTTTACAATTTTTTGAACACCCCTTATCATTTTTATTGGGGGATGAAGAAATCTATAGGCCCCAATTAAGTTTCCTAGTTTAACAAGGATTAATTGGGGGCCTTAAAAAATAATTTGGGGCCTCACCAAATTTATGTCCACACCAAAAAATTTAGGGGGCTTCCAAAATAAGGTTGAAAGTACCATTTTACCCTTCCTTTAAAATTAATAGGGTCGTTAACGACCCCTTAAAATTAACAGAATCGTCACCATATATACATAGTCGTCAACTGTAATTTGTGGGTCGTTAGGGGTATTGTTATTGTTAGTCAAGATACTATTTTATAGATAACGACTCTAATTATCATTTTATCATTTTGATAAAAGGATCGTTATCATTTTTCAAATAAGGAAGGATCGTTATATAAAAAACTTGAAAAATTAAAAAAGGAGTACACAGATCAAAGGATCGTTACACACACTTTGTCATTAAATTTTTTGTCATTTGTCGGATAAGTAATGTTCAAGAGTCGTTATCATTCTTTTCCATATATAAATGACTCAGCTACATACTCAGCCAATAGTCGTTATCATTTTTTTTGTTATACCACGATGACCCTTCCATTTTAAAATGATGATCCTTCCATTTTAAGATGATGACCCTTCCATTTCTTTGGTTGAAGAAATAGTTTTTAGTCATATAGAATCGTTAGTGTATTAAGAGGGTCATCATAGTAGGGTCGTTAATTGGTTCTATAATATATTGACGACTCTATTCTGGGGGGAAAAAATCTTAAACCCAAAAAAAGGTCGTTATCTCCTACACCTTATACATTAACGATTTTTCATATAAATAACATGTAGATGAAAAATCGTTAGGGCATACAACTATCGAGGTTGACGACCCTTATTCTGTAATTGCTAATTTTCATTTAAAAATCGAATTTTTCAAACAAAACATCAAATAGGAAGGTTTGAGTCGTCAATATTAGGGCCAATACAATAACGAATTCATTCCTGATTAGTAGAAATTAAAAACCAGAATTAGGGTCGTTATCTCCCTCCTCATATATCCTAACGATTTTTCATAGTATCTACATGTATTTGAAAAATCGTTAGGATTTAGGATTTTTGGGTGGACGACCCTTTAACTGGAACAACGCACAATTGGGGGATACCCAATCTAATTGGGGGATATAGCTACAGGACAAAAAATGGTGTCCCAATAGCAATTTTGGTGACCCCTATGTAAATTTTTTTTAATTCATAATCTAGCCCTCACTAATCCTGAATAGTGATTAATAATAATTAGTAAAATATTAAGATTTTTGATAAATGATTAGTGTGTATTATTATTTGTGTTTGGGTGAGTGAGGTGAGAGTAGAAGGAGGGAAAGAAAATTTGAGAGTGAAATAATTTAGGTGAAAATGGAGGATGATTGTGAAGAGAGAATTGCTGCTGATAATTCTTTAGCTCAACTACAACAAGGAAAGTATCTTGAATCTTCACAATTGCAAGTTTTTGTTGAACCAACACCATTGAATGATAATTTTTACGACCAAGGAGAGTTTTTTGAAGAACCTACATAAGAAAGTATACTTGCCCACCATACAAGCATCCCAAACACACAGGTAAAGCTGATGATAGGTTGAAAATTTGATTTATTTCTTTGAACCCGCCATTTTTTCAACTGAAAAAGCTCTGTACCGGCAGGGTATTCGTATGAATATAATGCCGGCACACTAAAAACCGTCATGGTATTCATGAATCATCTATTCCGGCATTCAATATCCCCCAATTCGAAACCCATACCGGCATAAAAATCAAACAAACAACTATGCCGTCACAAAAGTTACTTTTTACCTACCAAGGAATATTCCACGGAATATGATATCGGCATGGTTGAATTCAAAGTTTCTATGCCGGTACTGCATGAAAAACATACAGGAAGCAGTTCCTTCCGTAGATAAACACCGGCATAGAAAACTTAGTTAACCACTATGCCAGCACATGTACCGGCATAAATTATACCAATGCCGGAACTTTGTATCGGCGTGGATAGCTAGACAACGATAATGCCGGAACATGTTTAAAAATTTGTCTTCAGTTCTGTTTTAGTTCAACAATGCCGGGACATAGGTCGATAATGCCGGAATACCGTGACGGCATTGTTTTCCAATTTTGTTGTCACTGATATTCTTTCCATCCGTAGGTGGTGAGATATATTGATCCAACAAATGAAAAGCCGCTTTGTCGGGATACATCGGAATACTATAAAATGCCTCTGGTATGTTACCAAAGTATACTTTTCACCTAGTATCTTGACCTCACTAATGGATTGCTTGTAATGAATCTTCTAATCTCCTATGGTTGTCCTTGTGTAGGGAATAAAAAATCCAAATGAAGCAATCGCTTGGGCTAAAGAGACGGATCTTAAGAACATGTGTGTTTTGGTGAGGAATACCCAACGTTCAGATACTCATTTTGAGATGGTTTGCGAGAGAAGTGGGGTATACAAGGATAAAAATAGCCACAAGAGAAAGGGTTATGTATATCCAAAGAAGACTAATAAGGTATACAAAACTCGTATGAGGAAGGATAATTGTCCCTTTAAGCTTGTATTCCATCTAAATGACATGAACAAGGAATGGGATTGTGAGGTTTGGTTCGGTTGTCATAACCACCGGGATTCGAAAGATTTTGTTGGTCACTCCCTAGTTGCGAAGCTAAAACCTCATGAATTCGAGGATGTAAAGAGATTGAGAAAAGCATTTATCAAACCGAGACAAATTCTGAGAGGATTCTAGGAAAAGGATAAGACTAACGTGTCTTCTCTGAGAACAATTATAGCGCACAAACAACCATTAGAAGGAAGGAATGGGATGGGAGGACCGTTATGCAAGAATTTGAGAAGATAGTTTGGGATCACAACTACATGCGTATCATTAAAAGAGATCCGGACGAGAAGTGGTCGGTTGTCAGCCGACGCAGAAATAAATTCACTTTCTTACTTCCTAAAATAAAGTAGTATGCAATAAGAAAGAGTTCGTATCCACGGAGAGGCTATTGTTGTTATACAAATTTTCAGTTTCCTAGTAACCAAAGGGGGGATGTTGTTTTATCAAAGCAATAAAAATAAATTGTAAGCAATAAAGTATGAAAATAATCAATATGGAGAAAGTATTGGTCACGGGATAGTTTCATTCACAAATACATATTTTCATCAATGACTAGAATTGAAATTTAATCTCTCATTTACTAAAAGTCCTAGGATACCTTGATCGCAAGAATATCCCGCTAATTCCCTGATTTCATCACAACCACATTAAAAGATGCATATGTGAATTCTTCCTAGAAAGCAACCTAAAGTGTAAAAGCAAATTAGATTTAACTCCCTAGAAGCAATAAGCTATATGGAATAAGACTAATCAAGGCAATCGAAATGTGTAAAACCACTAAATCAATTTAACCCAAGTTATGATTCATATGTGACTAGTAGGATATATCTCTACAAGCACTACCCACATTTATGCTACTTAGAATCAGGGATGAACAACATTTTCGTATTGAAAACCCTAATATAGCTCTAGATATGAATGAAAATCGGATTGATTCCGGACTCAACCAAATAAACAATCAAATCATAAATCAATATCAACAATGAAACATAAACAATAAACTTGAGACAAAACTAATGCATTGAATCAGATTTTATTTGTGAAATCCACTTATTATCCCATAACCAATATTAATAATTTAGCTACTCATGGTTTTTGAACTCAACATAATTATTATTAAAAATAAAATGAAGAACATAAAAATAAATGGAAGCAAACCCTAGTCGCTGCTCTCCTCCAAAAACCCAGTAGAAAAATACGTGATAAGTTTTTTTTAAAGAATATAAACTTTTCTTTTTATAGCTTTCCACTTGCCAAAATTAGGTCTTCAAAGCCCAAGGTCCAATAACTAGAAGTCCACCAAGCTCATGTGTGAAATACCCATGTGAGAATATGACCCAAAAAATAGTCGCCGGAAAACTGTGTTTCTGGCCGGAATCCGGTCATAGTCGCCGGAATCCGGTCACCGGAAAAGTATCTCCGATCACTTGAAGCATTGGAAGACGTCACCAGGCAAGTGCACACTCCCAGAAGCTTAACTCCATTTCTCTGCAATTCAAACATTCACAAAATACCACCTAAACCAATTCCTTGTTCTTGCGAAAACGTACCCAAAAGCGTGGTCCGTAGCTCATATGTCCGGCCTCCAACTCTTTCGTTCGACTCATACCCGCCTCACGATTCACTGAAATATTATGATTAACACTCTCGGTTCAGAAATCCGATACCCGGAACTAGTACCACCGGCGCCGGTATGAGTACATGCTGCAGAAATTGCGCGAAAACGGAGCTACGGACCACGCTTGTTTCTAATCTCCAACAGCAACCCTTGTCCACCACTTATGCACCTCATCTACCTGCAACACAGCTGCAGCTCTAAAACTGCACAATTTGACTAACAACAACATCACATAGCACTGTGGTTCTCCCCAGTTGTGGTCCTATAACCTAGCTCTAGCATGATCCCAACTTAGCAAAAACTCAAATTCCTAACTCCTTGAAGCAGCACCATTTTTCAGTCCACCACTGCCATCACAATCCCTGAATTCATCAACTTGCAGTACCCATGGCAGCAACAGCATCAAGTACTTGTTCTAGTTCCAGGCAATAATGGCTCCATATTCAGTCACAGCAACCACCACCAATTGCAACCTCATTCACCACTTTCCACCATTCTTCTCCTTGTAATATCCAGCTTGTCACACAACTGTATACCACCTGAGACTGGTTAACAGTATCTTTAGCCGCAATTACTTCAGCAGCTACAATTCCATCCTGTTTAGTAGCAGCTGCACTGCCCTGTACCAATTGAGAACCCTGTAAATCTGTGTGTGCATTTCTGTAGCTTTCAGCTGCAGCTCATAATTGCCATCACTAGCATACATCTAACAACACCAGCACCATTACAGATTCAACAGAAGCAGGACCATATGTTTCCCTGTCCGTCAAGCTCAAGCATTCATTCTTCATGGCCACCTGAGATAGTTGAAACTCCCATATGTTTATCATATATCCACAGCCTTCTTCCATTCACTGCTCCAGTACCAGCAAAATAAACCCTTGGCAGCATCATTTTTATTTTCAGCTCCACACAGCAACATCTTACTGCTAAATTCCACTAGCCACACACTCCCATTGCCACTCATCCAATGCCTCATTCTCCATCTCTGTTCAATTACCAGCAACAGAAGCATTCTACCAATTGCATTGTATGCATCATCCCTTGCAGCTTCCATCTCTGTTAACAATTCAACCCCTAACATCAATAGCTCAAACTACAACATACAAATCAATACCCATTCTCTATAGCAGCATCAGATACCCTTCCCAAGACTGATTCAACAACATAACACCAGAATTGAACCATCTTCAATTATAGTTTCAGAAGCAAAAATTCACAACAGAACCCACTTTATTTCCTTGGCCATGACCACCAACAAACTAACAATACCCTTCTCTAATTTAGAACAACACCACAAACCTCCATCCTCTTCTCAATTTGCTTTAATTCAAAATCATCTCATCTTCTGAGTTCAAACCCTAATTTGCCATTAGCTTCAAAAACTTCATCACACATAACCCATTTCAATTCTTTGATCTTGAAAGTTCACAGGACAAATCCCATCTCATATTGCACACATTCATCTTCCATGAGCTCAATTTCTACACCTTCTTTTCTTCCCTGAGTCTCTCGGAATCATCATTAGTCAAATCGATTAATTAATCGACTAAAGATCCTATTCTGAACTCACCTCACGGCCAGCTCTTAATTCCACCCTCTCTTCTTCCCTTACATTTCTTGATTTCAACTCTTTGTATCGGTTTCGCGAGCAGCGGCTGCTGCTTCAGGTGTGTAATGAATGAGAGGAAAATCATTACTTCTCTGAAATTTAGGGTTGTGTAGGAAGTATAAGTGATAAAGCCACCCCACTATATCGGCTAAGGGCCAACTAGTTCATGTATGGCTTGTCGGTCCCATGGAACCAACAGTTTATTTTTCGCCTCCTCTTTGCGCATCTCAGCCCGCTCCAAATGTAGCTCGACTTTGAATTGAAGTGTTTGCAATTACGCTCCAAATGGGCAATTTTTCCTTCTTTTGCTCCCAAGGACTCCATTGCTCCTAATAACTCAAAACTGAACATAAGATACATATTTCACAAAATAAATAGCAAAGAAAGCATAAATACTAGATATAAAATTAGGTGTTTACAACACCTATCAAGAAGCCCCTTCAAATATTCATTTCACATCCTTTGCTTTCACAATTGGAAAATACATGTTGTGGTGTTCTTTTGATGGATTGCACCTACAAGGCAAAAAAATACAATATGTCGTTGTTCAACATCGTGGGCCAAACATCGGATAAGGTAACATTCATATTGGCTTGGTGTTTAATGGAAAATGAGAGGGACTATAATTATCATTGGGCATTATGACAATTGAAATTATTCTTCCGGGAAGATAAACTTCTGAGGGTCATCATAACCGATCAAGAGGACGCCTTAATGAATGCAATATCTGACGTATTCCCTGGAGCAAAAAATTTCCTATGTACATATCATATACGTCAAAATGTTATTAAAACTTGTCATGCCTTAATTGAACCCACCAAGTCAGATATTAAGAAGAGAATTATTGTTCAACTAGAAAAAGATATTTGCAAGAACAAACTATCCCCCGAAGAAGAAGAGGATGAGAGAGGCAAGATAAAAGAGCGAGTGGAAAAAGAACATGCGGAAAATCATAAAAAGTGGTTGTAATTTCTAAGAGATTGGGAGAAAGTTTATTGGTCTCTCACCGAGGATATGTACGGAAAGAGGTTGGGCCAGTTTATTGCCGATTGGAATGAGGTTTATCTGACTGCCGTCTGGTATTGTCAGACTCAATGGTTAGATAAGTTTAAGGAGAAATTTGTGCATGCATGGACAAACCGGTATAAACACTACAAGAATGAAGCAACCAGTGTAGCGAAGTCCGCTCATTGGAGATTTAAAGATCTCATCGAGTCCGGCCAAGGCAGCGTGGTTACGGTCACCGAGGAAATGGAGCAATACTTTAAGAGTGATATCGACAGGAATCACAGGATCAAGCAGGCATTTGAGAAAATCTCAATGGAAAAGCTGACCCAATTTCTTCCCTATGGTAAGTTGCTCTAAGGAATTTGGTTTAATGTCTCTCACTGGGCAATAAAACATATGATGAGACAAATGGAATATGAGATAAATTATGGAAAACCGGGTGATGTGTGTATTTGTCCTGACATGTCTTCATTGGGGCTTCCGTTTCGTCATATGCTTGTGAAGTACGAAGAAGTGATACCTATTGAAGTTATTGATCCATTTTGGAAGCAACTATCTTTCGACCCTCCCCCTACGGAAGATCACGGACAATCACCATGGGATACGAACGCAACAAAGGAATTCTATGAAGCTTACTCACGTGGCACCTCGGTTAGCCAACAAGTCTTATTGAGCCAACTAAGGCTAATTGCACGGCCATGGATTTCACAAAGTAAAGAGCCAACAAATGGAGATCCTCTCGGTAGACCACAAACTAAAACATCAAGGAGAAAACAAAGGAAAGAATTGAAAGTAATGACTGAACGTGAAGAAGAACTCGCGACAAGTAAGAAACGAGATCCCACCGGATGTGAGTTATCGGAAGCAAGGTTCGCGGAAGCGCCGGTTGCAAACAAAAGGGGTAGGCCGAGAAAGGAACCATTATCAAGTCAACAACAAACGACGGATTCGTTATCCTTGCCAACAGCCGATGGATCGGAGGTTCCAAATAAAAGTGGTCAACCGCCAAAGGTACCAACATCAATCAACCAAGAACAACAAGGTAAGAATTCCGAAGCCACACCCTTAGTCGATGTAGCAGAGGTTCCAAAGAAAAGGGATCGACCGCCAAAGGTACCAACATCAATCTACCAAGAACAACACGGTGAGAATTCCGAAGCCACGCCCTTAGTCGATGTAGCAGAGGTTCCAAGGAAAAGGGGTAGGCATACAAAGGTTCCAACATTGAGCCACCAAGAACAAAAAGGTTAGCATTCCGAAGCCGCGCCCATAGTCGATGTAGTGGAGGTTCCAAAGAAAAGGGGTAGACCGCGAAATATACCAACATTGAGCTTCGAAGAACAACAAGGTGAGCATTCCGAGGCCACGCCCATAGTCGATGTAGAGGACGTTCCAAGGAAAATGGGTAGGCCAAGAAATATACCAACATTGAGCTACCAAGAACAACAAGGCGACGAGGCGGTGGTTCCAAAGAAAAAGGGAAGGCCAAATAATGTACCTACACCAAGTCAACAACATGAAAAGGTTAGTGATAGAAAAGGTAAGGGACCCATATCTAGTCAACAACAACACGAGGGTGACAACTCCATAGGCCCTATAGAAGTTGATGTATTTTCGGTTCAAAAGCGAAGGGGTAGGCCAAGGAAGTACGGACTCCCATTGTAGTAGCAGGAAATCCCACACTACACCCATCACAAGAATTTGCATAATAAATCCATGAATACTTAATCTGGAACTACGATTTTCATTAATTGACACTCAGAAAATTACAAAGGAAAAAGGAAATTAAAATACAATCACTCTTTTTAGAATTTTCTCTCTCCTAAAAACTTTTTAGCATTCCAAAAATTATCTTTATCTCTCAAGTTAATTCATCCCCTATATATAGGGTATTACATAATGGATGACAGCTCATAAACAACTAAGCTACCCCCTTAATTTCAGATCTAACTTGTGATCTTCGCGAGTGCACAAATGTTAACTCCCGCAAACACTCTATTCTTCGCAGGATCTTTATGTTTTCTTCATATTTCTACCCTCGTTATTTGTTGTGTCGTTATTTTAATCTTTTCTGCGACGCTCGTCGGTGTCTTTAGTGAAAACTTCGCAAGAATGTTCTTGCTGTGATATTCTGATCCTACACCCATCACATACTGAAGACACTGGAAGCATAGGGATTGCATAGGATGGATTGGATATAATTATAGTATCAAAATGGTTATATGAAGATGTTTAAGGAGCGCAAAACAGGTAGGACCATTAGAAGTTATCATACAAAGATACAGTCTTACATTGACCAACTTCTCGAGGTTATTCGCGAGTATATTGTATATATGGATGATGTCGATGGAGATGGAAATTGTGGGTATCATGCCATAACCGAACAATTAGGCATATTTGAGACGGCAGTTAGTTGAGGGATGACACCATGCAGATATGCTAAAAAGAGGATGGAAACCCAACTTATGAACAATAGGAGATTTTATGAGAAATTGGTTGGTGATGAAGAAGGGTTTGATGATATGTACGCTCGAGTGTTAGGTCTCGAGCATGATATGAAGTTCCTTCCTTCTCAATATTGGATGAGAATGCCACTTTGTGGGCATCTAGTGGCGGATACATTTAATTGTGTTGTTCATTATTTTACACCCACCGTAGAAGTTATGTTTACACCAAAGTGGCAAAAATGCGAAGGATCCCTTAAGAAGAGAAGAGTTGTTTTGGCGTTCGTGAACGGTAATCATTTTATTATTCTAAAACTTAAGGAAAACTGTCCATTGCCACCTATTTGTGGGATGATGAAAAACAAGGATCGAAATCCCAATATCTGGAAGGGATGGATGGCATTGTATGAGGAGAATCATAAATTTTGGGATGCGTTGGCTTTATCAAAAAGACCTCTCCAAGAGGAGAAGATGCAACTTCATACGTGTGGAAGCGATGATGAGTAATTTGGATATATGTGGTTCACTAATACTTGTGGAAGAAATGTATCAACATTTTGTTTTTTGGGAAGTGTGTATTGTAAACACTTAACAATATTTTGATTCCTATGCCGGCGTTGTTTTGTTTAATCGTTTCTACGCCGGTATTATTAAGCCGGAATTGACAAAACTGTATTCACTGTGCCGGTTAGTGAGGAACAACATCCAGTAGAATGAGTGAAAATGCCGGCATTAAATTTTAAACTGCGTGCAGTGCCGGTAGTCTGAACAGATTGTTTTGTTCCTTGTAAATTTTCTATACTGGCATCCTATCCAAATAACACTCCATGCCAAAATTCTATTTTTTTTGGTGTTTAGAAGATTTATAGTTCCGGCACCATCGTTCCATCCTATACAATGCCGGAACCTAATTCACACTTGTAAAATCAGTTGGTATCGGCGCGTTCAAAGAACATTTAAACTCGGCGAAATGTTTAATTTGACACCGGTTTGTCAACATAATAAATATAATAACAAAACTTGATTGTATAAAAAAACATACTCTAAAGTTTAGAGACTCCAAACCGAAAACAATTTAAACATAAGACAAATCAACCAAAGAGTTTAGCAAGACACGCAGATTGTTCAAGACATAAACATAAACATACCTAGACCAATACCCCATTGTTCCAGACGTAAACCTAAACAGACATAAACCAACACCACATTGTTCAAGACATAAACAAAAACATAAATAAACCAATGCCACATTGTTAAACAAACACACGATCACTCGGTCCTTGGCTTCTTATGCACCCTCTTCTTCTTTTCGTCCCACAATTCTTTAGCCTCCGGATCTTCAATTTTGTCTATCTTTTGCTCGAATTTCTCCATTTATTTCTGGGTCAACACCTCTCCTTTCTTGTTCTTTCTCCTAAAGAACTTTCCCAAATTTCCTATCCTCTGGCGCTATTGTCATATTTTTGAACATGTTCTTAGTTTGTTGGACTATATAAGTTCATAGATGTAGACTAAAGGAATAGGAAAATAAAACGACGTACGTACCAATAACGTGAGGATATTAGTTAGTCCGGGTACAATAAATTCATCCACAGTTGTGGCTGGATGTGGTGCTTGTGGAGGAACTTATATGATATCCGGGCGTACAATATAAGGATGTGATTACTTCTGATGACCTCTGTGAAATGTTGGTTCTGTCTCATAACCGTTTTCCACCGAATTCCAACCAATCCTATCAAAAACCAGTCCCTGTTCTACCCTTTCACTCCAATGTGCAAGAATTGGACTGGGTTGTAAACTTCCACAGTATTGTTCTCATTTGGTTGGCATTGAGGAAAGTCATGAGAGAATTTCTGCTGAGATGTATCCCTAAGATATTTATGCTTGTACCCAAGATGGCGCATCATACGGTGAGGGTTGTGCATAACAAATCCTTTTGGATGAAATAAGGGTCCATTGTAAAATGCAACATCATCATGCCTTTGAAAGTGAACTCCCCTGTCATTCCTATATGGTTCAAACACAACATCTTGGAAAGCCATGGAGTCGAAAGCCAATCTCATTGCGAATAACTGTTTCCTGTTATTGGGCTTCGGGCGAGCGTTGAAGACGTATTTCTGATCTAGAGCCTGATGGTCTTCATAATAAGGAAAAGTACTCAATCCTTTATACCCTTTGAAGAACTCCGATAAGTGTTCATAAGCCCACACATATGCCAATGCAATGTAGTAGAAAAAAAATTACTAACAAAGTAATTGGAAACTAACCAAATAAGCCCACATAATAAGTTCCAAAATAACATATTCACTCTACCTGAATTAAAGTGAGAGAACCATTAAATTGACGGGCATTCGCCTTGGAAGCTCTACGCATTTCTGCCAAGAAGTGTGCCAAGAAAGCAGTGCCCCATGAATACTCATGGACTCTATCCAAGGGATCCAAGTATTGAAGGAGACTCAGATTAACCCTGTTACCATTAGCGTCAGGGAATAAAATGGATCCTAAGGCATGCAGCAGATAAGCAGCGACAGTTTGCTGAATTTCTTCGAGAGTCAATTCCTTGTCATTCGTATTCCCAAAATATCGAAGGAGATTGACAAATGTGACGGTCTTTGTCTTTGAACGGGTTGTCTAGTACACATTTTCCAAAGTCGTATCCATGTCCCAACCTAACAACTTTTTGGTCAGCTCGAAGATCTTGTCCCATCCTAGTTCGTGATACTCATCTCCTGTCTTGACGGCTTTCCCTAGAACCCCTAGACCTATTATCCTTTCGACATCTTCAGGGATAATGGTCATCTCGCAAAATGGAAAATGCATGGTATCAGTTTCACCAAAAAACCTCTCCAAAAAGCAATTCGTCGTGACGGGATCCGTGGCCATATAATTTTCTACCGCGGGATACAACCCAGATGCTCTGACTATTGCTCCAACTTGGGGACACTCTAACTCCAGGGTCCATGCTTCACTGGATTGATGGAGGCAAACACGGAATGCTTTCTTGTGGTCCTATAGAAACACAACAAACTAAATTAAATTCACTTGATCATAGATAAATAATATAATAAAAGGATGCCAAGGTCTTACATAAGTCTGGAATATCCAACAATCCCAAGAGTGCTTGTATCCAAATAACAGTTTGGGGTTGAGTGGTTGACCCCACTCTTTACCATCAATGCGGTCTAGAATCATGTCATGCATTGTAGGAAGATGGGATGGCGGTTCCTTTTTCTGAGTGGTTTGAACTCCGACAGCCGATTTTTCTAAGCCCACCGCTTGTGAGGATGACCCACCTGCTCCGCCCATTTGAGGAAATTTTTGCCACTCCTCATCATCCTCACTGCTGGTTGTTTCCCCCATATGCTCTCGAATGACGACCTTAGGACAATCCGGATCATAACGACTACGTCGACCCCAAGATGACTTGGGTTTTCGTTCTTCAACAGCTTTTCCCTTTCCTTTTTCCGTTTGTGCTGCTTTAGACCTATGTCCCAATATTTCAACCGAGTTATGTAAATGATTCCGGCATGTAAAGATAATATATTTCTCTGCCGGAATATAGTGTCGGCGCTAAACATACCTAATATACATAGCAGGTTTTATTCGATTTCATTCATAAAATTGAAAACTTTGTTGGATCAGATACCGGCATGGATACTAAACTTCCCGATAATGCCGGAAGATGTGCCGTCTCTTATGGATAAAGAAAATACTATGTCGTAATTCAATTACTTTTGTACAGATTGATACATTGTATGTTGTATATTAGTTTTTGATTTCTCTTTTCTAAGCCCACCGCTTGTGAGGATGACCCACCTGCTCCGCCCATTTGAGGAAATTTTTGCCACTCCTCATCATCCTCACTGCTGGTTGTTTCCCCCATATGCTCTCGAATGACGACCTTAGGACAATCCGGATCATAACGACTACGTCGACCCCAAGATGACTTGGGTTTTCGTTCTTCAACAGCTTTTCCCTTTCCTTTTTCCGTTTGTGCTGCTTTAGACCTATGTCCCAATATTTCAACCGAGTTATGTAAATGATTCCGGCATGTAAAGATAATATATTTCTCGCGCTAAACATACCTAATATACATAGCGAGGTTTTATTCGATTTCATTCATAAAATTGAAAACTTTGTTGGATCAGATCCGAGGGGCATGGATACTAAACTTCCCGATAATGCATAATTTTTGTCATTAGTTGGAAGATGTGCCGTCTCATTATTTGTGAATTAAGAAACGATGGATAAAGAAAATACTATGTCGTAATTCAATTACTTTTGTACAGAAGTTTTAACTCAAGAACCCAAACATATGGCATGGCATTGTTCAAACAGACAAAGCCGGTACCTAGATTTCGGCATAGTGTGCAATAGAGATTATTATGCCGGAAGTTACATGCAATAAAATAGGGTTACAAGACCTAAAATCCGCCACGGTTTTCTACTTGTATTCTACCGCCAAACAAACAGGTGACTGTATTTATATTGACTAAATGGCAGTTTGAGAATTTAATTTCAGGGTAGTGGAAGTACTGAACAACCAAGTTTCAATTTGTGTTTTATAGTATTGGATAAACCATTAAAATACTTACCGCATCAGATTTGTTATTTGCGCCTCACCAACAGACTCCTCAGCCTTTTCTTGTGCTTTTGATTTCGATTTACCACCATCATCAACAGGTTCTTCTGGATTGGGTTTTTCACGAGGTTTGCGACGACCCATTCTCTTTGGTTTAGAAGATGAAATAGACAGGGAGATTGGATGGAAAGAGAGATTGAATAGTTTCAATTATATAACCGCCACTTAAATACAATTAAGGATTTTGTAACTGTAAAATGGTATTAAGGAATTTGTAACTGTCAAATAAGTGGGATGAAGGAGTTTGTAACCATCTCTCAAGTCGAATTAAGGACTTTGTAACTGGCCCATAACTTGAGTTTGTAACCATTTTAATTCCGGATAGCACTAATAGAACCCGAAACTGCCGGCATTTTCACAACTAGTTTTGATTGTGAAATTTAAACTACCGGCAACAAACGTTGATTTTAGTCAACGCCGGTACACGTACCGATATACTCAAATGAGACAATTTAATGCCGGCAAGAACGTTAACCATAAAATATAAGAACGTTGATATCAACAAATGTTGATTTAAGCAAACAAACTGGCCCAAACATAACCTAATTAACGTTAAACACTTGAACAAGAACGTTACACATAAAATATAACATCTGAAGCTAATTGCAACCATCATCATTTCTCGGATCGGGATTCCATAAACAAAGCTGCTTCGAAATTCCTAAAAGGCTCTTTTCTCCACGCCAAATATGCATCATGAGCTTGATACCTATTCCCTCTATATCTTGTGAGAAACTCGTTGTATTTGCGACATAATTTGATGAGGGTCATTGTTCGATTCGCTACAAACACATCCCCGTATTCCATTTTGCGTTTCTTGCACTTACCATCCACGAACTTCGGCATATAAGGACCATCCGCAACAAGACCCAAAAAAAGGTTTAAAGGGCGGTGATCTTCCGGGAGATCCGATACTACGTTTTAATTTTTAATCCATTCGGTTTCTTCCTCAACATCGGCTTCTATCTTCGCTTGTTTTACACGTTCGTATATTTCCTTTGTTTCTTTGCGATATTTCTCTTCTTTTGCTGTTTCTTCCTTTTCTGTTTTTCTTTTAAGTATCTCTTCTTCCATGGCGGAAATAGACTTGGTGGTGCTTTCTTTCCTTCTAAGTTTATCTAGTATAATGGCAATTGAGTTGGTGGTGGATGATTATTGATTTCTTATCGGAGTCGATAGTTTGTTCTTCGTAAGTTTTTCTTTTTCTATGACAATGATGATGGATTAGCCAATAGAGATATGTGTTGGAGCATAATTATTTTTTTGAGGTATCAAGTTTAATGGGGAGTATCAATTCCTTTAAAAAGATGAATCCACAATGTCCATTTTCTACTTTATTGTACCGGCATTGTTAGTACCCGACTTTTGACGCCGGCGTAAAAGGTTTATGGTTTATGTTTTTTAAAAAAGTCGTTGAGTATTGAATGTTAGTTTCCGGCACAGAACATTAGTTATTAATGTGGTCGGAATACACTACCGGCAACTGAATCCATATACATTCTGTTCCGGTACTATTTACCGCCCAAAAGGTGTCAAAGACTTTAATGCCGGCATATAGTAATACACTATATTCTACGTCGGGATAGATACGCCATTCGAATATGTTAGCATATTATACCGCAACTGTAATTTATTTCGAATGTAAACCTTGTTGAGGGTACATAGATATCTATCCACAAAACCTACACTAAATCTTCTAAAGCCTTCAATCTTCGTCCAAGGAAGATACACCCTCCATCATCTCCTGGCCATACTCTGGGATTTTGTCTTCCATGAATATATAGCTTGCATCGAATGCGAATTCCTCCCCCTTTTCTTCCAAGTAGCGCGCTTTGACGACTTCATGCTACACAAACATAACACAAACTTAGTTAGCGGTGTTTAGTAGGAAGATCAAAGTAATGTTTAGTAAACCAAAAAAACACTTACAAATTATTCAATGGACAAGTTAAAGTTGGTAGCGTTGAAAATTGGTTTTTGGATAGCTAAATAACCAAGTATCGCATTTTCTATGACTTGATGCCTATCATGAATTTGTTTAACACTTCTTATTTTTGGGTTCCCAAAATCTTGCCTATATTTGTTGAATACCCGACCACAAAAGGTTTCAGAATCCACCCTTACGGAGGACTGGCTTCTAAATCGAGTTTTCGCGTACCAAGCTTTGGTGATTGCCAAATCTTCATGTGAATTAAATGATGCCATTTATTTGTATTTAGAGGTATTTGGATAGCTAGAAAGAGTATATAATGATATTAGCTTTGGATAGTATATGGAACCAGGTGTGTGTTGTTTTGTAGGGAGAACGTGTGTATTTATAGGATGGTGCCCAAATCTGGCCGTTATTGTACTAAATAAAGGAAGTTGTACTTGCACAAATTTTAATTTTAAACAAGCCGGTATTGTAATTAGGATTGCTATCAGCCGGAACATAGTGCCGGCATTCTGTCACCTATATAACGAATGCCGGCATTTGGTTTATTGTACACAGAAACCATAAAACTTTGACACTGTATACCGGCATTGACATGTGCAAAACATTGACGCCGGAATTTACAACCGGAATATAATTATGTAAACAGAGTGTGCCGGAACTATAATTTATTTCAGATGTAATCCTTGTCGACGGAACAACGAATGCACTTAGCACGTGCATCAAGACTTTAAACCTGTTTGTGACCCAAGTGGACGAGTTATAGTCTCGTGAGGGTTTACATAGAGATCTACCCACAAAACCTTACAAAAAAATACGATAAAAACCTAACCAAAATACAATAAACCTATCAATCTTGTTAAGAAGAATCCGTCTCCGATTCACCCAGCTGGTGGTACTCCATGACTTTGGTTACCATGCGGTTCATGCTTTCATCAAACATGAATGCTTTCCCCTTTTCTTGTAAGTAACGCGCTTTCACGGCTACATGCTACAAAACAAGACACAAACTTAGTTTGTTACATAAAAGTTAAAAAAGAAGGGATTGTGTCGAATTAATCGAAAAGATACTTACGAGTTTTTGAGGGGTCAATCTATTGTGGGTAGCATGAGCGATCTGATGTTTGATTTTTAAATACTCAACTACCCCACCCAGGATTATGTCGTGTCGTTGCTCGATTTGTTGGGCAGTTCTTCCTTTCGGATTCCCATAATCGTGAGTAAATCTGTTAAAAATATTCAACTGAATTGAATCCCTTGTACATATACCTATAGTTGAAGGACGAGTTTCGGCATACCATGCTTGGGTGATTGCTAAATCTTCCTCGGAGTCAAACGATGCCATTTGGTGTATGTGGGAGTAGGTTCTATACTAAGCTATGTATAGATAAGACTTCTAGGGTTTAGGGTTTCATAAGTTTAGAGTCTCAGGGATAGAATAAAGAACACACGATTTTTGGGCAATTGGGTCCAAGTATTTGCTCTCTATATATAGAAAAAAATCTCAACGGATAGTTATTTTGAAAGCAACATTGCCGGCTAAAAGAATAAAGATAATGTACACCGATACCTAGTTCCGGCATAAATTACAAATAACGTATTCTGCCGGAAACCTTTAATCTTACGTTCAGATTATGTGGACTATGTGCATGGTACCGGCGTAGTTTTTAACGAGGATTACCACGCCGTAAGGCTTTACCGTCTAATATTTGATTTTGCGACAATGCCGGCAGATATAAATTTCAAAATAAAATGGCTAGTTTTTTGAAAAATAAGACCGTTGAGGCTCCAATCTATATAAAACCCCCAATTTCCTTTGGAAAAATATACACAAACCACCCACCAAATTCGAAAAATCCTTCTCTAATGAAACCAAGCCTCAAAAAATAGATCAAGCTAGCACGGTTCAATGTTAAAAAGCGATGGGAGATTCATCAACAACCTATACATGCAAAGTAAGTAGATTCAACATTACTAAGGATGAATTGGACAATTAAAGTCTTCTATGCTAGGAAGAATCACTAATATAATCTTCTCTTACAGAGTCCTAATTTCAGCTGTCAAATTTGCAAGTCACCTTCACATCTAGCCTTGAATTGTCCTTTTATTTATTCTAAGTGTAGAAAGTGTGATGGGACACGCCGGTTTTGGGTTGCAAAAACTGATGATGCCGAAAATGGAAGAATGTTCCTAAGGTGTTTGAATCACCCAAAGTGCAAAGAGTTTCAATGGTTTGACAAAGTTGTTCCACTAGCCGAAGCAAGAAAAAACCACAAGGGACAATGCGACCCTATTGATGGGTGTGATGGGAGTTATATGAAGGGAAAGGAATATGTAAAAATAGAGGATGAACCTGTAGTACTAGAATATCGCTACAACGTTATTCCCGCGATATTAACAACATTTATGCGAGCATCACTGACAATTCTTCAACGACATTTCACGAGTGTTACAGAACAACCAAAAGAAATTGACGATGGAAGAAATAAAAGAAGAGCATGATTGATCCTGCGATGATCATCATGTTTGCGATAAAGAAATATTGTGACGATCGCGATAAAATCGCAAAATGAATCCGAGATAGGAGGAAAACTTAGCTGTCATCCATTATGTAAATTCCTATATAAAGAGCACGATAGATCCAGAAAAGGATGATGTACTTTTGAGAGCTGAGAGAATTTTGAGGAGAGAGAAACTCCAGAAAGAAAGTTGTACTTTTGAGTTTTGATATTTCTTGTAAATCTTCCTGAAAGTGAATTAATAAAAGTGTTGTTGTTCATCCACAATTATGACTTAGTTTTCATAGATTCTTGACAAGGGTATAGTATGGGAAATCCTGCAACTACATTTTGGCGCCCGAAACAGGGAATGAATTAACGAAAATAGAAGAAAAAGCGAAGAAGAAGATAAAAATTGTTCAAGATTAGGGAAATCATAAAGTAAATCGGTGAGAAAATTGAAGGAAGAATGATCAGAATCGAAAAGGATTATAGAAAATTGAAAGGTGATGTAATAACAAAAGAAATGATTGATAAATTTCATGAAAATATCAAAGGAATGATACATAAACGGGATTTTGAAGGAAAGAAGATTATGACAATGGAGAAGACATCATCATTGAAAGATTGGGAAAAACAAGAAATCACGTTTACAGCAGCAGAAATACCAGAAGAAGATTCAAGTCATACATCTCCATTGGTGGTCACAGTAACCACTATACCAATGAGAAAGGAAAAATCGATAAAATCTGAAGAAGAATGGGCTATGAATAGAACTTTAGTAGACACAGGAAGTTCTGTAGACATGATATTTTATCATACCTTCTAGAAGATGGGATATAAGGATGAAGAAATTTCTCATTCAACGTATTATGTTCATGGCTTTGGAGAGTATATAACAAAACCTAAAGGCGAGATAATGGTACGAATTCCACTAGGATAAATTGAAACACAAATATCATTATGTGTGGTAGATGTGGAATCGCCATACAATATGATACTGGGAAGGCCGTGGATACATGCAATCAAGGCTGTGGCGTCAACACTACATCAATGTATTAAATATCCTATGCCTAGTGGAATTGGAGAAATTAGAGGAGATGTGAATTTCGCGATATTGTGCTACCAAATTGAAGTAAGAAATTGTGAAGAACGTCCAAAGTTGTGAAAGGCTCGCAGAAAACTGGCAAGAGAATTGAAGAAGGAAGAAGAATTTAAAGTTTACATGATAAGAGCAAAAGAAGGAAAAGGAGTGTCCAGTGAAATTTCGCGAGAAGGAGATGAATTCACGAGAGTTATGAAAATGCCAACACCAATGGGAGAACCTAAAGCCAGCTACACTGCTTCTGAACCAACAAAAGAAATAAATATTGGAAGTAAAGAAGAACCTAAAATGCTGAAAATTGGGACTAGAATGGAGGCAGATGAAGAAGAAAGAACTATAAATCTTTTGCGAGAATATGCAGATATCTTCGCGTGGAACATGGATGAGATGCCAGGGATAGACCCGTCAATAGCATGTCATAAGTTAGAAATCAATAAAAACATAAGACCATTTAAGCAAAGAATAAGGAAGATCGCAATAACATATCATTCTCAAATAGAAGAAGAATTACAGAAGATGCTCGATGCAGGAATTATAAGACAAGCAAAATATCCAGAATGGATTGCAAACATGGTGGTGGTCCCAAAGAAGAACAAAGGGATAAGAATTTGCATAAATTTTACGGATCTAAACAAGGCATGTCCAAAAGATAGTTTTACGTTGCTAGATATTCCACAAATGGTTGAATCAGCCGCAGGAAACGCAAGAATATCATCATTGGATGGGTATAAAGGATATAATCAAATCCCTCTCATTTGAAGAAGATCAAGAAACATTGCATTTTTTGCTCCAAGAGGATTATATTGTTATACAAAGATGCCATTTGGCTTACGAAATGCTGGTGCAATGTATCAAAGAATGGTGGAAAAGGTGTTTGCAAAGTGGATCCACAAAACATTAGAAGTGTATGTATATGATATGCTGATCAAAAGCAAAGAAGCATAGAATCATGTGCAAGATTTGAGAGAGATTTTCGATCAAATGCGGAAATTCAATATTAAAGTGAATCCTGATAAGTGTACCTTTGGAGTAACTTCAGGGAAGTTTTTGGGGTATATTGTGTCAAAAGAGGGAATACAAGTTGACCCAGAAAAGGTACAAGCAATTCGCGATATGCCAACTCCTGCGACGGTAAAGGATGTGCAAAAACTAAATGGACTCTTAGCCTCGCTAGGAAGGTTCATTTCGCGATCTTCAAACAAGTGTAAACATTTTTTCGATATACTCAAGAAGGGAACAAAATTCAAGTGGACAGATGAATGCGAAAAAGCTTTTCAAGGAATAAAAGAACATTTGGCGAGTATATCTATATTACAGAAAGATGAACCGGGAGAAGAATTAGTGATGTGTTATTGCGAGTAGATGGAGGGGTAGAAAAACCAATTTATTATATCAGCAAAACATTTAATTCAGCAGAGAGAAATTATTCAAAGATTGAGAAACTAATTCTAGCGTTGGTACACCCAACTTTTAAGCTTCGAATTTACTTCCAAGCGCATAAGATCAAAGTGTTAACGAGAGTGCCAATCGAATCGGTGATGAAGAATTCAAAAATATCAGGAAGAGTTGAGAGATGGAATGCGCAAGTAGGACACTTTAATATTCAATATGAAATTCTATCCTCGCCAAAATCACAAGTTATTGCAGATTTCTTAGCTGAATTTCCTTTAGAAGATGACGAAGCTGTAGAAGAGATGATGGATATAGAAGAAGAACATGGAGACCCAAAAGAACTATTAACGGAACCTGATAGATGGGAAATATTAGTGGATGGATCGTCAAATGGAGAAGGAAATGGGATTGGAGTTGTTTTCATTTCACCAGAAGGAGAAAAAACAGCTTTTTCATTTAGACTGGAATTTGCATCCACTAATAATGAGACAGAATATGAAGTTGTAATCCATGCATTGAAGTTTGCGATAGAAATGAAGTTAGAAAATGCTAGAATTACCAGCGATTCACAATTGGTTATTCTCCAGATAAAGGGAGAATATACCACAAATGAACCATCTTTGAAGAAGTACAAAAAACTTGTTGAAGAACTATCTGCGAAAATTCCAAAAATAAAATGGAGACACATATCAAGGAAAGATAATAGGCTCGCAGATGCTTTTGATTTCATATCTAGCATGATGACAAATCCATTGGTGAGATGCATAAAAATTCAAACACTCTCAAATCCATCGATAAACAAAGAAGAAGAAGAAATAGACGTAATGATGGTAGAAGCTGGAGAGGAAGAGCCCACGAACAATATCGCAGATTGGCGAGCATAACTTCATGCATACCTGGCAAGAGGAGAAATTCCAAGAAATAGATTAGAAGCACACAAATTAAAAAGTAGGGCAACCAATTATGAGTTAAGAGAGGGAGTAGTATATCGCAGATCTTTTAATGGACCATCGCTAAGATGTTTGACGAGAGAAGAAGGACAAAAAATATTGAAGATGTTACATAGTGGTGACGCTGGTAATCACAGTGGGGGTAGATCTTTAGCATATAAAACAAAGATGCAGGGTTATTATTGGCCATATATGCATGAGGATGCAAAGCAACTTTCAAGGCGATGTGAAGATTGTCAGCGATTTGGGAAGAAGATACATGCACCAGGAGCACCATTATCATCTTCGTCAAGCGTATGGCCATTTGGAAAATGGGGATTAGATATTGTGGGACCATTTGTGATGGTTCTGGACAAATAAGATATTTAATCGCTGTTACAGATTATTTCACAAAATGGGGAGAAGTAAAGGCAGTGCAGCACATCCGCGATAAGGACATTTTTACGTTCATATTTGAAAATATAATTTGCAGGTTTGGGATCCCAGCACAGTTGATGTCTGATAATGGAAAGCAATTTGAAGGACAGAATATCGAATTGCTTCTTAATGTATTTAAGATAAAATGTGGAAAGTCAACTCCTTTATATCCACAAGAAAATGGTCAGGATGAGGCAACTAATAAGACAATCGCAGACATCTTGAAAAAGAAGTTAGAAGGTTATCACAAATCATGGTGTGAGCAAGTGCATAATGCAATATGGGCATATAATACAACTAGACGAGAGGCAACTGGGATGTCACCTTTCTGTTTAACATATGGAGTTGAAGCTGTCCTACCAACAGAGGTTGCTATCCCAACAACAAAAAGAGAGGCATGGGAGAAAAATCTAAGTGCTGGCATGATTTTACGTGAGTTAGATGACCTAGAAGAAAAGAGAGAAAAAACTCTACAACATATGGAAAATTACCAGCGAAGATTAGCTCGCGAGTACAACAAACGAGTCAAGAAACGTCAATTCCAGCCGGGCAATTTAGTTTTGCGAGAAACACCAAAATATCAGCAAGAAAGTGGTGGAAAATTAGCGAGAAAATGGGATGGACCATACATCATTAAAGAGATAATTGGAAATGGAGCATACAAATTAATGGATCCAGAGGGAAGAGATGTTGGGCAAAGACTTGATAGACCATGGAATAGATTGTTTCTGAAAAGGTATTATCAGTAGCAATTTTTTCGAGGTAAGAAATACAAATGTGAGGTGAAACAATTAAAAAATTCTTCTTTCTCTATCACAATTTATGCGAGCATCATCGCAAGAATAGCGAATAAAATTTCGCAGAGATTAAAAGAATGGGACGAACCTTTATGGTGTGCACCTAGTTCACGAATAAAATTTCGTAAGAGGCAAATGTAAGACCTAATAGTGCGTTATAAAGGGGGTATATCTTGACATGACTCAGCGATAAGGTTATACCACTGCTAGAACCTGAGTCATGCAGATGTTGGGGTTAAAGAAAACATATCCGGGAAAGAGATATTGGATTTCAACTATATATGGTTATACCCTAGTTGGACGACTGAGAGTCTCTTCCAATAAGTGCAAAGTATGACCAAGGCGCCGAGGTACACGGTTGATCCAAGGGTGCCCGGAGCGTACGAAACTCTCTTTCCATCCTTGGTAAGTCTTGGCTACAATGCACTTGGCCTGAAGAAAACCCCACCTAGGGTGCAGTATTGTAACTATAAGCCATATAGGCATAAAGGACAAGAGGCTGCAAAAACAGCTAGTTGTTGGTAAATCTGGATGGGAGGAGCTAGTCTTGTATGGCCGATGTGCCCTCCTTGAAGGGGCAACCAGGGGGAAGATAAGGGCGGCACCCTCCATTAGGGAGATGATAAGTATCTTAAGGACGGCAATGTCATGGGGCTCTATGATCGCAAGAACATTTAGGCCTGTCATATTGTCGCGTGATGTAAATAATGCAAAGGCAACAAGCCACGAGAGAAATGTTAAGATGAGATCAATGGGTTTTTACATGAAAGTGTAAAAACGTCCTGCGATTTCATCGCAAGACGGCAATGTCATAAGGGTAAATTCTTGCGAGAGAATGTATGCTTATCATATTGTCGCAAATATTTTGAAAGAAACATGGATAAGACAAGATCAAAGGGTATTTACATGCAAATGTTAAGAAATCCTGCGATTTTTTCGCAGACAGAAAAAGTTTGGCAAAATAAGACCTTTAACTAGGAAGGCAAAATAAGACCAAAAGAATAATCTTACCAATTAACTATTCTATTTTAAGATTGTAGGAAACATTCATTCATCGCAGAATTATATACAAGGAGGCAAATTTTTAACATCGCGGATTTCCTCAGAATTTTTCACATAAGTGCAACAGTATTCCTTATATCGCAGATATGTCCATACTTTCGTGAATAGTGCAACAACAAATTTACTTAAAGAAGATACAGCAAATGATTTACCATTTCAAGAAAGACAATAAATGGCAAGTAGGGGAATAGAGAAGTAAGACCTCATTATCTTCCTTGAAAATATTCAAAGTAAGTTAAAATTGAAGGATTAAAAATTCCAAAGATCTTAAAAGTTACATCGCTCGCAAGAAAAAAGGAAGAAAAGGAAAGCAAAGATAATATTCAAATTTCAGCGGTGGCGTTGCCAGATTCATTCTTCTTGCTCGCCAGATTTATTATTTCTGCCAGAGTTATCAGCTTCATTAGCATTTCTTTCATCACGAGGCTCTCCTTCTTTTAACTCCTCGTCACGAGATTCTTTGGGAGGACTTATTTTTTCTTCTTCTTCTCCACCATCTTCTTGAGTGGTATTCTCTTCATCATTGGTAAACTCTAAATCTTCATCCATAGGAAGAGGGATTTCATCATCATCAACCTTTAGAGGAGGAACAGAAACAGGAGAAAGAGAACGGGGAAGCAGAATCTCGTTCACAAGAACTTCATCGCTAAGATGGACTTGACGAATGAGACTTCTTTCACGATTCCTAATTTCTTTTTTTTTTAAATATTCAAGATAATCAAGTCTTCTTTCTGCCTTGTCGCGAACATTTAATAAATCGGAAAGAAGAATCTTGTTTTCTTTGCGTACACTATCCAACTTGACGGTGAGATCAGTAATAGTGGAATGAAGATTTCTTTCGGATTCTGCGAGCAACAAAATAAAATCAATTAAACAAGAATCTCACAAGGAACATAACACAAGATTTTATGAGAAGATCAACAAGAGAGGCATTCAACTGACTACCTTCTTTTGCGAGGTTAAGTTTTGGATTAAAGCACATAAACAATTCTCCCACTGATTCATGGCATCATCGAATTTATCGCCAACCATACCCTTCAGACAAGATTTCATGTTTTCTTCTTTGTTGCGAAGACATGAATTTTCCTTTGCTAATAAAGAATGAGATTCCTTTAACTGAGAGTATTGGTCTTGAAGTTCGCTGGCTCTTAAACTAAGAGTTAATCTACCCTTGATAAGCTTATCCTTCTCGGCGACAGATGATTCAGTTAACTCCTTGAGCTCCTTCTTAAGAGAATGAAGAGATTGTTCTTGACTATTACATGTACTTTGAAGATTACTTATTTGCTACGAGGAAATCGCCACCAAGCTTGAAAATCTATGTTTTTCTTGAGACAGGGTTTTATTCTCATCTGATAAAGATTTCATCGCCAAATTATCCTTAAAAACAAATACGAGAGGCGATCAAGCTCGCCACTCAAAAAATTCTGCCTTTGCAATAATTGATTGTTCTCATTAGTAAGATTATTTATGCGATCAATTGAATAAGTGTACAGATTGTCTAGTCTAGTATGTTGATCTATCCAAGAATCTCTTTCAACGCGAACTTCTTCAGCAATAGATTCAGATTTGAGTCTTTCTATGAAACGAGCCCGATTTGAAACTAATATATGAATCAAGAATTTAAGAAGGAAGTCTAAGTACAGAAAGTATGTATATGAAACAGAAAAGCAAAAAGAGCAGAGGCAATAAAAATATACCTTTCATCTCGTCATTCTTTCTGCGAAGATTCTCACAATCTAGAGAAGAGTTACGGAGCTTGTGATTCAAGGTGTCACACTCAACAGTTTTAGCTTGAAGAGCTTTCCTCAGAACTTCAATCTCATTCTCTAAAGCCGCTCGTGAATCATTACAATCAGAGCCAAAATACTTAAACAGAGTCTCGCCAGCTTCCTGTTGGAGAGGGTCAGTGGAAGACTTTCTAGCATTGTCTAAAATATTAGACAAGACTTTAAAAGCAACATCAACACCTGCGAAAGTTTCGCTTGATGAAGGAAAGTATTTAGAAGGTGAAATAGTAGTGAGAGTAAGTTGGCGATCATTTGTGATGGTTGAGTTATCAGGAGGAGTATGTGGAAAAACAACAGTTGAAGGTTGTAGAGGACTATAAGGAACCTCAGTCGCAGTATCTTTAGAAGCTTGGTTTGTCAAAATGTCAGAAGGGGTAGAGGTATGAACATCGATATTCTCGCGGATTGGAGAAGAAATATTTGGTTGCGATGGTGTGGGAGTAATCTTCACAGATGTTAACGAGGGCATAATGAGATTTTCCCCGAGTGTCTTAAAATGGCGAGACCTTTTGGGAGGTTTATCAGGATTCACGTCATTCTGCGAATAATAACTTGAGATAAGAAACAGAGGCAACAATATTGTTATTAAAAAATAAAGGGTGTTTCTTACTACCTTATCATTCGCAGAATTTCTCTTCTTCTTTTCTACTGGTTTCTTGCGAGGATTAGGGTTGTGAGTAGTAGATTGTGTATTAGAAATCTTTTCGCTAAAAAGAAGACATAACAAGGAAATAAGAAAGATTGGAGAATGAAAGTAAAAACTGGCTTAAAATAAACAACATAAATCAAGAAACAAACCTTGAGGACTCCATTAGAACAGTAGCAGAAGAATATGAAGAAGAGGAAAAGTTGCAGACGGAAGATGAAGAAGATGAAGAAACAGAAAAGTAAAATTAATTTTGATATTAGTTCAACCTTTTATAGACAAAGGGGAGTGGACCTATGGAGTAGGAACGTGTCAGTAAATGAAGGGATTCACAACACGTGTAAGAAAGGCTGGATTAACGGGATCTTGTCGAGAAGTTGCGAAGAATAATAAAGAATATTAGTTCTCATGATCTTCTCTTCTTCGTAGAAAAGACATGAGAAGAGGCAAGATGTAGTACCAGAATATCGCTACAACGCTATTCCCGCGATATTAACAACATTTCTGCGAGCATCACTGACAATTCTTCAATGACATTTCACGAGTGTTACAGAACAACCAAAATAAATTGACGATGGAAGAAATAAAAGAAGAGCATGATTGATCCTGCGATGATCATCATGTTTGCGATAAAGAAATATTGTGACGATCGCGATAAGATCGCAAAATGAATCCGAGATAGGAGGAAAACTTAGCTGTCATCCATTATGTAAATTCATATATAAAGAGCACGATAGATCCAGAAAAGGATGATGTACTTTTCAGAGCTGAGAGAATTTTGAGGAGAGAGATACTCCAGAAAGAAAGTTGTACTTCTGAGTTTTGATATTTCTTGTAAATCTTCCTGAAAGTGAATTAATAAAAGTGTTGTTGTTCATCCACAATTATGACTTAGTTTTCATAGATTCTTGACAAGGGTGTAGTGTGGGAAATCCTGCAACTACAGAACCAATGAATCAGGTCCTTGACACTGAGCTTCCAGACGATGTCTTCGAAGAAATTTGCGAAAGGCTCAAAGGATCCGTAATTGTTGAAAAGGGATGGAAATAGGTTATGAGATCATCTTTAACCAAAATTACTCCATTACATGTTTTTTAGTATGTTTTAATTTAAAGTTTCAAACCTAATGTAATAGATTACTTAGGAATGAAATAAAAGTGCATTCGGAAATACTAATGTAAGTTCCAAATCAAATACCGACATTGTAGTTTTATGAAAACCAATGCCGGTTTTCTGGAAACAAATTCCAAGTTTACGAAAACAGATTTCCGGAATGGTTGACATCAATATTTCAATGCCGGTACTGTCCAAAATCTTCACAGAAACTTAGTACATTTCATCCCATTGTTCTGGTATGGTTGTAGAATAACCAATCGATGTCGGTACGTTCCCGGCTCTATAAAACCTCAATGTTTTAATGCCGGCACCTATATGGTATAAACAAAACATGCATTTCAGTAGAAATCTAAACATGTTCAAAATAAATAGACAACTTGATTCTTTTTAAACGTTCTTAAGAAAGCTATCATTGTACCGAAAGTAAACCAAACAATTAAAGAGTTAATCCAAAAACATGTTCGGAATTGTTTAAAACGTAACAACGACCATCGAAATAAAGAACCACAACTGAATAGTTAATCACTTGGTCTTTTGCTTTTTCTGGGCCGGTACCTTCCTTGTTTCCCCGAACATATCTTTTGCACTTGGATTTTCAATTTTATCAAGAAACACCTCGACTTCCTTCATTTCTTCAATTGATAGCACCTCTCCTTGATCGTACCTGCAACCGAATATCTTCTTCATACTGCCAAGCCGACGCCGCTGGTTTCATACATCCAACACATAATTAGTATATATATATGGTAATATAGGAGTATGTGTACTTTAAACAACTAAGGAATTAACAATACTTACTAGCAATCCAAGAGTCTTATTAAGTTTGGCCATTGTAAGTGGTGCCTCTGTAGGAGTTGGAATCAGAGGGTTTTTCTGTGGTGGAACTCCGTCGTCATCCGGGTACACGATAAAAGGATGTGACCATTCTAGGTAATTATCAATATAGGAGGAATCAGCTTCATCATCGTTGTTCACAATCTCCCAATTACTGATATCTACCAGACGACTTGGTTCCCTATCCCTCCAATGTGTTGCTTCTGGAACTGGATCATACACTACCCTCAACTTTGAGGGAGTTGTAATGCACTCAAACAAGTCAAGAATATAGCTTGAAGTAGAGGTTGTCATGAACATAGGTAATTTCTTATATCCAAGTTTCCGCATCACACGTCGAGTATCGTCCATAACGTATCCCTTTGGGTGGAACAACGGTCCATTGTAGAATGCAACGTTCGGATACCTCAAAATTTGGCGGTTTTCTCTAGCCTCCTTGTAAGGGTCGAACACAACATTTTTGGTAGTCATCGTTTCTAGAGCCAATCTCATATCTATTAGCCGACCATCTTTACCGGGCTTCGGAGTATTGTTGAACTGGTATCTCTTAGCTCTAAGCGCATCAGGTTCAGGAAGGTCTATAATCTTCAAGTAGGGGTAGTCCTTGAATAATGTTGGGAAGTGTTCATAAGCATACCTATACCAATGTAGAAGCATACATATAAGAATCAGTAAATTTTGTTTTCGAGTTCATAAAAAGGGTACGATAAGCTATTTTACCAGTTGACTCAACCATACTGTCTTCTTCCTAGTATGTTGGTTTATTCTTCAACAATATATGGGAAAAATATACATAAGAACATAAGTTTAAAAACAATAATACCTGGAGCAAGGTGAAATTGCCGACAAATTGGTTTGCAACAGCCTTAGAGGCCCTTCTCATCTCCGTCATTAAATGTGCCATTACGACGGTGCCCCAAGAATAGGTAAACACCTCTTCCAATGGATCCAAGTATTGTAGGAGGCTTGTGAAAATCCTGTTGCCACTGGTGTCGGGGAATACCTTAGTGCCCAAGATGAATAAAAGGTACGCAGCGGCTGTATAACGAATTTGTGCAGGGTCCCATCCATCCTTCAAACTTCTTTCCTGCGTTTTTTCAAACTTCTTCTTAAGCAGCGTCATCTTGATTGTCTTTGTCCTACTAGACTTGGATACATAAAAGCTATCCACGGAAGTTTTGTAGTCCCAACCCAATAGCTTGTTAGTCAAAGCATGCAACTTCGACCATTCTAGGTCCGGACAATGATCTCCTTTTACTATTGATTTGCCAATAACATTCAAGCCCAAAATGTTCTGAGCATCATCCGGGATCAAGGTCATCTCCCCAAATGGGAAGTGCATGGTATCAGTTTCGCCATGATACCTTTCGACGAAGCAATTGACTGTCACAGCATCACACCTCACATAATTTTCAACCAGAGCATATAGACCAGAATCTCTTACTAATGTTTGGACCTCTTCACGTTCCAAAGACAAATTCCAATCTCCCGCAGCTTGGTTTCGGCAAACACGCACAGCCTTTTTGTGATCCTACAATTATGAGATAGTACAGTTAGAAGATTTAACATAAATACACAATAATACATATGCACAAGACTAAAAAAATCTTACATAGGTTTGATAGATAGTATGAGCCCAAGAGTGCTTGTAGCCAAATAGATGGGACGGATCGTGAGCTTCACCCCAAATTCTACCACGATTAAGGTCAGGTATCATGTCATCAACATGAGGAAGGTTTGAACATTTAACTTTTACTTTGCGCTTGGCTTTGGCTTTGCCTTGTGTCAGTTATTGACTTGGCCCACCAACTTCGCTTTGGCTTGTAAATTGACTTGGATGAACCTCATTATCTTCCTCCTCACTTTCCTCTTCATCTTGCTCATACTTCTCAATTGTTGCAGTAGGTTCATTGATTACAAGTCGACTATGGTCACCACCACTTTCCCAAGTTATCCCTCTACAATCAGCCCCCAAACGCTTTCTGACACCATCTTCTTTGCCCCGGGGAGGCAGAGTCTTTGGAGTATCAAGACCGTCCTTCCTCCTTCTCTTAGACACATCATCTTTACTTTTTGTTTTCTTAGATTCTTTGGCTTTGACCTATATCATAAGCACACAAAACGAATATAAGATATCTCATTTTTAGTTTTGGTACCGGCATAGCAACATAGTAAACAAATTGTGCCGGTACCACATACCGTCATTCAACATTAACTATCGATAATGCCGGTTATAATATGTAATTCTCCTGGATCCCAAAGGCTTACTACCGGAACTTTCGAAATAAATCTAACCATGCCGTAACTTAGTACCGGCACACAATGCAACCCAAATATCAATGCCGGCACGGGTGAGAAATTGATAGATGTTCTTGTAAGTTTTTAGTCGAGTACCGGCATACACAGATTATCATTAAGCAATGACGTAATTTTAAACCGGCATAGTATTCAACACATAATTACGTCGGTACATAATATTGAGTTTCAGGGTTTGAAACCGGCATTGCATTCATCATAACATCTAAGCCGTAACTAAAATCCGGCACTGATCAACCTAGATGGAATGTCGTAAATACATACCGGCATTGTTCTCATACTCAATTCAATGCCGGAATTAACTGAAACTAAACTGTTTCGTTCATTATTCGCGATTTTAACCTAAACTCATTGTTATAAATGGATTCAAACACTCATAAATGAGTTCAGAATCACATACCTTCTAACAGAAGCCATCTTTGCGAGCGGTTGATTGTCCGACAGCGTTGCTTCTTCTTCTTCTTGCTCTTGAGCAATCTTAGCAAGTCTTTGTTTTAATCTCTCCTCACCAGTCGATTGTGAGTTCGATGGGGCTTTTGGTTTCTTTTGTGGAGCCATTGTAATGATTCGGGTAGGTTAATCGACGAATTTTATTTCAATCGACGATTAATCGACGAAGAACGGTGGAAGAACGATGAAGAAAAAAAAAACGAAACCTAAACCTAAGCCTCTGCCGGAAATCAAATACAAATGGGGGATATATGTTTTGGATTATGGTTTTAATGTTTTAGGGGAAAGGGTATAACAGTCTTTTCATAAATATTTTTAATTAACCAAAGGGCATTTTAGTACATTCATAACATTTGGTCACCCTTAACAGAAATCATGGGGTGGGGGAAGTAATCAATATCCCCCAATTAGATTGAACATCCCCCAATTGCGCATTCTTTAACTGTAACTGATTTTTTTTTCTTAGTGTCGTCAATGGAACCGAAGATAGTTGAGAGAGAGGGAGAAAACTGATTTTATCTAACTTAACTAATTAACAACTAATTTAACTTAACTAATCAACTAAATTAATGCTAATGGTTAGGGGATAGTTTAGCCATTTCGAAAAATTCGGATAAGGGGTAGCTCCAAAATGCTATTGGGAGACCAACTGGTGAGGCCCCCAATTATTTTTTGTGGCCCCCAAATAATCCTTGTAATTTAAATGTGTCACAGATGTTGGATTTGTTCCGGTGATAGTTTTGGACAGGCCAATTCTAAAACACTTGAAAAACATTAGAGTACAGAGAAAGAAAAAGGTTCTGTTGAATGTCATGGACTGTAGGCTGTAGCGGTGACCTCCAAAAAAAAAAACAAAAAAAAAGCACAAGGATGCAACACCAAAACCACTATGCTAGCTTGGTGTTCCTAGAATCTTTATTTGAGAAATATTTAGTATCTTACATCAGGACTGTCGGTTTGTGTAAACAATCTTCATGTTCTGTGGCAGCTCCCTGATTCTGTTGACCTGAAAAGTGGGTCACCAGTAAGACAAAGTCTTATGGGGTGCTAGTCTAGCACCTAGATTAGCAACAAGTAAAATCGCCTAAGTTTTATGGGAGTGCTAGTCTAGGATGCTAGTCGCTGAAACAAAACAGCGCCGAGAGCTGAACCATTCCGCGCAACTTCCTTTCGTGGAACAGTCCCGCGCTTGACCAGTCAACATCATCGATCATATTTGTATCATTATGCGCAACAACTGAAGGGGTGAAGAAAGTAAATGATGATTGATATTACAACCAGTCTTTTCAGTAATCCATTAAGGTAGGCCATACCTAAGCTAATTTTCAATTAGTCTTTTTCGTTATCCTTACAGATGTCGTTTAAATAATAACAAAAAGAAAAACTTTAGTCCCACGAGCATCATGCAGTGGCTGACAGAGACAACTAAACCATACAGTGCGTTTCCATTCCGCGCAAAAAGTTTGCGCTGGACAATTCCGCGCAGATGCTTGGAATATTCTTCTGGGCGCTGTTTCGTTCCGCGAAAGTTACTTTTTCCAGCGCTGAATCGTTATGCGTATCAATCTAGCATACTAGTTCACATGCGAGCAACTGGTAGGAAAGAGAACTAGTGTTAACTTTTTTGTCACACTTTTTTTTTGAATTGTAACACTTATGTGCTAATCTAGCACCTCCAATCTAGCCCATAAGACTTAGTCTAAAGACGATAAGCACATGGATTGAAAGTGTCAAGTTTCCCATTTTATACCAGCCACTTAAATCAAGTTTCAAACCTCTCCGGGATGAATATTTGTTTTGTACTTCTTGACGAAGGGGGAACGTACTTCCTAATTGAACTGATAACAAAAGAAAGTAAGCCATTACACAAAGCACGCGAATAATTACACAAATTGAAATGTAAGAAAATCCATAACATAAGTAAAAGGTATAAGTTTCACCTGGGATATGAGCTCTGCAGCTGCCAGCCTTAGTTTAACCACTTGACAATTAGCTATAACTTCAGTATATGGAACACTACCATGAGTCTGAAACGGAAGACTGGAAAATTTTGCCAAGACAAATTTCTCAACAAGGTTTATAATAATTAATCGCGACTAATAGAATAAAAGTACATAATATCAACAAAAATGATTAACAAACCGAAAAAAAAAAAGAATACCGTGGGAGGGGATGTGAGAGGGCCCTTCCCTATCTAGATGCTAAGAGCAACTGCAGTGGTGTGAGTATACCTAAAGATCAAAGAGTAAAAAAAAAACGACTAAATTTTAGTTTAGTCTGTTATATGACGCAGTGGGAGGCGAGTATATTTAGTCGAGCATAGGTATAATCTTCGTTTGGTGGTGGAGTGGAGGTATAAAATGCGCCCCGTTCAGGCATTGATATAGTTTACGCCTGTTATGGGGCGTTGGTAAAGTTTACGCGCGGTGTGGGGCTATCATAAAGTTTACGCCGGGAGAAGGGACGTACGTATAATCAACGCCCGATAGGGCGTAAGTAAAATCAACGCCTGATGCTAGGCGTAAGTATAACCAACGCCCGATGGGGCGAAGGTAAAATCAACCGCCCACCATTTTATTGCATACTGAGGAATGAGAGCAAGGATTTTAGATGGCTTACGAGTGGCAGGTGGGTAATGCCTGCTAAATGGCCTCCGACCCATCAGGGACGAAGATTATATGTGTGCTTCTGCTAACTGGCCGCCGACCCAGCAGGGACGAAGATTATATGTGCGCTTCATGTCAAGCGTAGATTATATAACCGCCCGTTGAGAAACGAAGATTATATCAACGCTCGACTATATTTTGGTTTAGTCTTAGTCCCAAACCAAATATAGTCTGGGATTTAATCGATAGTCGGGGTTTAATCGATAGTATGTCCCACTATGTCTCGTTCTTTTACCAAATATTTAAGTTTAGTCGTCCACTGTGGTTGCTCTAAGCACCCTAAAATGGCCATTCCATCTGATATTAATTGACATATCCAAATGAATACAGGTGGTAACTTTTAGGCGTTTATTCCATGCTTCTTGTTGCTATCATTGCGTTACTTCGGTACTCTGTAATTGAGCAACAATTTTAAGCCATCCATCTGCGCCCGCTATCCCAACATGAACAACTAAGTTGGAATGGATTTAGGAACTGAAACCTATCCAGCTAGACAAGTTTTCAAACATCCATAGAAACAAATATATATTTATATATAACCTTTTTGTTACAGATACAACCATCATCCCATAAGATCTAATGCAATACATGCTAGTCTCACAATTCGCTTGCTTTTATTTGTTACAATAGTCGATAGGTTTTTTCACCTGACTAATTTTCTAAAGTCTAGTAAGATCTCTCTCTCTCTTTTGCAGGCGTGTTGTAATAATTAACCAGTAGGAGCTAATTACACTTCGAATAGAACCTGCAATTGGATTTCTTTGCTTGAATCAGTTCTCTTTAGCATCCAAAATCGTAAGTTGCTAGTCCTTGAAGCTCTGGTCCATTGAGTCTATCGTTGTTTTCATAGCTGAAACAGGGAAAAAATAATAATTTATTAACATGGTGCTGTAAAGTTACTAAATATTCAGAGTACCATTTATCTGAAGCCAAAAATGACACTTAGATAAGGCATTTCCATGTATTGATCATTCAGCTGCAGACTAGACTCGGGCTAGATATGATTTTTTTTCTTCTGTTTTACTGGTGTGTACAAATAAACTGATGGAATGCAGAATGACAGTCCCCTAAATGCATATATAACATAGAATTGCCTTGGTTTGATTTTATTTTATGCCGAAGAAATAAGGATTCTCATATCCTCGGATTAGTAACAGCAGTCATATATTTGAACAAAAGAAAATCGACCAATGTAATAATGTTTATGCTGATAGTTGTGGCCAATTACCAATAAATTTACTAAACTAAGACAATGATACATCATGCTTTATTAGTTCTAAGGCTGTCATGTGCAGTTCCATATTTCAAGTTACGAGTCCAGCATGTGTAGTTCCATTTTCCAGTTACACAGAGCACTATGATCAGAATCACTCTCCTTGACGGAAATTTGTTGGAAAATCTTAAATGGAAAATAACATTAAGATATACAAATGACAATGGGAACACCAACAAATTGAGCATTCAATGACAACTGACACAAAGAAACCAAAGATGTTGCTGGCATGAGATTCAAGATGTTAGACTCTATATGTAACATTGAAGACAATCTTGGTAGATTTTCTGCAACCCTTTCATGAAATGAAAATGAACTTACTTTCTACGTCTATCATTCATTGTGCAAAAATTTCACCTAACACCATCTTTGGGTGGAAGCAAAGGAATTCAGTTTGTTACCTAAAAGTGATGATACCTAACCAATATAATTAAGGTTTGTCTTCTGTCGACCACACCTAATACAAACTTGATCTAGTACTAAAACAAAGGATCATGCTGAAGAGCAACGAAAAAGAAGTAGTAATAACAATACCTTTCGATGGGAAAGCTTCCGAATGGGCCATCAATTGGAATTGTTCCACAAAGATCATTACTTGAAACATCACTGCAAAATGCAAAACTCACGCAATTAGAATTCAAAAATCGGATCCAAAATATAATGTTTCAAGATTCTAGTTTACTTACAACACTTTGAGGTTTGATAATTTAGTAAGCTCCCTTGGGATAGATCCAGTCAATTTGTTATTGTTCAAACGCCTACACACAACAAACATTAAAAATCCTTTAAAAACCAAGAAAAATATTTAAAACCTTAAAAACCAAGAATGAAATTGAGAACCAAACTTACAGAAATTTAAGAGACTTCAGTTTAGCAAGAGATTTTGGGATTTGTCCTTGTAACTTGTTATCATATAAATCCATGCTAACAAGACTTTTCAAATTACCCAATTCCTTTGGGATTTTCCCATAGATATCATTCTTGTAAAGCTCCCTGAAATCAACCAATTCACATTAATATCATTTATTTAGTACTACTAAATTAAGAACCCAAAAATAATTAGTCTTGTTTTTCTTAATTGTAATAAATCATTAAGAAAAACGCAAAGAGAGGAAAGAATTAATTACAAGTATTGAAGATGTTGAAGTTGACCAAGCTCAGGACCCAAACTACCAGAAATATTTGCATTACCCAAATCTCTGAAAAAATCGAAGAAGAAAAAAATAATCAAAAAGAGAGAAAAACAAGAGCAAATTTTAGAGAAAAGGGTTTGTTGTTCTTGATTAATTCTTCTTACAGTCTGATAACATGATTGTTAGAATCACAAGTGACATGAAACCAAGTACATGGATTCACAAGAGTTGGGTCCCAACTTTGAAGAACATTATTAGGATCAGATAGTCTTGTTCTTAAACCATGAAGTATATTCCCTGCAACAACAACAACAACAACAACAAAAAGAATTATTTTTTATCAAATTTCATCACCATTTACAGACAAACCCAGACACAAAAATCACTCCAAAAAAAAAAAAGACAAATTTCCATTAGTTTATAACTAGAATTAATACCTTCAGAATTGGTTGAAATTGTAGAAACAAAAGACAGAAGAAGTGTTACTAAACAAACAACCAATCTATTATCCATTGCTCCAAGAATAGATTTGAACCAGCAATGAGGAAGAAGAAGATTAAAAGAGAGTAAAAAAAGTGAATTGCTTTTCCTTTGCAGTGGTTGTTGTTGTTGTTGTTGTTGGATTAAGAAGTCAATAAATTAGAAAGAAAAAAAATGAATGGAGTTCTAGTTGTTGATTATAGTAGAGTAGACTAGAAAAGCATAGTGTAGTCAGTAGTCAACAAACCCAATGAATTGAATGGAGTATGGGAAGGGAGAGACTTTATGGGTGTTTGTTTGTGGTGGCACTAAACAATGAAGAAACACAAGTATGAAAACTGAGTAGTACCAAAAAGAGAGACATTGGACTGAGTCATGTGTTCTGCGGTCTTTCACGCGTGTCTTTCTAATCTCTTCCGTGGGTCCCACAACAAGAGATAACGTACGATGTATGGCAATATATTGGTATGATGGGGGGTTTTACAGAAGAACGCGTTTGGTGTGTGTTTAATAATAATACGGACTGGGACTAGAGGAGGAGGAAATGTATTTAAGAAATTTATTGGTTTTGTGCTCTCCATTTAGCATTTACTGAGAAATTAGTGAAGGAAATAAATATGAAAAATATTTAATGGGATGGGTTTAAGTTAATATAGGTATCCGTATAAGGGGAGAGAAATCAGTTTTGTTGACAGAGAAAATAATGGAGATGAGCAGTACTTCTAGCTTCTAGTATAGTACAAGTGTGCTGTGCAGTGTGAAAAGTGATGGGATGATGATCTTTCACATCCAAAATGACTACCCGGCCCTTACTTCCATGCTTGACAACTTCAAACAGTGACCGAGGAGAAACCAAACCAAACCAACAACATCTCCTATCCCATCACCTCATTTCTCAAACTTCAAATCCACTGCCTTACTCCCCAGATGCAGACTTGAGTCATCGGACGATGATTTTTGTTTTGGTAAATGAAAATAAATCTTATGCTGGCTGGCTGGCTGGTAGGGGATTAGAGCAATTGCAGTGGTGTCATCATAACCAAAGAGCAAAGAAAGAACAAAATTTGGGTTTAGTCTGTGTAGCAACGCAGTGGGGGGAGACTAAAATTTGGTCAGGCACAACTTTAAGGCGTAACTCCAATCTTCGCCTCATCAGTCGCAACTTTAATTTACGCCCGACTAAAACCAAACCAAAGACCAAATATACTCTAGTATTTGGTTTTACTCTGATCTTTGATCTTTACTCATTCTCCACTGCGTCCGATTTTTGGTCTTTAGTTTTAGTTTTGGTCTCCCGGTGTGGTTGCTCTTAGGATTTGTTACTGTACGTTGTCGGACTTGGTATTTTGTATGTTGTCTTTTTTATTAAAGTGACTGTTTTTTTTTTTTGTTGCCGAAGTCTTTTGATGGTGATTGGCCTGGTCCCTGCACTCCTGGACTCTGATTAAGCTTTGATCTCTAGAGAAGAAGAAAAAAGCGTGCAGCGTGATGATACAGTGGCTAAACAGAGAAACACAGCAGTGACATGTAGTGCTTTGGAAAGAAGCTATGTTAAAACAAAACTTCGAATCATAAGATTTGTGCAACTTGCATCTTATGATTCCATGATATTTTTACTTTTTTTTTTTGGATGAACTTTTCATTTGTGTGGAAGGGAACTTTGGGCCCTAGTTATTAATTCGGGGTATGTGAAACGTTCGGTATGTGATACGTATGAGTATTGTATGGATTCGTAAAAGTTAAACTCGGTCAAAAATTCGGTCAATGGTTCGTAATACGGATTCGAGCTGGCAAACGGGCGGGTCGGGGCTGGTCCGTTGCGGGTTACGCGGGTCAATACTCGCGGGTTGAAATTCTTCACGGGTGGTCGTTTCTTCAACCCGTGCCCGTAACGGGTTAAACTTGCGGGTTCACGGGTTAGCCCGCCCGTTTACCAGCTCTAAGTTTGACGGAATTTCCTATGATTTCTGGTCTATTTCCGGCCAATTCAGGCCATCTAAAGCTCCTTCTCTGCAACCTAACATAACTTTCATCTAATTCAATCAACAGATTCAACAGTCGCAACAAATTTAAAGACTTAATGAAAGGAAATGATCAAAGAAAATTGAAAAACTTAACAAGTAACAACACTAATTTAGTATTTCTACACTACAGTCTGCACTCTGCAGGGCACCTTAAAAGGAACACAGTTCCATTACATATCTTCTTCAACAAAGAAAAATACCCTTCGAGACCGTAGTAGTACCATATTACACCATTGTTTGTTTGTACTTTGTGACTTTCCAACAATAAAGATATTAATAACCACTTCCTGCACAAAATATATATTGTGGTTAATCAAAAAAGGTGATAACTGTCCAAAAAAAACATCTCCAATATATTTTCTATACAAGATTTGGAGACACTGTGTCTGTGATATCTGTCTGTCCAAAAAACATTCTCATTTTCCATGTCTATCTTTGAGTAATTGAGTTGCTCCAACTAATCAATATGAATCTGTCATTTCAAGCAAAAATAAATCAAACAAAAGAAAAGATTCAAGTCAAAAACATGGAATTTTCATATTTACCCCGCTTTATATTGAAGAAGTACGCATACTAATTAGACGCATAAGAACTTACTTCGCCATCCTCCACTGCCCCATCCTCCACTATACCAAGTTCAAATCCTAATACATCTTCTCCAATAATCCCATTGTCCTGATCCAAATCTTCTTTTCCTACATGGATAAAAATAATCAAAGTTATATATGAAATTTAGACATTCAACTAAATGAAATTTTACTGACTTACGCGGCGCGACTTGGGCACACTTACCAACTCCAAGGTCCCAATCACGAGTTGTTATCACCGCCTCAGCATTTTCAGGTAATAAGGAACTGCGAAATCGATCAATTACCCTCCCACCAATGCTAAATGCAGATTCCGATGCGACGGTTAAAATAGGAATTGACAAGATATCCCCAGCCATTTTTGAAAGTACTGGAAATCGATGCTCTTGGACTTTCCAATACAATAGGATGTCGAATGGTTGACTCCGTTGACATCCGTTTTTCTCACTAAGATATAGATCTAACTCTGACAAGTCAGATTGCAGATCACCACTATTTTCCTGTGTTGCAACATATTCCTGCATGAAACAAGCAAGAAGTTAGAAATGAGTTCAAGGTACTAGTTATCTTATATGAGAACATAGAATACAAGAAGTTCACAAATGCACAGCAGCAACATAAAATAATACAAGACCACATGTACTTCATAAATAAGCTTTAAAATTACCTGGTACCACTCACTTCCCAGTTGGGATGAATTCCCACCGGTTTGCATACCCAAATTCTAAGTTCCAGTTCCAGAAGCTCTTGAAAAGGTGTAATACTCGTTATAAAGTTTTTTCATTTCTTCACGCACATCATCAACTTTTCTTTCTAATTCTCTTACATCAGGATACAACTTGGAGTAAGCAAAGTTTAGATACTGCAGTTTACATCTAGGATCTAACACAAGTGCCATAGCCAATATAGGACTCAAGTTCGTCCAATAACTATTAAATTTTTCTTGCATCTCTTTTACCATGTCCCTAATGTATTCAATTTCATTTATGCTTTCTTTTTTTAGTAACACCTGAACTTGACAAACTCCTTCAAAATATAGATTGGAAGTAGGATACTTACTACCAGAAAATAAAGTTGTGAGATCATAAAACGTCTTGAGAAACTTTGTGACAACTTCAATTTGCTCCCATTCTTCATCAGTTGGACAGTTTACATAGTCTGGATCCACCTCCTTCAAATGAGCGAAAACACCTCTATAAATAAGACAAATGTCCAACATGAGATAAGTTGAATTCCACCTGTATAAAATAACATTCAAAACAACATTCAATGAGTATACTTGTAAGACTTTTTATAAGAAAAATTCACTATGGACTTTCCAGTGCTTGGAAACCTAACAAACACCTAATTATAGGGATATGAGCTTTGAACAATACCAATGTAACGCGATAAGTAGTACAATTGCAGAGAAATGAGTTAGCATACTATAAACATTAATACAATTTTCTAACTGTATAACAAAAGTAAAGTGGAAAACCACCTTGTTTTAACGTCTTGACGAATACCCCTTCTTGTTCCAGACATTCCTAAATCTGAAACAATATCCAAGAATTTTTGTTTTCTTACTTGGGACTTTTTAAGGGCCTTCACTGACTTTCTTATCTTAAGCACAGCTGGATCAATCTTCAAGTGTACATCTTTCACAATAAGAGCTAAGATGTGAGCACAACAACGCACATGAAAGTACTTTCCCTTGTTAAATAGGATTTTCTTTGCAAAAAGTCTACTTTGCATAATTCTAGCACAAGCACCGTTATTTGCAGCGTTATCCAAGGTGATGTTGGATACTTTTTCTTCAATTCCCCAATCTTCTATCATTGCAAATAGCTTGGCAGAAAGGTTTTCACCTGTATGAGGTAGTGGAAAGGGAAAAAGTTAAACTCCCAAGAATAAAGTAAGATATAAATATCACATGCACATAAAATAAAAGATCTCAACTCTCAAGACTTAAGTGCTTCACCTGTATGAGGTGGTGGAAGTTCACAAAAATTCAGAAGATACTTCTTCAACTCCCAATTTTGATCAAGAAAGTGCACAGTTAAGCTTATATACCCTATAGTCGTAACAGAAGTTCACATGTGTGATGTTAGACACATCCTACCTGTAAGGATAAGTCATACACATCGGCAAATATTATCATAATCAATTACTCATACATAAAAGTATAAAACAAAACATACCTGGAGCAAGTTTCAATATTTTTCGAAGACTTTCTTTTCGTGTTTTATGCTTTTTGACAACATCAGCTTTCCCAGTATTCCTTGATATTGGTTTAACATCCTCATTTAGATAAGAACATATGTCCCTAAATTCTTTCCACTCCACCAACGCAAATGGGACATTTCTTGCAATGAGTAACGCTGACGTAAGATCCCGAAATTTCATCTGATCAACTTTGCGTACACGGGAAGACATCTGACCATTCTTTGCAGATAACATCATCTGCCCTATGTCCTGAGACTGATGCTCCGGTCACACATGCCTTCTCATAGATGAGGTTCCACCTTTTTGGCTTTCATATTTATAAATTGCATTACAAGCCTTGCACACTCCACTCTTTGTTCCATCTTTATTTTTAACAAGATTAAAAAATTCCCAAACATCAGATCTAAGTTTAGATTTCTTTTCACTTGAAACAGGTACAGGTGCAGGTGCAGGTGAAACAACACTTGTAGAGACATTCACAGAATCTACCATCTCAACATCATCTTCCTCCTCACCACCACTACTTATAACATAGTTATAATGGTCTTGTTCTTGTACACTTGACATCCTGGATGGAGCCACAAAGAATAGGTCAAAGACTCAAAAATTAGTACATTACTTACTTGCATAAAATAAAAGAGCACACTGCAATTTAGGTGAAATGCATTATGCCTAATGGTGAGCATAAGAACAAGCATTTACTTCCAAAAAACCCTCTCATATATCAATTAAAAAAAGTAATTCAGAACATTTGAAATCAGTTAAAGTGTAACATTTGAAAAACTTACAACTTTCAACTTCACAACAACAACACCTGCATAACTAGCTTATGTCTTAACATCATTTCAGCTCAATCTACATTATACTACACAACCAGGCTAACTCTAATTTCATCTTCAACAATAACATGTACAAACCCCGATATATCAAAATAAACCTGAATCTCAACAATAACATGTACACTTTAACAGTTCCATTCCATATAAAGTATAAACTCAATTCTTAGCTTCATCAAAGCATATAGAGAGATGAGAAAACATTCTCAGGTGAAGGAAAAGATTCACTTAAACAATCAAAGCCCATAAAATACAATGGCTCTCCTGGGTCTAGATGGCTACCTATCAAATGATGTTGATCCATGTAAGGGTACATCTCATACACTTAAAGCATATATAGAGATGAGAAAACATTCTCAGGTTAACGAAAATATTCACTTACCCCCCCCCCCCCCCTTCTTTCTTGGTTTAGACTTTAGCAGCCCTCCACTGGTTGCAATAAGCTGGTAAGCAGAGAATAACTCCACTTTACCTCACTTACAGGACCTATAATTCATAACAAAGAGTAAATAGAAACTATAAGGGTACTTATCATACACTTAAAGCATATAGAGAGATGAGAAAACATTCTCGGGTTAAGGAAAAGATTCACTTACCCCCCCTTCTTTGTTGGTTTAGACTTTAGCATCCCTCCACTGGTTGCAATAAGATGGTAAGCAGAGAATAATTCGACTTGCGCTCACTTGTAGGACCTATAACTCATAACAAAAAGTGAATAGAAACTATTAAGGTACTCTCATACACTTAAACCATATGGAGAGATGAGAAAACATTCTCAGGTTAAGGAAAAGATTCACTTACCCCCCCTTCTTTGTTGGTTTAGACTTTAGCATCCCTCTACTGGTTGCAATAAGCTGGTAAGCATAGAATAATTCCACTTGCCCTCACTACAGGCCTACCCTTTGCTTATTGTTTTTCTGTGCTCCACTGTGGTTTTTATGTCTTTCAGTGCACACTGAACTTTGGAGGAACCTAACCTGCAGTGAAGTTTGAGCCAATGCTACTTGAACCCACACACACTTAAGTTATAAAATTGAAATGAGTCTGGAATAACAAAAGCCAATAGTACCAAGATAAATTCTAACCTCAAAGATGGAAAAAAAAACGTGGCTTACCCTTCAAAGAATCACAAAAACTCAATAACCGCATTTCTCATAAGTTGTAACAGAGGTTTGAGTATTTCAAGCTAATGCCATTAAGTATAGAAATGAATGTAGAACCTAGCATCCAAAATCCCTATAAACAAGTCATGTTCAACTATGTCATTCCTGCCACATGCTAACTTAATGCCACCAAGGTATGAAGGTTAAGACTATCAAAACAATTTCCCAGCCAGTCATACTCAGTGTATGAAACAAACTTACACCCACAAACCCAAATGTGTAGAACTTTCGTGTTACGCGGTTTCCTCAACTAATTGGGATAACCTTAAACAACATTTTACAGCCAAATTCAAGAATCTCCCCCTAGTTATAGTTCAAAATTGAGAACCCAGGCAGACAATTGAGAATCAAATTGAAAACCCAAGCAGCTAATGTAAATGAATCATTCTCAAAGGATTAAGGTACTCTCATACACTTAAACCATATACAGAAATGAGAAAACATTCTCAGGTAAAGGAAAAGATTCACTTACCCCCTTCGTTGTTGGTTTAGACTTTAGAAGCCCTCCAATGGTTACAATAAGCTGGTAAGCAGAGAATAATTCCACTTGCCCTCACTTACAGGACCTATAATTCAAAACAAAAAGTAAAAAGACAATATACTATACAAATACAACTGAAGAGCAACCAAATAACTTGAATCAATTTGTTCATTATATGCCAATACAAAAAATAAAAACAAATATCTTCTTCATTCTATGCCAATATCTCAATTTCTTCTTAACTCCATCATTAAAAAAAACCCTAAGAATTCATATAAAATCATAAACCCCTTATAGTTCTAACTAAAGATTAAAGAGTTAACATCAAGTTATCCAAATTCAAACATACAAATATACAATGACACAAGTTGTATCTCATGATTCTTATCAAAATCAGATAACCTCATAACCCCAATTAAATTTTAAAATCCCAAATCAGTGATCATCAACAGATACAAATACACTCTTATACACAATTACACATCTACAAATACATAAGATCTACAAACTAAGTAAAACCCACTTCTGAAATCACTAGATAATAAATATTTGAACATCAAACGGCTGTCAAACCCCAAAACCATACATGAATGATACATCATACACGATTAAAATGATCAAAAAAGAAACAAAGGGACAAACAGATATCAAAATCTACAAATTTACTTACTTGTTGATAGTCAATAAACCATTGTTGTTGCTGCTAATTGTAATTATCGAACAAGAAGAGATGAAAAAATGAGAAGTTCAGTTCAACTTAACTGGTGTGGTGCGGCCGCTGCAGAAAAAGAAGAGGAAAGAGAAGAAGAAGAAGAGGAAAAGTAGAACTGCTAGGGTTTTTTAATTTTTATTCCTCAGGAAAGATATCAAACACGTATAGAAACTGAGGGACACGCGGATGTATTTGGGATAATGCGGGTAACGGGTTGTACCCGCGGTTTTTGCGGGCCGGTCCGGGTTCGCCCGTTTCTATACAAGCCAGGATTTTCCCAACCCTAACCCGGCTTGTTCAGCAACCAGCCGAGCCGGGTGCGGGTTTTTCACGGGTCGGGCCGGTCTAACCCGCGGGTTTTGGCTTGTTTGCCAGCTCTAATACGGAATGGCATAATTTGATTTGAAAATGTAAATTCAGCACTTAAAATTCGGCCTATATATATTATTTATAATCTTAGAACACTAGTTTTTATATGCATATGAGTTAAAAGACTGAAAAACAACAATCCAACCCAAGTATTTGTAGGGAAAAGTGAATTTTATGAGTTAATTAGTGTATATATAAAATATAATCAACATAAATCATCAAAAAGTGCTTTAAAGGATGGTCTGACGGTCAGTTGAATGATATTTAGGTCGTGGCATCGACTCCCATACTCAAAACATTTTTGAAGAAAATAGTAATCTACGGATAGAAGAACTGAAACGGCGAGTTAACTCGATCCAGTTTCAAACCAAGCAAAGTCAGGTGACCGAATGAAAGGCGCGAATAATTCGTGATTAATTCGGCTTGCCCAGAATACACGCGTACATGATTCGAGGTTTCACTAGTTCGAGTATCATACGCGAATCTGAATAATACGGTACAATTCGCGAATGATTCGTGTATCATTCGCGAATTTACTAACTATGCTTTAGGCTTTAATGGTTGTTTGCAGATAATTTATTGAAAAACAGGTTAACTTAGCAGAGATAAGTGGATATATTTTTATTGTACATTATTAAATTTTATTCAACCATAAAATTAAAAGCGACCTTGCTACGGCTGGGATATCGGGGCTAGTCTAAACATGGGACATGATGTGTCACAATCTAACGATGAAGAGGATAATGACTCTAGCATTGTGATTGGTAATGGGGTGAAGATGGAAATGATTAAAGGTCTGGATTAATTGTCCCAGATCTGGTCTATGTTAGTTGTCCAAGTTATAGAGTTTTCCTATTAAAATCTATGATGTAAGTGAATTTTTTACCCCCAACAATTTAGGTAAGCCTAGCAGGAGTACGTACTTGTACTTGAGCTAGTGGAATAATGGGTATCAATGCCCTTCTCATTTAATTTCTTACAAGCCAATGTTAAATTTAAAGAATCCGAGTTCTATGGATAATTTTAACTCTTACTAAAACAAAAGAGATGATGTTTTGTAATGCCTTCTTCATTATCGTTTCCTTTTCTACTTGTAATTTAGTTATCGAGGTTGAATTTTTCATGGAAAGCGTGCTGGTAGAGCATGGTAAAACGAATTAGAATTTCCATAGTTGCAGTTTGGATTTCAACATTGGTGCACTATAGTTCTTTATCTCAGTTGAAATCAAGATCTGCTCTTCCTGTTGCTCCTCATTCTCCATTATGTCCTGGATATCCTATATTCCTAATGTGATTTACTGCAGAGCAGTTAGGCCAAACACTATGGTAAGAGATTTCGCTTCGATATAGCTTAATTGTAGCGAAATACAACTACTACGGTCTTCCATATCGCTTTAGAGTAACGATATCCCTTAGCTACACTTTAAAGTTGATCACATCTGATGCATCTTGTATCTAAGGGAAATCGCACTAGTTTTTACTCTTTTACCTTAAAACTTCTCTTTTCACTTTTTTTATTTACTCATCTGAAGTTTATGGATTCAGACTATGAGGACTCTCCCGAGAATGGTTTCATATCAAGGCGGTTACAAAATTTCTCAAGGCTTTTTATGACCTCACAACTCTATTTTCTAGTAGTAAGTATCATACTTCAAACTTATACTTTGAAGTAATTTGTCAAATTCAAGTCTTACTGGAACAATAGAGCATTAATGAAATTGATTTCATTAGAAACATGGTAAAAGAAATGCGAAAAAAGGTTGACAAGTATTGGAAAAGGCTGAGTCCATTGTTGTCCATGGCAGTTGTTTTATACCCTTGACTAAAACTTGCATTTGTCAAATTTACTTAACAAAAGTTGTATCCTGATGAGAGTGAATTGAAGATGAATGTTGATCTTGTCTATAGTAGAATGTCATCACTTTATAAAGAGTACTTTAAGTTTAAATCATCAAATTCAAGAGATTCTACATCCAATCGAACTCGGGATGCAGCGGGTACTCTAAATAATGAGAATTCAGTAGCCCCTTTAAGAACCATGCATATGCATGTAACATTTGCTTGACAACATGAATAATAATTTCGGAGAAAAATTACTAACTTTGCATTATTTGATGAATATTAATCAATATTTATGCAGGAATTTGCTGCATCACAAGAAAGTGGTGGTCTGCAATCTGACAAAGTCATAATTGGATCAATATTTAAGTGAGTCAACACTACCACCGACGCAAAATCTTGACATCTTACAGTATTGGAAAGCACATGAACATCGATATCCAGTTCTTTCAAGAATGGCTGGAGATATTTTAGCAGTTCCCATTTCAGCCGTTGATTCATAATTTTCATTTAGCATTGGGCGAAGGGTAACTGATCGATTTCGCAGTTTCTTATCGCCTAAAACTGCCAAGGCATTGATAACAACTCGTGATTGGGACTATGGAGTTGGTAAGTGGCGTAATTCATGTATGTAATTGTTTGTGGGAGAAAAATACTTCTGCCGGTTTAGGTAATTTTGGGTGTGTGTGGATGAGAAGTGATTTTAAACCTTCAACAAATGTGATGCACGATGAGCACTTTGATTCGAGAGATAGTCTATACAATTCTGGCCTAAACCGAAGACACGGCCGTTCCATATTTGTTTCGGTCTCAGGTGAAGGATGTGAGGTTGATCTTAGGGAGGGAAGCGAAGAAGGTGTTGAGAGTATGAAGATGAAGGCTATTTGATGACTTGTTAATAGAAGGTTGAGCAGGCGAGCAAATGTTGCAGCAGCGAGCTGGGGGTGTTGAATACGATGGTATCAACACTTGGTGTTCTGTGTTGTTCGAACTTCTGTCTTTTGAAATAGGGAGGAGAACCTATTTATACAAGTCGATAAGCCTTCATTATGTCTCTCGTGGGAAAGTGGAGGAAGTGGAGTGATGGAGGAAGTGAAGTTGGGTGTTAGTGCCACACGGTTGCTTGCCCACTTCTCCTATCAAAGCTAACCGCCCATGTTTCCCTGACACGATCTTGTGATGGCGTTTTGCACGCTGTAAACCGCCAGACCAATACCCCACTTTGTATCCCCCAGTTATGACGTGATTAATGTCTCGAGTGTGTGGATAGCAGGACCCAAAGCAAATAGTGCAGTGTGAACCGTGAACTTGGTATAACATCGCATGCATCCATCTTCAGGTGACCTTTTGGAGGATGTATAGACAAGCCATGCCTTGGTCGTTTACCCTGTGAAGAAGAGTGACGGATGGTGATCATGGTGATACCTTGTTTGATGGTTGATTCGTACCCTAAGTCATTCGTCCAAGCTTGCAAAGTTGGACGGACGAGATGGTTTGCAACCCTACCTACGATCGTTGGATGAGAGGCGCGCATGCTGCCTCTTTCAACCCAAACGTTTGTATGCTAGGAGAGTTCCAATAGAGGAACCGATCAGCCCTGCATGGAGGCGGTACAATGGTTTTCACGCCCATGCCTGCTTGACTCGCAAAGATTTAATCTGAGCCACTCGACTCAGGTGGCAAAGACGAGTGGTCGAGATTAGAACTTATGGAGGGGCCGTGACATGCCACCTTTGGGCGCGCGTACCGAGGAGCTTGACCACTGTCGGTCTTGGCCGATCAGCTAGGAGTGAAGTCAGTCCCACAGCGGTCATGCTAGCATGCTCGGTTCCTTCTAAGTCTCTATCTTTTCCTTTCGTCCAAGCCTGCGAAGATGGACGCTCGAGATGTTTCTGCGCCGCAAACCCTAATTAGGGTTTTGGACCAGCCACTTTGGGCGATCGGTTTTGGGTTGCGTGCGCCTCCTTTGGGGAGACCGACCATGTATGCAGCATCTTGGGTCGACAGTGAGCATGTACATGCTTGCTCTACGACCCTGGGCGCAATCTAAGCCATCCAACTATGCCTGCGAAGTCGGATGGTCGTGATCGTTTTGGATCTTCTCAACCTGCATAAGGCGTTAATCTAGCCTTGTTTGGGCAATCATTTCTTATACCACGGCTTGCCTATAAGGGAGTCGATTATGTAGGTAGAAAGTGGGCCCGCCAATGGTGTACCATCACTTCACTACTTGTTTTAGGGTATAATCTAAGCCGTCCAACTATGCCTGCGAAGTTGGACGTTCACGATTAAAAGGAACCCTAGCCGTGCGTCATGCTCACTTTGAGCGCATGTTTTGGAAGGACCAACTGTAGTTGGCCTTAACTGTTCGGTCATGTATGAAGGTGGGTCCGCGATGATCATGGTAGCATGCTCAGGACCCCCTGAATCTATATCTACACCCTCCATCTATGCATGCGAAGTTGGACGGATGAGATATATTTCTGAGTTTGTTTTCAGCAAGTGAGACTAACATGGGTAGTCTTGCATGCGTTCGATGGGGCTAGTATAACCTGCCGTCAGGTAGCCTACGTGTGTTTGCATGTCGAACACAAGGCTTTAATTAAAGCATTAATAGTAATGATGTATACCTACAGAAAACCTGGATGGTTGCCACATGCTCCGTCGGGATGGTTTCCACATGCTCCGTTCTGGTAGGTTTTAATTCTCAGGGATGGTTGCACATGCTCCAATAAATTAATATGGCGAGAAGTATTCATTGCCTGAAGGCTTTATCCTTTGCAGGACGTCAGCTTACAAAAATTGGCTTTTTACAATTTTAGCCTTTAAATAGAAATCCACCATCAACATTAAGTCCCCTGCCTAGCATGCAATGGTTAACTATTGTAGGGTAGGCATGAGATGGTGACAATTTGCATACAAAATAATTAAAGCCAATTAAATCCAGAGTAAATACATGTTTACCGTGTGGGAGAAGGTTTGTCACTTGCGTCAATTGCCTTGGAGCCGGTTGAGTTGATCCTTCCAATGGCAAAGCTCGGCTGGGGAAGTACAGCTTGATGGGTCGATCCACATTGGCCTTCCTCTTTCTGTGTGCCTTCTCATATGCCTAGCAAGCATCGTGCATTCGATAAGCATTGTTGATCACAATCCCGACTCAACATCCTCAGAAAGCGGTAAGGCGGACTTCTTTTTTCCAGGGGATCTTGTTGGATCGTGAAGCATATAAAGAAGTTTTCTGTATTCTTCTCATTAGGCGATCTTCTTCAACATCTCAGGTATTGCTTCACACGTTGATTTATTAATCGATTGGCGATAGTTGTGATTAGAATATTCTTTATGTGCCGCTGTAACTCACCTTCCTCTCTTTTTTGCAGTACATCATGAAAGGAGTTGGTGATGATCACTCTGAAGCTTCTTCAGAAAAAAGTTTTGAAGTTGACAAACCAGAAGCTAACGCACATGAAGAGGTGATGGCTAAAATTGATTTGCCACTTCGTGAAGTCGGACATGCCGTACAGGGAATGTCTGTCTTGCATTTAACCATTGTCAGGGGGCGGCTCCGTACTCTTTCAGTTGCGATCGATATAGAGGAGAAACAAAGACATGAAGAAGCGTTGCGGGAGAAGTGAAAACGCGAGGCGTCACAAGCACTAGTAAGCTCGAGAGATGGAGGGCTGGCAGCTCGGTTGAAGAGACGGAGGGTTGAACACGAAGGTCCTGCGGGTGATGGGAAGTGTGATTACCTAATACGTGGTGGTGTGATAATCCTTGACCCTGATACTTATGAGACTGAACATCCGAAAGTGATTGGTGCGATTTCCACGGTTGCAATGGATTCTGTAGAAGGTGTAGAGGATACGCATGCTGAAGATGTTGAGGCGGTAGCTGCTGTGCCCAAAGAATTTGAGGCGTCTCTGGAGAAAGCGGCACAAGATGTGGATCCCAAGAGTGATGAAGACGCAACCAGCAATTGAGTTTCCATGTTATTCTTCTTTGTATTTTTTTTTTATATACTCAGTGGCGGCTGAGTTTTAAGTTTTCTTCTTTGCTTTTGCTTGCTTGTCTTGAACAAAGTTTTATTCAGTGCTGCTTCCGAAACATGCATATTTTTCTTTTTGTGCCCCTTGACATGAGTCTGGCTCCGTTGAATTAGATCATGTAGGATACCTTCCTCCTCCCCTTTTACATGTTTTATTCCTCCCATATTACCAGGCTGGTATGAAGATTTGGTATGAGGGTTTAGGGTTTTCTTTCTGGGTAATGGTGGTTTGAAGGTGACTCATAACTTTGTGTGATTTTATGAGAAATTGTAAAAGGAATGAAATCTTGATTACTTGAAGAAATATTGGAACCCTAATAAGTATGAAGGCAAGCAGTGCCATCATTTTGAAGGAATTACAAATATTGTGAAAAGGAAAATTGTTGGAGGAATCCCACGGGGGGATTAGAGAGGTGATGTCGTGTCTTCAAGTAAGGTAGGGATTGATCCATCGTGAGTGAACAACCACACCTTCGAGTTCGTCTGCATTGATGATCTTGCAGTAACCGACCAAGATAACATCTGCCACTAAGAATATTTCCTCTTCCTTTGCAGGCATATTAGACTGGGCAGTTATTCTTACTGCCATGTTCCCAACTTGGAACGTGGTTACCTTTGTTACCATATCTCCGATTTGAAACGGATTTGGACTTGGTACAACAGCTTGCTTCTGACATGTGTCATTCTTGACTGCTTCCAAACCTTTGGTAAAGCACTTAAAGGGGCCAGCACTCCATTCACATCTCTTGGTGGTGGCCTGCTGATGCGTGTCGTATACATCAAAAATAATTCACTTCCTCACTTAACTAATATAAATATAGTATTCGATAAGAAAGAGTTCGTATCCACAGAGAGGCGATTGTTGTTATGCAATTTTCAGATTCTTAAGTAACCAAATAACCCAAGGTGTGTTTTTGTTTTTATCAAAGTAATAATACTAAATAAAGCAAAGTAAATAGTTGGAATAATCAATAAGGAGAAGATATTGGTTAAGGGATAGTATCATTCACAAGTATGTATTTTTCATCTATGATTAGAATTGGTATTTAATCTCTCAATTATCAAAAGCCCTAGGATATCTTGATCGCAAGAGTATCCCGTTTATTTCCTGATTTTATCACAAACAACATTAAAAGATGCTAATGTGAAATCTTCTTAAAAAGCAACCTAAAGTGTAAAAGCACAATTAGATTTAACTCCCTAAGAGCAATAAGTTCTATGAAATAAGACTAATCGATGCAAACAAACGTGTAAAAGCACTAATTCGTTTTAACAAAGGTTATGATTCATATGCGATTAAAAAGATGTATCACTACAAGTATTAACCACAAGTTGCTACTAGAAATCAAGGACAAATAACTTTTACGTATTGAAAACCCTAATATATCTATAGAGATGAAAACAAATCCAATTGATTCCGGATTCAACCAAACTAGCATTCAAATCATGTGATAATATAAACGATGAATCATAAACGATAAAATTGAGACAAAACTAATTCATAGAATCAAATAACATGCTTGAAGAAATCAACTTTTATCCCATAACCAATTAATGTATTTAGCTACTCATATTCATGGAGTTCATCATCAAAATATTCAAGGAAATAAGATGAAACATAAAAGAAAGCAAACCCTAGAAGTTGTTCTCAGCAAAAGCTCCAAGAATAGAATAATACGTTTTTTCTTTGTTGTAAAAACTCTCTTTTTATAGCCCTTTGCTTTCCAAAAATAGGTCAAAGTCTTCAAAATCTTCAAGTCCACGTCCATCTACTATTCCACCAAGCCCAGGTGTGAGAAATATGTCTCTGTAAATTTTGGGTCCAAAATTGGTCGACGGAATCCGGTCGCCGGAAAACTTTCTCCGATCACTTTTGCCATCTGAAACTATCACCAAGTAATTCTGCACTTCCAGTAGCTCAACTTTGCTTTCCTGTATTTCAAACATTTGCAAAACCCTTCTAAATCCAATTTTCTATTCTTGCGAAAACGTACCCAAAAGCGTGACGCGTAGCTCATACTTCCAGCCATCAATTCTTGCATCCGACTCATACCCCCCTCGCGATTCACTGAAATATTGCGATCGACACTTTAACCTTTGAAATCCGACTACCGGAACTATTCTCACCGGCGCGTCATTTTCACCCCGTTTTCGCACAGTTTCTGCAGCTTTGGTTTCTTGCCATTCTCTCCCTGTAATTTAGCTTGCTCTTGAAGATCTTCTCAGCAGCACCCTTTGCAGCTCAGCTTCCATCTCAGACCAACCTAACTCAGGCCATTCTTCCCACAGCTCCATTATCTCAATGCAGTTCACTTCTTGAACCTGGCAACAGCCAGCTGCACTTCAGCTGAAATAGCCAGCTACCACCTCCAGTCAACTCCCATTCTCACCATGTCTGCAATCTCAGCTCTTGCGCAGCCCACCATTGCAACCCCAGCCTTCATTCTCAGTTTCAATTGACTCTGCACAACAGCACCAACACCTGCAGTTCATGCCAATTCAACTCAAGGCTTCAATTCCTGCGAACTCACAACCACGATGTCATTCCCTGCAATTTTTACTTTCATACACACAACTATTCTCTGCTATGCATACACAACTCATATGCTTCTCACTGCCACTCTTCACCCTGTCTTAACCTCCATCATCCAATATCAGCTGCTCCATTGCCACTGCAGCAGCATCATTTCTTTCTCCCAGCATTATAAACTTCAACACAATCACCACCATAACAGCCAAAGCTTCTCTGCATTATCAATTCCTTGCTCCACCAAACTGCGCAATCACCTCAACCCACTATCATGGAAGCAACAGATTCAGTAACTTCAGCTCCTCCTAATTCTTCTCTAACCCATCTCTGCTCCTCCCTGTAACTGCATCTATAACATCTTCGCCTAACCTTGCCATCAAATCTCCTTGCTACCTGCCCTTGCAATGGCAGCAGCAACGCAGCTAAAACCACCATCCAGTTCAACTCCAACTTTGCACCTGCAACACCCCAGAACCAGTAACAACCAGATGCATCAACTCTGCCTTCATACCCTGTAATTTGAATCTCCATTCCACCTGCAGTGCCTCCCACCTGAACTGCCATCTTTTGCATTCAGTGTCAACCCTGAACTTCTCCTTATTCAGCCTTCAATTCCAAACACCCACCAGAGACAACCATTGTAGTTACATATAACAGCTCCAGTAGTGCCATCCATAGCTGTAATACCCATTCACAGATTCACAACTCATTTAATCCAAAGCAGCACTACTCTTTCTTGCTAACCCCTTATGCAACAACAGCAACCTCCAGGGCATAAAAGCTTACCACAAGAGTTAGATTGTTGCATACTAGTTGCACCATGAATACCTGATCCCCTCCTTGCCTTCAATTCAAGCAAGCCACCTGCTAGCTCATCACCACCAGTAACTCCACCTCAAATTCCAACATTAGACTCACTTCTATTCAACATTAGGTCACTACAAACCCCATCATCTCCCTGTTGATAGTAGCAGAAGACTCAAATTACTTCATCTTTCCTGATTCACCAAACCCTTTACAATTCAGCCAACACCAACAGTAGCAGCCCTTCTAATAACAAAAGCATTTGCATCTTGAACAGCATCAAATTCCCATTCTGTTGCTTCCAGGATCAAAACCCTTCCTTTAATTTTCGATTTCTAATTCATTCTCTGCCATTAAATCCTTTTCCAATCTCCTGACTCTTCATCTCGATCTACTGAATCTCTATATGTGAGCAGCACTCTTCATCTTAATCCTTAATCGACTTTAGTATCAACCCATGAATATCAACAACAACATCAGCTTCTTAGCAATCATCTCCTCCATTTTCTCACCTCTCTGTGAACAATGATGGAGCCGCCATCGACTTTAGGCAAAGAGGAAAAATAATGGCTCTTCTGAAATTTAGGTGTAGGCAATGATTGAGAAGATAACACTTCTCAATTCAGGATTGGGTAGGTAATAACTAGAGTAGGATATATACACCCCAGTTACGTTGATAAGGGTTACCCATCTGGCATCCCCCTTAACCTTAGCTGTCCTCTTCGTAGTGCTTCTCCCAAAAGAGTTAGCTCTTATCCTTGACTAGCTCCGGATAGTATTCGCCCACGAAATGATAGCTTCTCCCCTTTATGCTCAATTTTTGGTGATTTCTCCTTCTTTTCGTCCGAACGACTCCAAAGTACCTAATAACTCAAATTCACACATAAGATACATAATTCACACGAAAATTAGCAAAGAAAGCATAAATACTAGATAATAAATACGGTGTATTCTACACCTATCAAATTCCCCCACACTTAGACTTTGCTAGTCCTCGAGCAAATCAAACAAAAATAATTATAAAAGATACATACAACTCCGTCTCGTCGAGGCTACGGTCACTTTAAGCATAAATAACAAGCCTTTAAACCCCTAGGTGTCCCTAGTGGACGAGTTATAGTCTCGTGAAGGTTTACAAGAGGTCTGCCTACAAAACCTATAATTCAAACTCCGTCTAATTGTGACAAATCAATGAACGAATCCAAAATGACTACAGGAGGAGGTACCTTGCACAAATTCAATTCATATATTAGTAAAGCTTTAATTAGATAGTCGAACAAGCCACAATACTCGGAAACTAACAAACCACAATCACAATGAAAAGATTAAGAAGATGGATATAGAAGTAGATGTTGGCGAATGTTCACAAGTGTTCGATGTTTCCCATATCTGTCTGAAGGTCACCGCTAAGATGAACCTATTCCTATTGGATTGAGCTACTTGGTTTGAATGCTACATCAACTCACTGGCATATACAAGGGAACCAGAAGTGACTTTATTCAACCAAAATAAAATACTTTCTTTTCTTTTTCTTTTTCACTTTTTTTTTTCTTATTATTATTTTATTTTATTTTCACTTATTTTTTTTAGACAACATGATTGGATCAAACTGGATCCAAGCGCATGATTCTTGTCAGCAAGTACATGATAGTTGCCTTGGATCCTGCATTCCACGCTTGTTTAGGCGACGGAGACAGGGACTACGTTTCACACATACTGCTATTCCCAAGTGTCATTTTATTCCATTTTGGTCTAATTGGTCGGTCTCTTTTTTTTATTTTTTTATTTTCATATATTTTTTCATTTTTTTTCTCTTCTTTTTCTAGTAACTCAATCACTCTATTTCATCCTAGCAGTAATAACACGTCGATGTTTAGTGACCCACCAAAGCACTTAAAGAACAATAGATAAACATGGAAAAACAAAAATAGAATGCGATATGGTGATATTCCGAGATATGGTAACAACTATCATGGTATTTATGATTATGATCTATGTTTGTCCCCTTTATAGTTAATTGGTTCCTCAACTCCTGCATTCAAAATGGTTCCATCCACTAATGGTGTCATCCTAAAGGCACAAGTTTCTAGATTTCAGAGTTCAAAAAGCACAAATTTTTTCTTGGTTTTTCTATTTTTCTATTTTTCTGATTTTTTTTTTTTAAAACACACTAAAACAAAGTATACAAACATATAAATGCTCCCCCACACTTAAACTTTACATTGTCCTCAATGTAAAATTGAATCGTCCAAAGAAAGTTCAAGGTGGGAAATTCCGCAAATGATATGCAAAAACAAAGAAAATAAAGATAAAAGCAAATGCATAAAATAAAAAGATAAAGGATAAAGATACAAAACCGGTGGGTTGCCTCCCACTTAGCGCTTGGTTTAAAGTCGTCAGCCCGATGTACTCCTTGTTCACTAAGACTCCTCTAGCGAAGATGCCTCCACAAAGTTCACACCTTCCACAACTTCGGAAGTAAAGTTCTCATAATATGGTTTCAACCGGTGTCCATTCACTTTAAACTCCTTTCCTGTAGCAATACTACGAATCTCTACTGCACCATGAGAAAACACATTAGTAACAATAAAAGGTCCAATCCAACGTGACCTTAATTTACCCGGAAATAATTGCAAGCGAGAATTAAACAAAAGCACTTTCTTCCCAACACAAAATTGTTTTCTAGAAATCATAGAATCATGAAATGCCTAAGTTTTCTCCTTGTAAATGCGCGAGCTTTCAAATGCATCATTGCGTAACTCTTCTAGCTCTTGGAGTTGCAAATTCCTTTGTTTTCCAGCCCCATCTAGCTCCATATTGCATTGCTTAATAGCCCAAAATGCCTTATGTTCAATCTCAACGGGTAAGTGACAAGGTTTACCATACATAAGCCTAAAAGGAGACATCCCAATAGGTGTTTTGTATGCGGTTCTATAAGCCCATAAAGCATCATTAAGTCGCATGCTCCAATCTTTCCTTGTTGGATTCACCGTCTTCTCTAGTATGGATTTCACCTCTCGTTTCGACACCTCGGCTTGTCCATTGGTTTGGGGATGATAAGGTGTTGCAATCTTGTGCGACACATTGTACTTCTTCAACAATCCTTGTAAGAACTTGTTTTTGAAGTGAGATCCCCCATCGCTAATTATGGCTCTAGGAATTCCAAACCTTGCAAAAATGTTAGCTTGCACAAAATCTGAAACCACTTTAGAATCATTAGTTGGGGTGGCCTTAGCTTCCACCCATTTCGAGACATAATCAACATCAAGTAAGATATAAAAATTCCCATGAGAGTTGACAAAAGGACCCATAAAATCTATACCCCATACATCAAAAACTTCAATAAATTGAATAAAAGTTTGTGGCATTTGATTGCGGGCACCTAGATTTCCTATCCTTTGGAACCTATCACAAGTTGTGAAAAATATATGTGCATCCTTAAATAGAGTTGGCCAATAAAAACCGCTTTCAAGTACCTTGTGAGCTGTTCTTTTACTCCCAAAATGTCCTCCGCAAGCATAGGAGTGACAAAAAGACAAGATAGAGTTAAATTCAGATTCGGGAACGCACCTTCTTATTACTTGGTCGCTGCCATGTTTCCATAAGTATGGATCATCCCATATATATTGGTTTCCTAACCTCTTAAGTTTGTCCCTCTCGGCACGAGACAAGTTCTTTGGGATTTGTTTAGACACCAAGTAGTTCACAATATCCGCATACCATGGTTCTCCAAATGCAATTGAGAATAGTTGCTCATCCGGGAAAATTTCACGCAACGGGATAGCTTCCTTGTCCGCAGCAAGACGGCTCAAATGATCCGCAACGGTGTTCTCAATTCCTTTCTTGTCCTTGATTTCTATATCAAACTCTTGCAAGAGTAAAATCCATCGTATGAGCCTCGATTTTGCCTCTTTCTTTGTAAGCAAGTACCTAAGTGCTGCATGATCTGAAAAGACAACAACTTTTGTACCAATTAGATAAGAGCAAAACTTTTCCAAAGCAAAAACAATATCTAATAACTCTTTTTCAGTGGTAGTGTAGTTTTTTTGGGCTTCATTTAACGTTCTAGAAGCATAATAAATAGCATGAGGTATCTTCCCCACACGCTGCCCAAGCACCGCACCAACCGCATAATCACTTGCATCACACATGAGCTCAAAAGGCTTGCTCCAATCCGGTGGTTTAATGATAGGGGCTGAAATCAAAAGTTCTTTCAAATGATTGAATGCCGCCATACACTTCTCATCAAAGTTAAAAACCACATCTTTTTGCAATAAGGTACAAAGTGGTGATGCTATCTTGGAAAAATCCTTGATGAATCTACGATAAAAACATGCATGGCCAAGAAAAGAGCGAATCTCCCTCACCGTAGTGGGAGGGGTTAGAGTACGAATAATGTCTATCTTAGATTTATCAATTTCCAAGCCTTTAGAAGATACTATATGGCCTAAAACTATGCCATGAGTTACCATGAAATGACACTTCTCCCAATTAAGCACAAGATTTGTTTCAACACATAGTTCAAGGATTAGTGACAAATTGTTCAAACAAAGGTCAAATGAATCACCAAAGACACTAAAATCGTCCATGAAAACTTCGATTATGTTCTCAACATATTCTGAAAATATACTTACCATACACCTTTGAAAAGTAGCTGGAGCATTGCACAAGCCAAAAGGCATCCTTCGATAAGCAAAAGTACCAAAAGGACAAGTGAAAGTGGTTTTCTCTTGATCCTCCGGCGCAATCACAATCTGATTATAACCTGAATAGCCATCAAGAAAGCAATAATAAGAATGTCCAGCTAAACGTTCAAGCATTTGATCAATAAAAGGTAATGGAAAGTGATCTTTTCTAGTAGTGGCATTCAATTTCCTATAATCAATACAAACCCTCCAACCGGTTTGCACACGATTTGGGACAAGTTCATTCTCATCATTCTCCACCACAGTCACACCTGATTTCTTTGGTACAACTTGTACCGGGCTCACCCAATTGCTATCGGATATGGGGTAGATAACACCCACTTCCAAAAGCTTGAGTATCTCCTTTTTCACAACTTCCATCATAGGGGGGTTCAAACGACGCTGCGCTTCCCTTGTAGGCTTTGCATCGTCCTCCAAATGTATCTTATGCATACAAACGGTAGGGCTTATACCCTTGATATCGGCAATTGTCCATCCTATGGCCGTCTTGTGCTTCCTTAGCACCCTTAGAAGTTTTTTCTCCTGTAATTCACTAAGCTCATTAGAAACAATCACAGGTAACTCTTTATTGTCACCCAAGTACAAGTACTTTAAGTAACTAGGAAGAGGTTTCAATTCTAACTTTGGAGATTTAACAATAGAGGGTAAAAGTTTCTCATTACTGCATGGTAAAGAAATAAAAGAGATATTATGAGTTTCCGGGCATCCTTGTAGTGAGTTGAGATCACCAAGGGATTCTTTAACCTCAATACCACATTCTACACCATTATCAATGGATGTAGTTAGAACGGTTTCCAAAGCATCTTCACCATTCAATTCAAAAATTTGTTGTGCCAACGTATCCATAACATCAACGGAGAAGCAAGAGTGGACATCACTAGGATATCTCATCGTCTCGAAAATGTTGAAACGTATTACTTCTCCATCAAACTCCATAGTTAGCGTTCCCTTATCCACATTAATAATGGTCTTCGCCGTTTTCATGAAGGGGCGCCCAAGTAGCAATGGAAGAGACGAGTCCGGTGAACCTTCATCCATCTCTAACACACAAAAATCTGCTGGAAATACTAGTTGATTAACCTGCACAAGAACATCCTCAACAATACCCATAGGGTAGACATTAGAACGATCGGCTAATTGCAACACAATTTCAGCCTTTTTGAGAGGACCTAAATCAAGCGACTTATACATAGATGCAGGCATAACATTAACGGATGCACCTAAGTCTAACATTGCTTTGTTAAATGTAGTGGTACCAATTGTGACGGGGATGTCAAAGCTGCCCGGGTCTTTGCATTTCAGTGGGAGTTTGTGTTGTAAGATTTCCGAAGCATTCTCCCCCACACTAAGAACTTCATTACCTTTGAGCCCTTTCTTATTGGTACACAAGTCCTTCAACACTTTTGCATACTTTGGAACTTGCTTTATAGCATCAATGAGTGGTATGTTCACATGAATCTTCTTAAGAACGTCTAAAATCTCCTTTTCTAGTGCCTCCTTCTTAGAATTTGCAAATCTGCGAGGAAAAGGTAAAGGAGGAACATAAGTAGGAATAGGAGTTTTAGAGTTAGGAATAGGTACCTCAGAAGTTTGGGGAGAATCCTCATTCTTCTCCTCCAAAACAGGTTCCTTTGGTGTTTCCACCTTGCCCGAATCAGCAACTTTGGGTTGCACAAGTTGTGTACCACTTCTCAATGTAATCGCATTCACACCCTCTTTTGGATTAATAGGTTGAGAAGGGAGTTTCCCACTATTTTGTGCCTTCAATTGGTTCAACTCAGTAGCCATAGAACCCATTTGTGTCTGCAACTCCTTGATCGCACTCTTGGTTTCTTGTTGGCTATCTTTAAACATAGAAGAAATGCCTTGCATCATTGTTTGAAGCTTTGCATCGATATCGGAACCTTGATTTTGCATTGATTGTTGTGGTTGCTGAAATTGTTGACGCGGCTGGAATTGTTGTTGTTGAGGTTGAAATTCACCCGAATTGTTGAAAGTAGGTTGTTGAACCGCTCCTTTCTTGTTCGCATAGCTAAAATTGGGGTGATCTCTCCATCCTGGATTGTAAGTATTTGAATAAGGATCATATCGTCTTGGCTGATTTGGAAAAATCTCATTAGCTTGCTCATTGACGTCTTCATACCCATGAGAATTTGGTATCACCGCGGCTGAAACTTGTTGTAGAATTGCTGTGATGTTTCCCATTTGTTGACGAAGTTCCTCCACCTCGCTCACTTCATTGACTCGCCGAAGAAGCACATCCGAACCACGACTCAAGAATTATTGAGAGTTTGCTGCCATGTTTTCAATCAACTCTATAGCTTGTGCCACCGTCTTGCTCACTAGTGCACCACCACCCGCTGCGTCGATAAGATTCCTATCACTTGATTGGAGTCCTTCATAAAAGTATTGGATAATCATAGCGTCACTAAATTGGTGATGAGGACAGCTGGCCACCAACCTCTTGTATCGTTCCCAACAATCATATAACGATTCTCCGACATTTTGCTTCATTCCGCAAATTTCCTTGCGAATTTGAGTAGCCTTAGATGCAGGAAAATATCTCTCTAGAAAGAGTTTCTTGAGCCCATTCCAAGTTGTAACACTCCCTGAAGGCAAGTAGTATAACCAATCCTTAGCATTACCTTCCAATGAGAATCGAAAAACCTTCAACACAGCACCATCCGCCGCCATATTTGTTGGGAGCATAGCCATGACAATGGTGTGGAAATCCATAAGATGCTTGTTTGGATCTTCATTCACCAAGCCATGGAACTTTGGTAATTCTCTAAGAAGTCCCGGCTTGATTTCAAAAGTGGAGTTGGTTTGAATGCAACCCTGTTGTATATCCAACTTGTGAGAAGCTAAGTCTTTAAGTGAACGATTTGCAGGGTCACCCATTGCTTCTTCTCCTTATTGATTATTCCAACTATTTACTTTGCTTTATTTAGTATTATTACTTTGATAAAAACAAAAACACACCTTGGGTTATTTGGTTACTTAAGAATCTGAAAATTGCATAACAACAATCGCCTCTCTGTGGATACGAACTCTTTCTTATCGAATACTATATTTATATTAGTTAAGTGAGGAAGTGAATTATTTTTGACGCATACGACACGCATCAAATTTTGGCGCCGTTGCCGGGGATGCTGACGTCATCGCCGGAATCCGGTCGCCGAAAAACTTTCTCCGATCACTTTTGCCATCTGAAACTATCACCAAGTAATTCTGCACTTCCAGTAGCTCAACTTTGCTTTCCTGTATTTCAAACATTTGCAAAACCCTTCTAAATCCAATTTTCTATTCTTGCGAAAACGTACCCAAAAGCGTGACGCGTAGCTCACACTTCCAGCCATCAATTCTTGCATCCGACTCATACCCCCCTCGCGATTTACTGAAATATTGCGATCGACACTTTAACCTATGAAATCCGACTACCGGAACTATTCTCACCGGCGCGCCATTTTCACCCCGTTTTCGCACAGTTTCTGCAGCTTTGGTTTCTTGCCATTCTGTCCCTGTAATTTAGCTTGCTCTTGAAGCTCTTCTCAGCAGCACCCTTTGCAGCTCAGCTGCCATCTCAGACCAACCTAACTCAGGCCATTCTTCCCACAGCTCAATTATCTCAATGCAGTTCACTTCTTGAACCTGGAAACAGCCAGCTGCACTTCAGTTGAAATAGCCAGCTACCACCTCCAGTCAACTCCCATTCTCACCATGTCTGCAATCTCAGCTCTTGCGCATCCCACCATTGCAACCCCAGCCTTCATTCTTAGTTTCAATTGACTCTGCACAACAACACCAACACCTGCAGTTCATGCCAATTCAACTCAAGGCTTCAATTCCTGCGAACTCACAACCACGATGTCATTCCCTGCAATTTTTACATTCATACACACAACTATTCTCTGCTATGCATACACAACTCATCTGCTTCTCACTGCCACTCTTCACCCTGTCTTAACCTCCATCATCCAATATCAGCTGCTCCATTGCCACTGCAGCAGCAGCATTTCTTTCTCCCAGCATTATCAACTTCAACAAAATCACCACCATAACAGCCAAAGCTTCTCTGCATTATCAATTCCTTGCTCCACCAAACTGCGCAATCACCTCAACCCACTGTCATGGAAGCAACAGATTCAGTAACTTCAGCTCCTCCTAATTCTTCTCTAACCCATCTCTGCTCCTCCATGAATCGCATCTATAACATCTTCGCCTAACCTTGCCATCAAATCTCCTTGCTACCTTCCCTTGCAATGGCAGCATCAACGCAGCTAAAACCACCATCCAGTTCAACTCCAACTTTGCACCTGCAACACCCCAGAACCAGTAACAACCAGCTGCATCAACTCTGCCTTCATACCCTGTAATTTGAATCTCCATTCCACCTGCAGTGCCTCCCACCTGAACTGCCATATTTTGCATTCAGTGTCAACCCTGAACTTCTCCTTATTCAGCCTTAAATTCCAAACACCCACCAGAGACAACCATTGCAGTTACATATAACAGCTCCAGTAGTGCCATCCATAGCTGCAATACCCATTCACAGATTCACAACTCATTTAATCCAAAGCATCACTATTCTTTCTTGCTAACCCCTTATGCAACAACAACAACAACCTCCAGGGCATAACATCTCACCACAAGAGTTAGATTGTTGCATACTAGTTGCACCATGAACACATGATCCCCTCCTTTCCTTCAATTCAAGCAAGCCACCTGCTAGCTCATCACCACTAGTAACTCCACCTCAAATTCCAACATCAGACTCACTGCTATTCAATATTAGGTCACCACAAACCCCATCATCTCGGTGTTGATAGCAGCAGCAGACTCAAATTGCTTCATCTTTCCTGATTCGCCAAACCCTTTACAATTCAGCCAACACCAACAGTAGCAGCCCTTCTAATAACAAAAGCATTTGCATCTTGAACAGCATCAAATTCCCATTCTGTTGCTTCCAGGATCAAAACCCTTCCTTTAATTTTCGATTTCTAATTCATTCTCTGCCAATAAATCCTTTTCCAATATCCTGAATCTTCATCTCGATCTACTGAATCTCTATATGTGAGAAGCACTATTCATCTTAATCCTTAATCGACTTTAGTAGCAACCCCTGAATATCAACAACAGCATCAGCTTCTTAGCAATCATCTCCTCCATTTTCTCACCTCTCTGTGAACAATGATGGAGCCGCCATCGACTTCAGGCAAAGAGGAAAAATAATGGCTCTTCTGAAATTTAGGTGTAGGCAATGATTGAGAAGATAACACTTCTCAATTCAGGATTGGGTAGGTAATAACTAGAGTAGGATATATACACCCCAGTTACGTTGATAAGGGTTACCCATCTGGCATCCCCCTTAACCTTAGCTGTCCTCTTCGTAGTGCTTCTCCCAAAAGAGTTAGCTCTTATCCTTGACTAGCTCCGGATAGTATTCGCCCACGAAATGATAGCTTCTCCCCTTTATGCTCAATTTTTGGTGATTTCTCCTTCTTTTCGTCCGAACGACTCCAAAGTACCTAATAACTCAAATTCACACATAAGATACATAATTCACACGAAAATTAGCAAAGAAAGCATAAATACTAGATAATAAATACGGTGTATTCTAAACCTATCACCTTCCTGTCAGGTGAAACAGTCTCCGATGGTCTAGCAGGACAATCATCCACTACTTGCAAAGAGGGTAGTTCAATGAGACTTACTTGGGATCGGAATCTCTTGACGCAGGACGAAGGGATTTCACCAGGGAGTTGCGTTATGCCTGTGAGTTGTTGGTATGGTGGCAACAGGCAGTCTTCGATTCTCCAAGGTTTGTTGGAAATCATCGGAGCTGGCTTGTTGGAGATTCTTTCAGGTACTGAGATTGGTAAGGAATGCGCCTTGTGTACCCACGGGCGCCCCAGAATCATTTCTTAATCCGGATGTTCCTTAATTATATGGAATCTAGCTTATGTTGGCGTGTTACCAATCTTGACATCAAGGTCAATGTATCCGTAAACATCCACAAATTCTCCTGCTGGGCTCTTGATCACAGTCGGACCACGGGTAACCTCCTGCTTTGAGATTTTCGCAGCTTGCAGGGTCTTGATAATAACGATGTTGAATTCAGAAGCTGCATCGATTAATGTTCTGTCGAACTTGACATCTTTCAGATGGGCTACGGTCAAAAGTCCCCAGTTTCCTTTGTTGGCGCTGTCTTCCAAGGAGGCTTGAGATGCTGGAACGACTTCTCTTCCTGGGTATAAGCGCCTGGCTGACACAATACGGTTGAGGGCCATGAACATATCTTGACGTTGTACCTTGGAAAGGTACAAGATTTCACACAGTGTTCCATCATGGATTATACAGTCTTGCGCACAGAGCTTCCAGAGATCATGCAACTTCGGACAGGAAGGGGGTCTCTGTGAACTCCTTCATTTCCCAATTAGAGCTCTCCTACTGCTATCATTTCCTTGAAGATTTCTTTCATCTTGTTGCAATCCTTAGTTGGGTGGTGGACAAACCTATGATAACGGCAGTACTTAGGGTCTGCCATGTCTTTCTTAGTTGGTGGACGTCTGATAGGAGGTAGCTTGATAATATCATCCTGAATCCATGCCTCCAAGAGTTCTATTACTTCATTTATCGGAAACGGGAAGCATGTGTCTTCGGTGCTCTGCGCAGGATCTTTTCCTGTTCCTTTTCGAGGCGAATCTTTATGCGTTTGAGCCGCACGCTTGGGTAGTTGTTCTGCCGCCGCTGGAGCTTTTCTCTTTCCGCCTTCACTTACTACACTGAAAAAGGGCCAGTATTATACTGCTTGTTGATGAGGCTCCTGTTTCCCCGATTATCTCGTGAATCGTCGCTCCGAACGATTCTGGTTCTTTCCAATAATGCTGGGGCGGTAGTGGCCGAACGTTTGGCTGCTTCATGGAGCTCTGAGAACGTCTGGAATCCCAAGTTTTCCAGCAGGGCGCGATATATGGGTATCATTCCGTTGATGCATAATTCCACCAGCTGTCATTCTGTGACATTTGGTTCATGGCAGTCCAACGCTTGTGTTCTGAACCTTTTGAGAAAATCATTTGGATGTTCATTGTTCCGTTGGGAGATTCTCCCCAGGTCTGAGAAAGTAACTTGCTCAGATAAAAAAAAGTACTTCTTGTAAAACGCGCTGACCATCTCATTCCAATTGGATATGCTGTCGGGTGCGATGTTGTTGTACCACGTATAGGCTCTCCCCGTAAGTGATTTGGAGAATTCCTTCAGGCGGAGAACGTGATTGTATTCATGTTCTCCTAAGGATTCTAAGAATCGAGAGACGTGTTCACGAGCATTACCGGTACCATCGTAAAGGATGAATTGAGGGGAGGTGTATCCCCTGGGAAGAGGAATTCGCTGCACGTCTTGTAGATATGGAGACTGATGTCGATGCGCGTCCATCGGATTTTCTTTGCCACGATTTTGGAAGAGTCTCTCCAGATCTTCACGTGTAATAAAGTTGGACGATTGGCTTCTTTCCCTGAGACGCTCTTCCCTTTCTCTTGCGTGGTCAGCAGCATAAGACTCTTCGTTCAGGTAGGCTTGCGTAACTGAGGCACCTGCTCCAAGTGTGCTAAACGTATTTCTTGTTGGCCCTTGAGGCTGTCCCGACTCTTGTGGTAATCGATCGGTTAATGTTTTAAGGAAGGTGAGTACCTCCTTCTGAGCGGTTGCCATGTCTGCCTGAGATTTAGCGAGGGTTTCTTGTCTCTCCATCAAGTCCACCATGGTGATCGGAGGTTGTCCTCCTCTGGGTCCTCCAGATCCTCATCCTGAAGGGGAAGTAACAGTTGTTCTGGTGACGGACGAAAGTGTCATGCTTGAGGAAATTCCTGGATTTGCGGCCGCTCTGGCTCTTTTAATGGGAGGTGTCACGCCTGTTGGAATGTCTGCTCCTGCTCCACTGGTACTGATGATAGAAGACGCGATTCCACGAGACACATTGGTTGTACTGGCGGGTTGCACTGTAACACCAGTAATTGGGATATCAGCGCCACCAGAAGCGTTGTCGGTTCTAACTCCGTCGTTGGTTGCTGCTCCATACCTAATATCCACCATTCTTGAAATCAGAGAAATTGAATTGGTATTGAAGAAATCGACTTCACAACCGAGAGATTAACCTCCCACTGTGGTCTCCAATTATTTGTGTGAGAAAACTACTTCTGCCGGTTTAGGTAATTTTGGGTGTGTGTGGATGAGAAGTGAGTTTAAACCTTCAACAAATGTGCTGCATGATAAGCACTTTGATTCGAGAGATAATCTATACAATTATGGCCTAAACCAAAGACACGTCCGTTCCAGATTTGTTTCGGTCACAGGTGAAGGATGTGAGGTTGATCTTAGGGAGGGAAGCGAAGAAGGTGTTGAGAGTATGAAGATGAAGGCTATTTGATAACTTGTTAACAGAAGGTTGAGCAGGCGAGCAAATGTTGCAGGCAGGCTCTGGGTGTTGAATACGATGGTATCAACACTTGGTGTTTTGTGTTTTTCGAACTTCTGTCTTTTGGAATAGGGAGGAGAAACTATTTATACAAGTCGATAAGCCTTCATTACGTCTCTCATGGGAAAGTGGAGGAAGTGGAGTGATGGAGGAAGTGGAGTTGTGTGTTAGTGCCACAAGGTTGCTTGCCCACTTCTCCTATCATCGCTAACCGCCCATGTTTCCCTGACACGATCTTGTGATGGCGTTTTGCACGCTGTAAACCGCTAGACCAATACCCCAGTTTATATCCCCCAGTTGTGACGTGATTAATGTCTCGAGTGTGTGGATCGCGGGACCCACAGGAAATAGTGCAGGGAGAACCGTGAACTTGGTATAACATCGCATGCAGCCATCTTCAGGTGACCTTTTGGAGGCTGTATAGACAAGCCATGCCTTGGTCGGTTACCCTGTGAAGAAGAGTGACGGATGGTGATCATGGTGATACCTTGTTTTCTCGTTGATTTGTACCCTAAGTCATTCGTCCAAGCTTGCAAAGTTGGACGGACGAGATGGTTTGCAACCCTACCTGCGATCGTTGGATGAGAGGCGCGCATGCTGCCTCTTTCAACCCAAACATTTGTATACTAGGAGAGTTCCAATGGAGGAACCGATCAGCCCTGCATGGAGGCGGTACAATGGTGTTCACGCCCATGCCTGCTTGACTCGCAAAGATTTAATCTGAGCCAGTCGACTCAGGTGGCAAAGACGAGTGGTCGAGATTAGAACTTATGGAGGGGCCGTGACATGCCACCTTTGGGCGCACGTACCGAGGATATTGACCACTGCCGGTCTTGGCCGATTAGCTAGGCGTGAATTCGGGCCCACGGCGGTCATGCTAGCATGCTCGGTTCCTTCTAAGTCTCCATATTTTCCTTTCGTCCAAGCCTGCGAAAATGGACGCTCGAGATGTTTCTGCGCCGCAAACCCTAATTAGGGTTTTGGACCGGCCACTTTGGGCGATCGGTTTTGGGTTGCGTGCGCCTCCTTTGGGGAGACCGACCATGTATGCAACATCTTGGGTCGACAGTGAGCATGTACATGCTTGCTCTACGACCCTGGGCGTAATCTAAGCCATCCAACTATGCCTGCGAAGTCGGATGGTCGTGATCGTTTTGGATCTTCTCAACCTGCATAAGGCGTTAATCTAGCCTTGTTTGGGCAATCATTTCTTATACCACGGCTTGCCTATGAGGGAGTCGGTTATGTAGGTATAAAGTGGGCCCGCCAATGGTGTACCATCACTTCACTACTTGTTTTAGGGTATAATCTAAGCCGTTCAACTATGCCTGCGAAGTTGGACGTTCACGATTAAAAGGAACCCTAGCCGTGCGTCATGCTCACTTTGAGCGCATGTTTTGGAAGGACTAACTGTAGTTGGCCTTGACCGTTCAGTCATGTATGAAGATGGGTCTGCGGTGATCATGGTAGCATGCTCAGGACCCCCTGAATCTATATCTACACCCTCCATCTATGCATGCGAAGTTGGACGGATGAGATATATTTCTGAGTTTGTTTTCAGCAAGTGAGACTAACATGGGTAGTCTTGCATGCGTTTGACGGGGCTAGTATAACATGCCGTCAGGTAGCCTATGGGTGTTTGCATGTCGAACACAAGGCTTTAATTAAATCATTAATAGTAATGTTGTATACCTACAGAAAACCGGGATGGTTGCCACATGCTCCGTCGGGATGGTTGCCACATGCTCCGTTCTGGGTAGGTTTTAATTCTCAAGGATGGTTGCACATGCTCCAATGAATTAATATGGCGAGAAGTATTCATCTCCTGAAGGCTTTATCATTTGCAGGACGTCAGCTTACAAAAATTGGCTTTTTACAATTTTAGCCTTTAAATAGAAATCCACCATCAACAGTAATCTTTCAATTAGTTGCAAGTCTAATCAACATCATAAAGAAAATTGTTTGTTGTTTATTGTGAATATTGTGTAGGAGATGAATATGTGGATGATGCCAATGATTATGGGATGAGCGATGAAGAAATAATTGGATCTGATTTACCCAATATTGATGAGGCAGTAAGTTCTTATGCGTCTAATTAGTATGCGTACTTCTTCAATATGGAACGGGTAATTATGCAAATTATTTGACTTGAATTCATTCTTTTATTTGATTAATTTTTGATGGAAATTAAAGATTCATATTGGATAATTGGATCATCTTAAAGTGATCATAAATAGGTAAATCACAAAGAGACATGGTCACATTGAAAAGAGAATGTTTTTTTTGGACAGTAAAGAAGATTCTGACGAATCTGAACTTATCAGTCTCTTTAATTTTTGTGTATATATGGATGGATAATATATATATATATATATATATATATATATATATATATATATATATATATCGGTAGTTTTAGGTTATGATTCAAGACCAAGTTCACTAGTTAGAGTTAGACTAAAGTAACTTCGTCCTGTCCACTTTTTGTATATGAAAGGGCAACATATTAACTTGAACTTGGTCACTTAGAGTTGGAACTTGGAAGAGTACTTCCTTACGAATCATAACCTTATTAGTTATTAACCAATATGATATATTTTGTGCAGGAAGTGGTTATTATCTTGTTATGGTGTCCTCATCACTAAACTGGACTGTTAAATGATGATATTGCATTCCAATTTTATTTATGCTTTTGTAGTCTATTTGGAGGTTTAGTTTTCTTTGTTGAATACTTCAATGGAAATCGCTCTTTCGTTATGCTTACTTATTGTTGTAACTTGTAATGTTGTAAAACTATTGTAATTTGTAAGCGTAGTTGTTTTAGAATGGTTCCAAGACTTGCAAGAAACTTACTAGTACTTCATTTTTGGAAACTTACTTAAGAATTTTAGCCATATGATAAAACCCAGAGCCAACCCGTCAACCCGCAGAGGCAACCCGTCTAGGGTTAGGGTTGAGGTTTCTTGACCCGTTTTGTAATTTTTTATGGTTAGGGTTCACTACTATCAACCCGTGACCCGTGTAACCCATCACAGGTTGGACCTAACCGGGACCGGTGCCAGCTTTATTACAAGCCAATGTTAAATTTAAAGAATCCGAATTCTATGGATAATTTTAATTCTTACCAAAACAAAAGAAATGGTGTTTTGTAATGCCGTCTTCATTGTCGTTTCCTTTTAAACTTGTTATTTAGTAACCGAGGTTGAATTTTTCCTGGACAGCGTGCTAGTAGAGCATGGTAAAACGAATTAGAATTTTCATAGTTTCAGTCTGGATTTCAACATTGGTGAACTGTATTTCTTTATCTCAGTTGAAAGCTAGATCAACTCTTCATGTTGCTCCTCATTCTCCATTATGTCCTGGATATCCTCTATTCCTAATGTGATTTCCTGCAAAGTTCAGATCAGTTAGGCCAAGCACTATAGTAAGAGATTTCGCTTCGCCATAACTTAATTGTAGCGAAATATAACTACTACGGTCTTCCATGTCGCTTTAGAGTAACGATATCCCTAAAATACACTTTAAAGTTGATCACATCTGATATGCCTTGTAGCTAAGGGAAATCACGCTAGTTTTTACTATTTTACCTTAAAACTTCTCTTTTTCACTTTTTTTATATACTCTTTTCATTTACCTACTATATCTCCTTTTTCTCTTAATTATCTTTTAACCTATACAAATATTCCACGGTAAAAAATTAAAAAAAATAAATGGAAACTGAGTTCCCATTTTGCACTATTTGCACGGAGACTCAGTTTCCGTGTTGTTTAGCTAAGGGGTGGATTTTTCCCATTGTGAGATGGATTTTGGGTGAATTTCGCTACACTTCAAATGATGGATAGCTAAGGGATATCCCTTACCATAGTGCTTGTCCTTAGTGCAGTATAGAAGATAAGAGAGTCGAGGTCTTGTATAATCTAAATATTTATGATAATTCCAAATTTTCCTTTTGGAGACGAGGAAGGAAGGATTTGGGTATCTTTCTCTCTATTAGGGAAATTCTTATTGTATGGATGTATAAACATCCATATCTCAAGGATGATCCCTATAAATAGGGATGATCAGAGAATTGTAGATATTTATCCCACTATGGAAATCTAGATATATATCCATAAATCTAAGTCCACATATATTTTCTTTCTATTTTAAATATATTAAAAAAAACATCCGGTCAAAGAAAAACCGGATATGTTTTGAAAATATTATTTTTCATTTAAAAGTTGTTAAATCCGGTCATGTAGTGACCGAATGAAGAAAAACCAAGTAAAAAAATAAGTCCATCAGGACATTAGATGACCTTATACCTTATTCGGTCGTTTAATGTCCGGATGGACTCTCCACATTAACTCCCTCAAATTTGTGGAGTACCTTGTAGACCTAATTGATTTGTGAATTGTTTTTATTTCCACAGTATCACTTTTTGGTCCACATCTTGTGGATTATCAGAGACTTGTGGATAAATTTTTGCTCCATAGGAGTTGCCCTTATAGAGAACATAGTTTAAAATGTGATCCTATAAGTGATACACCATGTTATAAGAGCAGAGATGTTGTTTGATGCTCATATAGGTATGACTGGTATTTAGCTGGGTGTGATTGCAGATGAAGTCACACCTAGCTTTCCAGATATACCAACATTCAGTAGCATGAACATTTCCATAATAATTTGAGCCATTGTTGTTTGAATGAAACAAACATTTGAACCAATCCATGAAGGTGGTTTTACAAATCATATTAACCATGATTTGTCCCCAGTGAAAGCTGTCAAATAGAGGTGGTTGCAGGACAACATACGAAAAGGTGAGTCATGGTTTCCTCACCATTATTGTGTAAGTTTCATATGAGGGCAATGCAATACATTATGCTAGCAGTCTATGCATTTGTGGGGAGAACTCCATGAGCACATTTCGATAAAAAAAATTGGATGACATGAGCAATATCTATATTTGAGATGGCATCCCAGTCCATGTATTGAATATCAACATTATAGATTTCGATTTTTTCTCTGTGAAGAGATTTTACAGTGAACTTTCCAGAATCTGTTAGCTTCTAGTAAATCTGATCTTCCTCTTCTGGATGAGTGACAGTGTCAGTGATAGCCTTGGTTTCAATAGGGTTGAAAAAGGTACTGATTTTATCATTCCCCATTATCCGTGAAGAGCTGAGTCACCAAAGATTTTCAAGACAATTGCCAGGTTTAGTCAGCAGGTTTCGTAGTCTGCAGTCCATTTATCATCCCATATGCTGATTCTTTTGTCCATTTTTATGGCTGCATTAATCTTGAATGTCCATAATGTTAGAGAATTGCTCGGTCGAACTCGCATGCGTTGCTATCTCAAGCATGTTTGTCAATATTAGTGATCAAAACTATAAAGTCTTGATTTCTAGTCTACTATAGATAAGGTCTCGGACTAGGATAGAAAGTGTAGTTGAGCTCAAGAACTCCATGGAGATCATCATACAAGACGAAGGACTACTCAAGGAACCAATGGATATTCATCGACTAAAAGGTATGTGGAGACTTGAACATATCTATCACTCAAAAGTCTATCTACTTTATCTCATATCTTGAGACAAAAGTCGTTTTGCTATATAGACTTAGATTATACACATGTGATATTTCGAGCTGAGTATATCTCGCTTATCTATTTCTCGAAATATGTGTTGGTAAAGCTTTCGCTTTAGCCAAGTTCATTTTTAACTAGTGACGAAAGTCATGATATATTTCAATCACTTTGGAAATTGCTCTGACGAAAAATAATTTGTGAATAAAAACTATATAAGGCGCTCTGAAAATGTTTCAATGATTGAAATGAGAGTTTAGACAATATAACCATTTGAGGATATAAGCATTGTTGTGGAAACACATATATGTATAAGTCCTTATTGCTTGAACCGAAGTTTGCGACCTTTGTTGATCAAGTGAAACCGAAGTTTGCGACCTTTGTATAGTACGTGAACTTCAGTCCGCGAACTGGCATAGTTCTCGAACCCGAAAATTTCTGTTGGAGTTTGTGAACTCCTTCCAGGAACTTAAGTCTGCGAACCCAATCCGCGAACTTGAGTAGGTTATGTCTAAAAACGATGTTTGTGAACTTATCTTAATAAACTAAGGAATGCTATTGCAAACCATGGATTTATATTTCATGAATCAATTCGAGTGAATCATATCATTTTTGCTTCAATTGTGTCTTGTGTAGTACATAAAGATCTAAGCAATTGAACAAATCTCTAACTAGTTCTTTTGAGTCATTTGAACTAGTTATGGTGAAGAAGAATATGGTTGATATGAAAGTTATCATATGGCTAACCATTTGGTTAACTATTGTTGAACCAACTAATGTACAAGTTTGGGTACGGTTACACAAGCCTAGAAATGTGCATTACATGTGTGTCTAACAAGATATGTTTACGATCTTACGGTTGATAAATATTAGCTTGAATCTAATCAGGCTTTTATCTAACGGTGAATATTGAATGCTTTGTTAGTAAGCTAAAATTGATTGCAAACCCTGATTTGAAGACTATATAAGGGAGAACTCTAGTTGTGCTAAGCTAGAGTTGATTCCCCTTTAACCTTTGGTTTTCTTCTTCTAAAACCAGGTTAACGACTTAAAGACTTCATTGGGATTGTGAAGCCAGACCGATACTACTTTTATCGTAGTTGTGTGATCTGATCTTGCTGTTTCTATAAATGCGAGTACAATTTTAATAATTGGCTTGAGATTTCTATCTCCGATAGGCAAGATATAAAAGTAGTCACAAACACTTCGTCTCGTCGTTTGTGATTCCACAATATCTTTTTTCGCTGCATCGATTAAGACTATTGTGAGGTAATTGATAAAGCTGAGCTGTTCTTCATGAATATAAGTATGGTTTTATCAATTGGTTCTTGTTCACCTTGATTTATAAAAAGACGGAACAAAAACTTGTAGGTATATTCGTGGGAGACGAATTTATTTATTACTGTAGACTTTTCTGTATGATACATATTTTTTATTAAAGTCTTCGACTTTGGGTTGTAGCAACTCTTGGTTGTGGGTGAGATCAGCTAAGGGAATCAAGTACGTAGTATCCTACTGGGAATAGAGACGTAGGAGCATAACTGTACCTTGGATCAGTATGAGATTGATTGGGGTTCAACTACAGTCCAGACCGAAGTTAGCTTGGAGTAGGCTAGTGTCTGTAATGGCTTAATACATTATATGTTTAATCTGGACTAGGTCCTGAGGTTTTTCTACATTTGCGATTTCCTCATTAACAAAATTCTGGTATCTGTGTTATTTTTTCCCGCATTATATTTTGTTATATAATAGAAATAATACAGGTTGTGCGCTATTCAATCAATTAGAATATCCGAACTTTTGGTTGTTGATTTAAATTAATTGATATTTGGATATTGGTCTTTGGTGCCATCCAAGTTATCTATCTTTGATAAAGACTCACAGATTTCTATTCGCTTGAGTATAGATCAAATTGAAAGATTGAGATAATAACTCTTTGATATATTTTCTATTGATTGAGTCTGACAGTCTAGTTAATTCTCTAGAAAGTATATTGGTGTTTGTCCATACAGATTGCTAATCGAAATATTGGGTGTGGTTGTTAGACCCCCGCTTTTTCAATTGGTATCAGAGCATAAAAACACGTTTAAGACCTTACAAGTCTGTGTTTGTAGCGATCTGACTCTATGGACAGAGGGGTTATCTCAATAAACGTACCACCAGTCTTCGATGGCTCTAATTACTTATGGTGGAAAATTATTATGCGAGCTTTTCTTCAAGCACGTGATTTTCAATCACGGGTATATGTTGTTAATGGCTATGATCCTCCCGTTGTGGCAGTTGGAAATGTAAACGTTCCCAAAGATATTGGTGAATACACCCCTGCCGAGATACTTGTTGCAAAGTAAAATTTCGACGGTTTGAATGCGATCATACATGCCATTACCCCAAATCTTCAGCACAATGTCTCTAATTGCACTAAGTCACAAGAAGATTAGGATATCTTAGCAACCGTGTTTGAAGGTAATACCAGTGAGAAGGATGATAGGCTTCAAAACCTTAATTCCGATTGGGAAAAACTTTGTATGGCAGATGAAGAAACATTTGATGAGTTTAATCACAAAGTGTCTGAAATTGTTAATACATCTTTTGCATTGGGTAAGACTATTCCTGAAAAGGACATTGTGATAAAAATTCTCAGATCATTGCCATCTAGATACGATGCTAAGAAGCATACCATCGTTGAGGAAAATAACCTTGATACTCTCTCCAGGAATACGCTGGTTGGAAAGCTTAAGATCTTTGATCATGAACATTGCGTTCAAAGCACTAAAGGATACTAAATTACTTGATAAAAGTAAAAAAGTGTACATCTCTGAAGATGATCACTCTGAGACAGATTCATCATATGAAGATCTTGACAAATCAGTCTCGATGATCACAAGACAGTTTAGGGATCTTCTGCTGAAGAGAAGTAAACGATTCTCCAGAATAAGCCTAAGGCATTAGTCAAACCTCATAATCGTGTTCCTAAAAAAATGGATATTGATGAAACTGATGATGAGGATATGCCTAAGTGCTTTAAGTGTAAGGTATTTGGTCATTTTGGAAACGAGTGTCCAAATCGGAGAAAATACACTGGGAACAAAGGTCTTGCTGCAACTCTTGATGAAATGTCTGACATTTATGATTTTAATGAAGATGAGAAATCAAGTGTTGCACTCCTTGGTTAAAATATTAATTTTGATAATTGTAGCAATACATACATCAATCTTGATATTCTTTCAGAAGATAATCCAACTATTCTGGAAGACAAAGTTGACCCATTTTATGGAAACTTTGTGTATAATGTTTCAGGTTCCACTATGTGCCTAGCTACTTGCACATCTCAGAAGCCTGATTTTTATCCAAGCTTGACGTGCTCCTATTGTTCATTGAAGGGTCATAAACTGTCAAAGTGTTATAAGTTTAAACACCAACAAAGGCACATCAACAAACTTCAGCGAAGAGCAAATCATTTAGCAAGAAAGCTTAAACTTGCTCAGAAGACCGCTGAGGTATGTAAGATTTTATCTTCGTCTAAGAAGTTAGTTTCCAAGGATAAACTACGACCATTAGAAAAGAAAATATGGTCAAATGGTCTTGATAGACAAAGGTCTGTGGATTCCTCTCAAGAGGAAAATGGTGGACAAATTGTTGTTCACCATAACGCAGCTTGATTGTGTTGTGTCTAAAATCTTGTCTCATATGCCTGATTAAAAGATACAATGATTTTGTAGTTTTCAGGCCTTTTAGGAACAGTTTGTTTCTCTTCTTTTCTTAGATTTTTCTTATTTATGTCTATCAAACATAAGAAAAAGTATTATCGACAATTCTACTTTTCATAGGGTTGAGAGTTGGTCGTGTACGAACCTGTTTAAAGGTTTCAAACCCTACATTCCTTTTTACTTCTATAAAACCTCTTTTTATCTCAAGACTACTTGTTGAGTTAATTGTGATTTCCTCTCACAAACCCATATGATCATGGAAACTCCGAGTACAATGTCTTCTAATGGAAAAGATGGTAATGTGATTGTTAAGCCATCAATCATGAAGGAAAAAGAAAAATCTCCATTGCCTCCAACATTGAAAAGAACAAGAAGGAATGCAAGGAAGCTAAGAGCCGTTCCTTCAAATTCTCAGAAGTTTTCTGATATTCTTGAAGTGTTGAAGGAGATGCAAAAGGAGATTCAACAAATAAAGGCTTTTGTGTATAAAACTCATGAGATTCAGAAGGCCCTGGTTCGACAACAGCAACTAAGAAGGTTTATTGATATAAACTCCTACTGTAGGATCATATTATCGCCACAGAAGTGTTCTTGCGAAGTTTATAAACAACGTTTCTGCGAGTTCTTCAACAACATACTGCGAGCGTCGCAGAATAACTCAAAGAATGACGTAACGAATGACGGTAGCGGAAACACGGGAAGAACATGACGATGCTAAGAAGATTGGAGTATCTGCGAAAGAAGACATTACAATTACTGCGAGCGTATCGCGAGTCAGATCCGAAATTAAGGATAACTTAGCTGTTATCCACTATGTAATTTCCTATATAAAGATAACTTATAGACATAAAAGGGAGAGATCAATTTTGGAGTTCTGGAGAAAGTTTTGAGGAGAGAGAAAGTTCTTGTGAACGGTTGTATTCTTAATTTCTTCAACTTCTTGTAACATTTATGAGAATTAATCAATAAAGTGTTGTTTTTAATCTTCAAATATGTGTTGATAACTATGGATTCGTGTGAGGGGTGTGGTGTAGGAATTCCTGCAACTACATAATGGCGCTAGAAACAGGGATGTTTCTAAGAGAAGATTGAAGTTGTGATTCTTCAGAATTTGAATAATTTGGAGAAGATTTTAACGTGATTTACACTGATACATCAAAATTGAAGGAATGGCTAGAAGAAAAAATACATCAGAACAACCTACAACCGTAAGGAGGAGTAGAAGAATTGCAGGTGAAAGGATAAATGAAATAGGAGAATCTTCAAGATTAAGAACAAGGAGCAATAGAACAAGGAATAATGGATAAAATCAAGTTCAACAGCCAAATCAGCAAACACCGATACAAGATAGAACTATGGATTATGACAGAGTAAGCGTGCATACTTGGCGATCAGATTCAATGGAATAAACAGAAAACTGACAATTAAGAAATGGAAGGCGAGAGGGAAGATATCAAGAGGCGATTGAAGGATTAATTCATGGAGATGACGAAAATGAAGCAATAGAGTCTCTAAGACAAAGAATACAAGAGGAAAGGAGATTAGAGGCAGAAGAACGCGCAAATTTAACAAGACAAAATCACGAGTTAAGAATGGAGAATTTGAGATTACAAAGTAGGAGATCGAGAAGTACTGCTAGATCAAGTTCAAGGTCATTTAGATAAGAAGCAAGGCGAAATTCCCCTGTGAGAAATGCTGGTGAAAATATTCGAGAGGAAATGCAAAATCCAAATGAAGAGCAGCGTTGTGGAGAAGAAGAGATGATTAATGATCGCTACATTCCGCGTGGTGAAACTGTGGATGATAGACGTGATAATAGATATCAAGGAGGTGGAAATAACCAAGACGGTGGAGAAAATCGAGAAAAAGGTAAGAGAACATTACATGAGCAAGAAATTCAAAGAAACCGAAGAATAATTGAGGATGAAATTGAGAGACATTATGTTGAACAAGCACGTCTAGCTTGCGAGATAGAGATATTGAGAGCAGAAGTGGAAGAAAAAGAGTTTCAAGAAGCAATACGTCAGAACAATCATGATAATCGAGAAAGGAGATGCGCAAGAAATCACAACAATGATAATATCAATGAGGAATATGACAGAATACAAAGAAGAATAGAAAGACAACGAAGAGAAACGATGAGAAATGAATAAAATCGCAGAATAGAAAATGAAAGGCATAATCATTTGCGAATTCAAGAAGGAGGTGAAGAAGAAAATCGTAGAAGAAGGCAGAGTGAAGATGCAGAAGAAGAATCACAAAATCTCGAAAGGCAAGAAATACATGAACGCAGAAGAAGGAAAGCTGCACTGAAAAGGCCAATGGAGCAAAGTTTGGTTGGGAATGAACAGATCTTAAGAGAGTTAGCAGAAATGAGGGGAATGTTAAATAACAGAAGAGAGGGAGGCAGAAGACAACTTGATAAGGCCATTGAAGAAGCTTCGAACCATTTACCCAAGAAGTACAATTGGGAGGAATACCCCCAAAATGTAATTTGCCAACGTTAACCAGTATCTTTGATGGAACTACTTGTGATATTCAACATGTCAAAGCTTATGTTAGGTGTATGTTGCAGTGGGAAACCATGATGTTGTATTGTGCAAATATGTTGCATCCATCCTAACTGGCGAAGCTCTGAAATGGTTTGAAGGGTTACCCAAGAACACTATAACTTGTTTCAATCATCTAAAAACCACATTCTTGGGGGCATATATAATTAACAATTATTCGCGACCTAGCATTGAAGATGTATTTGGGTTAAAACAGAGGGTTGGCGAGAGTTTGAAACATCTAACCATAAGATGGAAGACAATGTGTAGTGAAATAGCAGGAAGAGTGGATGAGAGATACCTCATTTTATCTTTCATTAATGCTATGTTCGCAACCAATCTACTGTACATACAAATTTTCAGAATCAAAAATAAAATCACCATGACGGAGCTGCGAGAGTTACAAGAAGAATACATTGCATTGGAGGAAAAAAAAGAGATGGAGTCATATCCCATTGCGAACACCAATTCAGGTGAAGCAAATGCAAGTTTACTTCCTAGGTTAATAAATACAATAGCGAGCACTTCGCAGGTGAAGCAAGAAAAAAGTATGGATGGTGGTCAATAGAAATTAGTAGCTATTGGAAGTAGAGATCAAGAAGAATTTGAAAGGGAAAGAAATTTTTTCAGTAGAAGTGTAAATAATAAAATTTAGAGGCTTGATCAATCGCAAGAGACTTATGGTGGACAGAGGAAAAATTATTATAGAGGACAAGGAAGTCAGAAGATAATATGGGAAGAAATTAAGATGCCACCTCTAAATGCCAACATAGAGAAAATTTGGGAGGCTATAATTTTGATGGAGGACATACCCGTACCCTGGAATATGGGAAAAGAACCACAACCAAATAATCGAAATCTAGAATTTTGTTCTTATCATCATTTTCATGGTCACACAACTAACAACTGCAGGAATGTAAAAAGAATCATTTTGAGGATAATAGACCAGGAAAAATTAAACCATTTTCTAAGAGATCACCCACAGTCTCATCAACTACCCCCAGCTCCAGAAATTCGTAGAGTGAATACAACAAAAGGAGGAGAAACATTTGTGATAGAAGTAGGAGCAAAAACGAAGAATCTATCATGTAACTCCATTATACATTCATACAAGACTATAGAAGACTTCCACGACAATGTTTTAAGCAGAGTCTTTGCGAGAGATGCAGATGGAAGAGAGATAATGAACATTGCGAAAGCCTCGCTATTAGAAAAGTGGCAAAAGCAAATTATTTATTTCACAGCACAAGAGGTACCAGATCCTGGCGAGATGCATGACAACCTACTAGTGGTAAGATTAGAAATAAACCCAAAACAGATAGAAGAAGAATATGAAGAAAATGAGGATGATGAAGCTGAAGATTCTTGGGCCATTAACAGAGATCTAATTGATACTGAAATCTCAGTGGATATCTTATTTTATCATACTTACAAAACCATGGGAGGAAGAGATGAGGATCTAATACCATCGACTTATAAGATCTATGGTTTCAATGGTACTGCCAACAAGCCCAAAAGGTAAATTTCAATGCGAATTCCATTAAAGGGAATATCTTCTAAGATTCAATTCTGTGTTGTCGATGTTGAATCTCCTTATAATGCTTTGATTTGCCGACCTTGGGTACATGGGATTCTATGTGTAGCATCGACTTACCACTAGTGCATTAAATTTACACATCCCAGCGGTGTTGGAGTCATCAAGGGAGATTGGGTTGAAGGAAAAAAAGTGTTATGAAATTGATATGGAATCTTGCGAGGAAAGGGCTGCGAAGAACAGAAACTGGAAACATAACATCAAACAAATGCAAAGAAGTGAAAGGTTGATGGTGGATACAATAGAATGGAGAGAAGAAGGAATGCTGCAAAGTCAACATGTTCTGAAACCAATAGATGGCGAGCGTCTCGCAGATAGAGAAAACGTAGTATAGCGCAACAAAAAAGCAGAACCAGAAAATAGTAAGTAGAAAAGGTAAAATTTTTAGATCGTGAAGTATGAAAAATGTATGAATGATTTGTTGAAGAGAATTTTACAAAAATATGTTTCAATGAAAAAGATGAAATTAAAAAATTATACAAGAGCTGAAATGCTAAAAGAGAAAATCAAAAACTGAAGAAACGCGAAAAATTCGCAGAAATGCGAATAAAATTACGCAGAGACATTGAAATGGGATGAACCTTTATGGCGTACACCCTAGTTCGCGAACAAAAAATTTGCAAGAGGCAAATGTAAGACCTAAAGTACGTCATATAAGGGGGTATCTGTATGCATGGCTCAGGGATAAGGTTATACCACCGCTGGAACCTGAGTCATGAAGATTTTGGGGTTAAAGAAAACCTATCCAGGAGAGATACTTTGGATTTCCAACTATATATATATATATATTAACAGTTGGACGACCGAAGGTCTCTTCTAAGGAGTGCAAAGTATGACCAAGGCGCCGAGGTACACGGTTGAGCCAAGGGTGCCCGGGGCGTATGAAACTACCCTGGCCATTCTTGGAAAGTCTTGGCTATGATGCACTCGGCCCAAAGAAAACCCCACCTAGGGTGCAGTCTCGTAACTATAAGCCATATAGGCAAAAAGAATAAGAGGCTACAAAAACAACTGGTTGTTGTTAGGACCGGATGGGAGGAGCTAGTCTTGTATGACCGATGTACGCCTCCTTGAAGGGGCAACTAGGGGGAAGATAAGGGCGGCACCCTCCATTAGGGAGATGATAAGTGTCTTAAGACGCAAATGTCATGAGGCTTTATATTCGCAAGAATATTTAGGCTTGTCATATTTGTGCAACAATCATACAGAGGCAAAAATCCAAGAGAAAAAGATAAGATGAGATCAATGGGTTTTTACATAAAAGTGTAAATACGTCCTGCGATTTCATCGCAAGACGGCAATGTCATGGGGATTTGTTCTCGCAAGAAAACTTAGGCATGTCATATTGTCGCAACAAAATTGACAAAATAAAGATAAGACAAGATAAATGGGTCTTTACATGCAAATGAAAGGACGTCCTGCGATTTTGTCGCCAAAACAAAATGTGGCTAAATAAGACCTTTAACTAGGAAGGCAAAATAAGACCACAAGAGATCAAGATTGAATGAATGCGATATTTACGCAGAGATCATGAAAGTAAGCAGATATGACTTGCGATATTTACGCAGATATTGAGGCAAAAAACTTACAAACAAATCTTATTCGTAACTAATCAGCTCAATCTTTCATATTACAGATGAATAACAGAGGCAAGTATGGGAATGAACAGAATGATAAAATTATTCATCTTTATATGACAGATTTACGCAGATAATTTAAAAAAACAATAGTAAGAAAATTGATTAACCATATTTCAAAAAGGAATTGTTTTCTAATGTATGTAGATTTATACACCAAAGAACATTAGATGCTGGAGAAATTCGCAGCAATATTTTATAAGGAAAAATGGATAAGTGTACAAATATTACAAAAAGATTAAAAAGGAAGACAAAAATATTTAGATCCATCATTGTCTTTACCAGATTTTTCTTCTTTTTCAATTTTATCTTCATCTTCTTCAGAATCTCCAGCTTCGCTATCGGAGATGACAAGATCAGGAATATTCTTTGGAATTTCGTTCGCTAGATAAGGGTAAGTAAAATGAGGAATTTTATGATCATCGCAGACCATCTTAATAGAATCATTGCGAACACCAACAAGAGCACTGCTGAAATTCGCCAGAGAAATCTGAAATTGCTTCTTGAATTTGGAACATTTCTCGTTGCGAGAAGACATAAGTCTTGCGAGATTTCCCTGTTCTTTTTCCAACTCTTTAACTCTTTGGCAAAAGTTTCCTTCAGAACTGCGAACAAATGACAACATATTAATAAAATAGTGAAGATACAACTACAAAATGGATTAGTGGAAAAACAAGAATAACAACCTTCTCTTTGCAAGATCATATCCTTAATCAGGGAAGAATGATCATCTTGAAGACTAACATCTACGCCTAAATTGTTTCTAGCATTGTCAAGAATTTTCGCAGCCCAAGAAAACTCATCATCATTACTAATGAGAAGGCGGGAGCGAACTTGGTTTTCCCTTTCAACAAGAGCTCTATTCTCGCAGATAAGTCTATCTCTTTCAATATGAACATCGAGAAGAGTCTTATGGAAATCTGCTAAAGCTTGAGCACCATTTTTAGCAATGAGGTATTTTTCGTCAATAAGATCACTATACTTGGTTCTTAATATATTAGTTTCCTCTTTTGAGTCAAAATAAAGGCGCTTAAACTTATTGGTTAAACCCAAGTTGAATCTATGTTCAATCCTTAAGAGATGAATTTTGGATCTAAGTTCATCTATGGAAAGAGATTTAATTTCATCATTTAAAAAGTTACTCAAAGAATCATTAAGGAAATTGAGGAGAGTATCATCATCTATTGGATTTGGAAAAGAACGAAGGAATACAGCTTCATCAGAGAGGCCGTAAATATTTGCAAAGAGGACTAACTAAATAAGAAAACAAAAAGGAATACATGGATAAAATAAAAAGAGAAAAATTTCTTACCATAAAGTTGATCATTCGCAGCTTGGAGACTAGCAACCTTATCTTGCGAAGAAGAGAGTTCAGTTTCTAATCGTTTGATCTTCTCATGAAGGCCAACAGATCCAGATTTTAACTGCTCGCGAAGATTAACAGAATCAGATTTTAATTTTTCATTTTCTTTGTGAAGAATAAGATATTCAGATTTTAATTCTTCATTCTCTTTGCGAAGATTAGCGTTTTTCTTTGCGAGAACCACACGCCTCTTTTCCAAGTCTGAAACAACACCAAAAGAAGCTTTCCCAGCCTGCGAAATAATACAACGATCTTTAATAATTAATTATAAATTCAAAATGAAAATAAAGAGAAGGAAAATGTAAGTATGGAAATTTACCAAGATGTTAAGTGAATGCAAGAAATTTGGAGATATAGATCTTGATACCCCGCGAAGAGATTCATTATTCTCTAAGAGAGGGGCATCGCAGATGGCAGCTATAGACTTGCAAGAATCAGTCAGAGGGGTATCACCAATTACTTGCATGGTATTAGCAAAAATGTCGGATAGATGAGCCATAGAAGACTTAGGATGAGAGGATTCCTTCGCGGAAAAGATATCAGCATCATCGTTATCATCAGTATTGTCACTTGAACTTTCAATAGATTGAGGAGTTGAAGGATAAGAAGATTGAGCTTTTCTTTTCTTTAAAGGAGGAGCATTAGACTTCTCCTTGCGAGAAGCATCATATTTTCCCTTGCGAGAAGCACCTTTATCTTTTCCCTTGGTCCTTACAACTTTAACATGATCTATTTCTTCGATAACCTTCAAACATAGATAAAGATAAGAAATAGAGGCAACAATATATTGTTAAAGAATCACAAAGGAATATTTCTTACTTCATCTGTGAGTAACTTAAGAGCTGATAAAGTACTGGGTTTCCTAAGCTTCTGATAGCTAGTTTTTAGCCTGTTAATCTGGAAAAAATTGGAGTAGTCAGCGAGAGTATAAAAACATGAGGAAGATGATAATGATAATTCCTGCAAAAAATTGAGAGAACATACCTCTTTATTCCTTTCAGGCCAGCTGAACACCCATGGCTGGTACTCTGCGAGATTCGCAGGTAAAACACGAGGACCGCAGATGTAGGGACCCTCTAGAAATAGTGGGAAAATACACCACCTATCATCACTAGAATGGTGCGGACCTTGATTATTACCCGGATGCCAGTCAATATCCAACATGAGAATTTTATCTTCAGCAATATCATCCTTCTCTTATAAGCGGACACCCCAACAAGTGCTATCTTTCCTCATGGGGATTATATCATAATTCGCGAAGAAGTTATCTACGGTATACTTCGCAGGAATAATTGGAACATCAGCGAATTTAGGATTCTTCGCTTTATCAGGATAAAGATATTTCTTACGAGCACCGCGAGTAGCAACTCCAGCATCAGACAAATGCAATCCCCACTCAACTGATATATGTCACGTGATAATCCCGCATGAGAAAGTATTTTATAGAATAAAGGGAGCTCAGGATCATAAAGAGGAATGGGAAGACCATCTTCAAGCTGACCTAGCGAGACTATAATCTTCTCGCGAGAACACAGATGATCAGAAAATAATTTAATGGAAAGTTCGGCTTTATGGTTTTGATCAGGGATGGAAGATAAAGCAAAACCTTTGTCCTTAAGTTTCTTTTGCAGTTGCTCGAAGGCGATGAGATTTTTACGACCAGCTGGAGCCATTCTTAGTAAGTATGGGAATGAAGAAAAGAGTAGAAGATCAAAAGAAAAGTTGCAACAGCAGCAGATGCAGAATTTACGGAAGAACAATGAATTTGCAGAGAGATTGCAGAGAGAAGGAAGAATAAAGTAAAAAGAATAAAAGTGAAGAGTGAAGAACATATACATAGAAGGTAAAAATTCCCGAGAAGATAAGTGAAATTAATGCAAAGAAAAGACGTGAACGGTTGGAGCTCAGCGGTTGAAAAGAACGTGTCAGAAGTTGAATGGATAAAAAGATACGTGTAATAAATATGGCGAGGGATGCAGATACATGTCAGAACAAAATAACGTGAACAGATAGAAAACTGCGACATTTCTAAAGATTTCAATTTCTCATGATATTTTCCCCTTCGCAGAAAATACATGACAAGAGGCAAGATGTAGGATCAGATTATCTCCACAGAAGTGTTCTTGTGAAATTTATAAACAACATTTATGCGAGCTCTTCAACAACATACTGCGAGCGTCGCATAATAACTCAAAGAATGACGTAACGAATGACGGTAGCGGAAACACGGGAAGAACATGACGATGTTGCGAAGATTGGAGTATCTGCGAAAGAAAACATTACAATTACTGCGAGCGTATCGCGGGTCAAATCCGAAATTAAAGGATAACTTAGCTGTCATCCACTATGTAATTTCCTATATAAAGAGAACTTATAGAATCAAAAAGGAGAGATCAATTTTGGAGTTTTGGAGAAAGTTTTGAGGAGAGAGAAAGTTCTTGTGAGCGGTTGTATTCTTAATTTCTTCCACTTCTTGTAACATTTCTGAGAATTAATCAATAAAGTGTTGTTTTTAATCTTCAAATATGTGTTGATAACTATGGATTCTTGTGAGGGGTGTGGTGTAGGAATTCCTGCAACTACACCTACCTTAATGAACCTTATGTTCCAATGGTTGTTGACGACAAGCAGTTCAGGGAAGATAAAGAATTCTTCAAAGGTCTTATTTCCTAGTAAATCTTCTATTTTTCTTATTTTGTTTAGAAGAATAACTAGTGTTTGGAATAGCCGTTATTGTGATTACACATAGCTATGCCAAATTTTTCATCATCTTGTTTTTAGAATTATTGGCTTAAATTCTAAACTTGTTTGGAAGATGATTTTTGCAGTATTAATCTTTATGGTTTTATATATTGCAATATTGTTATGGGATATGTGTGTTTACGTCCGTGAACTTGATTGTCCCATACTTTGTCAAAAGTAAAGTCGTTCGTGAATTGATATGCAAATATTGATAAAAGAATGAATAGATTTTTGACAAACACAAAAGTTAAGCCTATGTTGTCAATTATTGATATAAGATAAGTTAAAATCTTTTGTGATTCAAGGATTATGTCTATTGTATGTCATTATGCAAATAGTGATGGAAACATAGAATGAATCCTTGTGTATTCCGCAGTAATTGATCTTCCCTGATCCATATTTTGTGTATTACTGTGAGGCTCTGTATTGTGTCTTATGTCGAGCACTAGACAACCAAGTTGATTATTTTTGTGATTAGCTTAGTTGTGTTCCGTAAGGTACTTTATGTCGAGCATATTGAACTAAATTAATTATCTTATTTAGTTATGACTCCGTAAGTTTTTTCTTATGTTTGTGTTCTTTTGACTGGGTTGGTTATTTTTATGATTAACTTAGTCATCGCTCCATAGATTTTCTTATGTGAGTATAAACGATTAAATTGATTACTTTTGTGATTAGTTTAGTTGTGTATTCTGGTTAGATTAATTATGGGTTCTCTTGTGATCAATCTAATTGAGTTTTTAAGTCTCCATAAGTTTACTTGTGTTGAGCATATTTAGTCAAATTAATCATGGTTCGCTTACGGTTAATTTGACTGAACATTCTTTTTGGATTCCAAATTCATACTTGTATGATTTTTGTTGAGTTCAAAGAAATCCTTCTTTTTCTTTTGAAATTAAGGTCGCTCTTGTTGTTCTTTCGGGAATGACATTATATGGGGGAAAGTTCTTAATTGAACTTGTGCTTAATTGCCAAATCTTTGTGGGGAGTGCGGCCGTGGAATATTAAAGGGGTTATCTTGTATCTTTATGAACTCCTTGATGAATGCATTTAGTTCCGGCTTTATGATTGCATTTAAACAAGATGATATACATTTACTCCTGGTCATGAAATGTCTCTTACGGAAATTTCATTAGGATCTCGTTCTTGTACCTTTTCCAATTTTATTGACAAAAGGGGGGGGAGAATTAATTTGTAGTTCATACTACAAATACATATGGTTTTAGGATCATTATGTACGGGGGAGTGGTTTCCATGTGAGATAGAGTATTGACTAAGGGGGGAGTGACGTATCACCATAGTATTGTTGTTAAAGTTGTGATGCAATTGGACTTTGACGTTGTGTAATAATACTATGACACTATATAATAATGATTGAGAACTCTTGTTTTCTTGTGGTTATAGCTATGGATTTTCAACAACAATGATGCTAAACTTACAACCTTTGGGATCATTGGACTACTTGGAAGTGAGGAAGATTTCGAGTAATGTTGAAGATTAGACATGTGGAATAGGAGCTGCAAAGTTTATTTATATATTTTTTTGTATTCCATATGTATTAATAGTTTTTCCACTAAAATTGACAAATGAGGGGATTGTTAGAGCATTGCGCGGTCGAACTCGCATGCGTTGCTATCTCAAGCATGTTTGTCAATATTAGTGATCAAAACTATAAAGTCTAGATTTCTAGTCTACTATAGCTAAGGTCTCGGACTAGGATAGAAAGTGTAGTTGAGCTCAAGAACTCCATGGCGATCATCATACAAGACGAAGGACTACTCAAGGAACCAGTGGATATTCATCGACTAAAAGGTATGTGGAGACTTGAACATATCTATCACTCAAAAGTCTATCTACTTTATCTCCTATCTTGAGACAAAAATTGTTTTTCTATATAGACTTAGATTATACACATGTGATATTTCGAGCTGAGTATATCTCGCTTATCTATTTCTCGAAATATGTGTTGGTAAAGCTTTCGCTTTAGCCAAGTTCATCTTTACCTAGTGACGAAAGCCATGATATGTTTCAATCATTTTGGAAATTGCTCTGACGAAAAATATTTTGTGAATAAAAACTATATAAGGCCCTATGAGAATGTTTCAATTATTGAAATGCGAGTTTAGACAATATAACCATTACAGGATATAAGCATTTTTGTGGAAACACATATATGTATAAGTCCTTAATGCTTGAACCGAAGTTTGCGAACTTTGTTGATCAAGTGAAACCGGAGTAGTACGTGAACTTCAGTCCGCGAACTGGCATAGTTCTCGAACCCGAGAATTTCTGTTGGAGTTTGTGAACTCCTTCCGGGAACTTAAGTCCGCGAACCCAATTTGCGAACTTGAGTAGGTTATGTCTAAAAACGATGTTTGTGAACTTATCTTAATAAACTAAGGAATTATATTGCAAACCGTGGCTTTATAGTTCATGAATCAATTTGAGTGAATCATATCGTTTTTGTTTCGATTGTGTCTTGTGTAGTACATAAAGATCTAAGCAATTGAACAACTCTCTAACTAGTTCTTTTGAGTCATTTGAACTAGTTATGGTGAAGAAGAATATGGTTGATATGAAAGTTATCATATGGCTAACCATTTGGTTAACTATTGTTGAACCAACTAATGTATAAGTTTGGGTTCGATTACACAAGCCTAGAAACGTGCATTACATGTGTGTGTAACAAGCTATGTTTTCGATCTAACGGTTGATAAATATTAGCTTGAATCTAATCAGGTTTTCATCTAACGGTGAATATTGAATGCTTTGTTAGTAAGCTAACATTGATTGCAAACCCTGATTTGAAGACTATATAAGGGAGAAATCTAGCAACTGGGAAACCTGATCCCCACACATTCTGTGTGATACTAGTTATGCTAAGCTATAGTCGATTCTCCTTTAACCTTTGGTTTTCTTTTTCTAAAACCAGGTGACTTAAAGACTTAATTGGGATTGTGAAGCCAGACCGATACTACTTTTATCGTAGTTGTGTGATCTGATATTGCTGTTTCTATCGTATGAGTACAATTTTAATAATTGGCTTGAGATTTCTATCTCCGATAGGCAAGATATAAAAGTAGTCACAAACACTTCGTCTCGTCGTTTGTGATTCCACAATATCTTTTTTCGCTGCATCGATTAAGACTATTGTGAGGTAATTGATAAAGCTGAGCTGTTCTTCATGAATATAAGTATGGTTTTATCAATTGGTTCTTGTTCACCTTGATTTATCAAAAGACAGAACAAAAACTTTTAGGTATATTCGTGGGAGACGAATTTATTTATTACTGTAGAATTTTATGTATGATACAGATTTTTTTATTAACGTCTTCAACTTTGGGTCGTAGCAACTCTTGGTTGTGGGTGAGATCAGCCAAGGGAATCAAGTACGTAGTATCCTACTGGGAACAGAGACGTAGGAGCATAACTGTACCTTGGATCAGTATGAGATTGATTGGGGTTCAACTACAGTCCAGACCGAAGTTAGCTTGGAGTAGGCTAGTGCCTGTAATGGCTTAATACATTATATGTTTAATCTGGACTAGGTCCTGAGGTTTTTCTACATTTGTGATTTCCTCATTAACAAAATTCTGGTATCTGTGTTATTTCTTTTCCGCATTATATTTTTTTATATAATAGAAATAATACAGGTTGTACGTTGTTCAATCAATTAGAATATCCGACCTTTTGGTTGTTGATTTAAATTATATGACACTTGGATATTTGTCTTTGGTACCATCCAAGTTATCTCTCTTTGATAAAGACTAGCAGATTTCTATTTGCTTGAGTATAGATCAAATTAAGAGATTAAGATAATAACTATTTGATATATTTTCTATTGATTGAGTCTGACTATCTAGTTGATTCTCTAGAAAATATATTGGTGTTTGTCCATACAGATTGCTAATCGAAATATTGGGTGTGGTTGTTAGACCCCCGCTTTTTCACATAATACATTTTCAGATCCAGGAGTTACCAACCTTGGATTTAATGTCCATGTTAAGAACATTTCTTCATAAAAGGTACTTATCATCCATTAGTTTGTACCAAATAAAAATACATGGGATACCAAATACACCCAACCTTTTTTGCTAGGCAACCTGTATCGATAAAACTTAACACAATTGCAAGTAGACCTGACTTAATAATCTTTGAAAATATTTATAGAGTTATATCTCAACCTCTACTCAATCAGTTCATATATAGACACAAGGTCTGTGAACCCGATTGTTAAGTTGAGTACTTGGATGTCTCAAAAATCAACATCCAAGATCAATCTAGTCGTATCCAAATAATCCAATCGGAATTATGCCAAGTTGTTAAACTTGTTATCTCTTTCAAGATACAAATTCTATAAGAAACCAGTCTCGAAATCAATTACAATTAGGCAGACTTATCTACTTAGATTGAATACATACAAACCTGTGTAAATCCAATTATAAAGATAAAAAATATAGTGCGGAAAGGAAAAACACAAGACACCAGAAATTTTGTTAACGAGGAAACCACAATAGCAGAAAACCCCTGGACCTCGTCCAGATTGAACACCACATTGTATTAAAATATCATAGTTGCTTCAGCGAAAGTGAAGACTTTTGATACCAATCTATTAATCCAACCTATAAAATTCAGTTCACCAAGGTTCCCCAACCAGATTCATGAATTGTTCCCAACTGAAATTATGGTTTGCGAACTGGTTTTCCAACCTTCTTGTATTTATGAATCTCAAATATCTATGGTTTTCAAACTGAGTTCGCCAACATACCATGAGTAGAAATTCATTAAGTTCATATGTGATCTCTCTCTTGATGATTGAAACATTCCCAAGTGATATAATCATTTGCATGGGAAATTTTCAATTGATCCACAAATTAATTCATAAAACTAATATTGTTAAGGACCTTTGAATATCCAATCGCTAAATCATATTTCGAGATTTCTCACAAGATAAGCTTGACTCGAAACATCTTCTTTGTTAATTTACTATAAGTCATACGACATAGTCTCAATGGATATAATGATGTTATAGTGAGTAAAATAGAATGGTTCATTCTTCACATACCTGATACAAAAGTTCTCCAAAATGTCTTCGTCGATCTTCAGTCTTCAAGGGTGACCGCTGATACTCAACTACAATTCTAGCCTATCTGAAACTTGACTTAGTATACTAGAAATCAAGATATAGTTTTGATCACCTAACATTGACAATAATCTTGAGATAGAAAAACTTTTAGGTTCAACCGAGAAATGCTCTAACACCAAAGAGAATCCTTGTCTTTTTCTAGATGACAACCAATTTTAGTGATCACAACACTGTTGAAATATTCCATATTCATAAATCCTAGCCCTCCAAAAGTCGTTTGGATTGCAAATTGAATTCCACGCTTATGGGTTGTCAATGTAATTGCCATATAAGAAATCTCTCAGAATTTTTTTAAGTCCTGGAAGGTTTGCTTTGGCAGCTTGAAACAGTTCATATGGTTAATGCTAGAAGTAAAGTTGGCAGATCTGATGAGAGTATACCTTCCTGCTAGATTTTAGAGAACCATTTTCCAGCTAGAGAGTCTGAGCTTAAGTTTATCCACATAAGGTTTTAAAGAGAGATTTTTTCCTTCTGTGAGTGTATAAGGGGGATCCAAGGTACTTATCATTCAAGTCCAACATTTAAACTTCTATATTGTTACTAATTAGAGCACTTAGGTTTTCATGAGTATTGTTGATGAATAAAACTTTTGATTTGTTACAACTTATCAATCGGCCATAGGTGGAGCTGGAAATATTGAATATATCTATCAGGTTTTGGCTTTCAATTTTGTTACCTCTGAAGATCAGCAAACATGAGGTGGTTTATGGTAGGATCCCATTTACACATCTTTATTTCGGATATAAGACTTATTTCTTCAGCTTGAATGAGGGTTATTAAAATGGCTTCCATGCAGAAGAAAAAAAGGTTTGGATAAAGGGGGTCTCCTTGTCTGAGGCCTCTGAAAGGTTTAAAGAATTTTTCAGGTGCCCCATTGATCAACACAATAGAAAATGTAGTAGATATGCATGGGTGTATTTTACTACACCAATTTTCTTCATAATAGATAATAGGAAATCCCAATCAATTCTATCAAAAGTATTGGCCATGTTAATTTTCATTCCCGTGCAACCATTAGCACCTTTGTTTCTCCTTCTAGATCTCTTGTTGTGAATGATTTCATGATTTATTGCAATATTGTCAGAAAATTTTCTTCTAGTGATAAAAAGATTAGGTAAGGGGATATGATTTTACGTAAAAAAGGTTTTATTCTTTGGCTAGGATTTTGGAGATGATTTTATAAGTTGTGTTGCAAAGACTGTTGGGCCTAAAGTGGCTTGAGGATGATGGGTTGTCAGTTTTGGGAATGAGGTATATGAAGTTAAAGTTTAAATCCTTTAACAGGTGATAGAAGAGACGGAGTTCTGGACCATTTGGAGAATGTCCTCCCATACTATGTTCTAATTGGCTTGAATATGTTTTTTGGAGGGAAGCCATCAAGGCCAGGGGATTTATCACCCAACATTCTAAAGATAGTGGATTTGATTCCATACATGTCTGGAATTCTGTTTAGGTATCATTGTCATAAGGGAAGATGGTAGTTGGTATGAGGTTGATGATGTCTGGGTTTATAACATTGCTCTCAACAATTGTCATTTTAGATAACTAATTGGTGAAACAGTTGGCAATATCTTCAGCATTTGTAATCCAGTTGTCTTTCTAATCTTGGATAGACTCAATTTTATTTTTTCTCAATCTGCATTTGGTTGATCTATGAAAGAATTTAGTGTTTCTGTCCTAAGATTTATGTGTTAATCTCTAATTTTGGTTTTCCAAAGTTTCTCTTCAATGTTCATCCATTCACTGACCTTTTTCCTAGCATCCTTTAGATCTTAACCTCTATCACCTCTTTGGTAGTTATTGTACAACTAATCCAGATAGTTCTTGTAGTTTTTAATGTTAGTTTTGGTGTTACCATAAACCTACTTGTTTCAGACTTTGATGATGAGCTTGATGTCCTTTAGTTTTCTGGCTATAATCAAAGCAAAAGATCCAAAAAGACTTTTGCTCCAGTATTCAACAATGATTTTTCTACACTCCTCGTGATCTAGACAAGGCCAAAAAAAATTTAAAGGGTATTTTGACACGTTTTCAGCGGGGATTGGTGTTCAGCAGGATGGGGTGATGATTAGATCCAATGTCATGCATGTTGGATATGGTGGTGTTAGGGAACATTAACATCCGACTTTTAGAAGCTAAACCTCAATCAAGTATTTGCTCAGTGAGAGCAAAACCTAATCTCTTGTTGGACCAAGTGAAAGGACAACCAGTAAATACAATGTCTATAAGATCCATATCATTAATTTTACTATTATATATACTTGCCTCAGTAGAGTCTATAGGGTAAGCACTAAATTTCTCTTAGTCATGAAGGATTAAGCTGAAATCTTCAATAATCATCCATGAAAGATTATTAGTGAGACCAGTGTTTTCTAGCATCCTCCATGACTCAATTTTTTTTAGCCAAATCATAGGGACTGCCATGATAATCAGTATATAACCAAGAGCGTCTATGAGCAAAGGTGACAATAACATTGATATGGTTCAAAGAAAAATCAATAACCTCAATGGTTATATTGCTTTTCCATATCAGTGTTAGACCACCAGCAGTGCCACTAGCCCTACTTACTTCCACAAACCAATAATTTCAGACATTTAAATCCTACATGATTTTCCTTAGGTTCTCTTTTTCTGTTTGGTTTCATAAAGAACGATGTTATCAAGATTTAGTTTGTTTAGCATGTCATTTAAGTACTTTTTGGTACCCTTTGTGCCTAGCCCTTGGCAGTTCTAGGCTAGAGTAGTGAAGAATTGCCAAAAGTATAAAACAGTTGGATATTGTAGTGTGTCAAATAGTTTATGTACTGCATGCTAAGATACTTATCATGCCTTATGTTACGAAAAAAAAGAACTCGATGATCATGCAAGTAATGTTTCTAAAGAATTTAAAGAAAAGAGAGTATAAGAAGGTTACCCCCATATCATTAGATGAATTCCTGAAGATACTATTAGCTAAATAATTTTTCCTAGCTATGAGCATTTCCATCCTTTTATCAGCATCAACATCTCTGTTTGTTTTAAGGATTTCAGGTTCCTTTTCAGGGTGACGTGGATTTTTCTTCTTTGGCTCAAATTGAGTATTTCCATTTTCTTGTAGATTATCATTACATAAACTAAAAAGATGGGTTTTCTTCTTGTTTGTCCATGTTTATTTATTTTTGTTTTTTGAGGTTAATATCCATTTTTATTTGATTTGGGATAAGGTTAGTAAAGATTCAAGTGGGAAAGGGTTTGGGGTTGGGTAGCATGGAAAATACTTGAGGGTATGATAGCATTTGACCCCTCAGCTATCTCTTTTCCATGATTTCTAGTAGCAACTTTCAGCTTATGAGCTTTTTTCTTGTAGGCTCCTTGGTTCTTCTTGTTAGGAATGATTTTCTTGTTTCTGATTTGATAGGCAATGACATATGGGTTTGGGGTGGTATCATCAAGTTCATCAATTGGAGATGAACTAATACCAAAAATGATTGGGCTGTTGTGGGAAATACCAATACTAACAATAGTACTTTCAAATTTAAGTTTTTTAGCATGCTTCATTTTTTCCTCCAGTTCCATAGAAGGATCTTTATCAGAATAGGGTTTGTGGATAAGAGCTTTACCACAAGCAAACCAGTTGTCATGGGTGTAGAAATAGGTGTAGTAGGTTGATAAGGAACGGTGTTTGGGTGTCTTGGTATTGGAGGGATGCGACAAAGCTGGTGAGGGTGATCAAGGATCAAAGGCCTCAATACAAAATTTGAGGGGTTTAGTACATCAATAGCTAGCTTGACTTCCATGTTTTTCTCATATCTATCTCTGTCATAAGGTCATCTCGAGTCTTGATATTTTGGGTGGCGTGTTTGGGTATTCTTTTGATAGGGAGGATTTGTACCACAATCTTTGAAAAGAGCTTCTTATCAATTAGATCAGCCCCCCCGGTAGTTACACCAACCAGAATCATAAGCTTATCAAAAACACCTCTAGTACCTCTACCTCTGAGAGTGTTGTAGTCCTCTTCACTTGTGAGTCTGATAGTGTAAAATTTCATTCCTTTGTTCCGAATTTCAACTTTAATTATGTAGATTCCTACCGAAATGAGCATAATTCGATACATACCAAACCTCACCATCTACCGATTTTAATTTCAACCATTAATTTTCAACGATTGATTTTCAATGGTTAGATGGTGGCGTTATACGTCTCGGATTGTACTCATTTTCGATAGGCATGTCGAGTTTATAAGAGGAACATATCATCAAAGTATTGGTTTAGAATTCATTATCTTTTGAACTCTAAATAAAAATTGGGTCAATCTCAAAGAGCAGAAGAATTGAATCAGTTATTACACATTCCAACTTTAGATACAAAAAACCTGTAGCTTGTTAGGCTTGGCTAGGTTGATACGATGGTCTTTGGGCCTCAACATAAGTGTTTTTATCTGGCGTAGCGGGCGTTTTGGCCCTTTTTGGTAGCTGAATGATTAGGAAACCGGCGAAACACCAGTATTAGGGGTGTGCAACGGACGGACAGTTGCGGATTATGGGTCACCCGCGTCCAATCCGTCAAAGTTGCGGATTTGGAAAATCCATCTGTGTCCGGCCCAATCACCCACGGATCAGCGGATAATACGGTCCGGATGCGGATTAACCGCGGTTATAAGTCATCGGAGGAACGATATTGATGCATCTAAAGAGAATCTACTAGCAGCTATAGATGTTGATCCAAGTACATACCATAAGAGCACTTACGCTTGGTTCTTATTGAAAACGGGAGGTTCTGATGCTTGTTTTCCTTCGGACTCATAACCATTTGAGGTTTGAAGTTTTACTGAAGAAGAAAATGTCTGCAAAACTTTTGGAAGTTTACTTAATGAAGAGGCCATTTCAGTTTTTCAAAATTTTGGAATTTCTGTAATTATTCAGTAAGATGTAAAATATGTAATTGAAACTATTGGAGATAATCCAAGCTATGAAGGAGGCGATTGAAAAGCACCCATAAGCATGTGCTACTGAGAAAGACGAGGGAAAATATGGTTCAGGTTCAAAATTTTGATGTACATTGGTTAAACCTTACTAGATCCACAAAATCTTAGGATGAGATACATACAACCTATGGTATGTGTTCTGTCATATAATTAGTGTAGCAACACTTGTAGTCTCTGGTAGGTGACAAGAACAAGAAACAACAGAGGCGCCATTGCGGATAAAGTGGTATTCAATTTTATACCAGACAGTTGGATAAAGTGGTTGTGTTTGTATATTGACGGGTGCGGATAAATCCGCGAATTACAAAGTCCAACCGCAATCAAACTGTGTAAACGTGCGGATTTGAGAATCCCATCCGTGTCCGGCCCATAGCTCTTGCGGATTGGGTTTTATCCGCAATTTTGCGGACGGATACGGATGAAATCCGCTGTTCCGGTTTTTTTGCACAGCCCTGACCAGTATAGAAAACATAAAAAGGGGAATAATCATCTGGTTTTCAGTACAAATCATTCTGTGAAAAACCCTAGGCTAAAGTCTCTTCCTTCCTCTCTCGCAAATTTTCCCCTGACTGCAACTTATTTCTTGTCGGTTCTTTCCGAAAATGGATCCAACGGAAATTGGAGAAGTATTCGTAACAGTAACAGGCGGTGAAGCAGGAGCAGCAAGTTCATTAGCACCAATAATCCGTGAAGGTGATGATAATAACAATGGTAATATTTCAAACACGATTACTAAAAGTAGTTTCGGTTCAGGGAATGTTAATAATGTAGATGATAATATAGTATGTGAAATACTTAGCAGATTACCAGTGAATTCGCTTATGCAATTAAAGTGCGTGTCTAAACATTGGTGTTCAATGATTCGAAAAGATCGATACTTAATTGATTTACACCTTAATCGATCAAAAGCAAAACCACGCCTCTTTATTACTGTTCCAAGAAAGATAGATGGTTATAAAAAGACAGAGCATGATAATACTTTTTATCCCATAAGTTATTTTTTGGTAACTGCTGATTTATTGTTTGAAGATGGGGAATTGTCACCAGTAGTTCGTAGCATAAGGGAGATGGATACGCCATCATATAGAATTACTGGACCTTTAAATGGTTTGATTTGTTTATTTGATCCTGAAAAGAACCATAGTATTCAAGTGGGTAATCTTAGTACCGGTGAATTTACACCATGGATCAAATCAACATTCATATCCGACTTAAATATAGAAGATAAAGATAAATATCGTATACGCATTGCGAAGTGTGATTTGGGATTCGATCCTGCCACTAAGGAGCACCAAGTGATTTGTTTTTGGAATATACATGACCATCAAGTTTGTGAGGTCTTGACTGTAGGAGATCACACATGGAGAGTAATCGATGATGTCCTCCCAGCATACAATTTTAGAGAATGGTATTTGTATGGAGCTTCTATTTATGTGAATGGTTCCGTATATTACATTCCAAGAAAGCTAACTGGCGAAGATGCTGAGCCTAAATCCATCTTGGCATTTTATGTTGGAAAGGAGAAATTTAGATCTATCAGAATTCCTGATTTCATTCTTGACCAGATTCTGCAGAAATTTCAACCCCTTAATTCTCTGCAATTGTTAGAAATTGATGGTCATCCAGCTCTCTTAAGTCGAATAAGCCGTGACATTGTCAAGCTATGGTTATTTGATAATGAGTACGGCAGTGGTTACAGGACTAATACATGGACCGAAGTTAAAATTGAGTTACCCTTCTATTGGGGGCATGTAGACTATGGGAATGATGTGTACTCTGTTCGTTTTCATTCAGTTATAGGAACAGACTTTATAATACTATACTTGTACCGCTGTCTCGCAGTTGGGGGTGGTTATCATTATGCACGCAAAGTGACTCAATATTCTTACAATTGGAAGAAGAAATTTTTTGCAGAGATAAAAATCAACGGGCTCCCATCCTCCATTCCATATCACTCCTATGTTTCAGGTATGTCAATTTTCACGGAGAGTCTTTCACCCATTCAATAGTTAGCAAACAACACTCAGAAGTCAGACCTTCGCAAGTATGTAACGCTGGATTTGTTAATCAACAATTATGGTGTTTGCTTTTGACATGCGATGAATTCAAATTATCCTATCTGATATTGCTCGATACTTTTATACAGTTGCTATAATCACATATTGATGCCATGTTGGCTCTGATGAGCTCCTTGAAGGTCATTTGGCTGTTGAAGATCTTAAGATACTTGAATCTTTGATCAGGGTACCTAAATAGCCTATAGTTTATATTGTGATTAATTGCGTTCAAGAAACAAGTGCTACACATAGTCTTTTCTAAACTTTGGCTTATTACTTTATACGTGCTTTCAAATCCAACAAGGTGCTTTGATGTTTCAGTTGTGCGCCCTTGGTGATTACGGTCGAGTCCTGTTTTGCCTTAATGATTACATTTGAGTACTGTTTGATTTATTTTATACCATTAGGTCACTTTATAAAAACCTATAATTGGGCTTATTACATGGACGCGACTTAGCTAACTTAGAATCTTAACAATATGAACTCTTGTGGTTGTAGGTCAAGATCAATAGGTATACAAGAAAATTTGCGACATGAGACTGCACTCTCTGCACTTGAATAGTTGAATTCCTACTAAAACAAAAGTAAAATCATGCATAATTGCAGATACATATGAAACGTAATACCCTGATTCTTTGTATTGAATAAATATGTTCAATATGAGAGATCCAGGCCTAGCACCATGTTTCATTTTTCTGTGACATGCAATCTAATTAGATGTAAGTGGATTTCACTAAAATATTCTTCTTCCAAAAGTCAAATTTATGCTTTAGCAGTAACAGATACAAAGATAAATTTGTCATTGATACTTGTAACTGGTATGGTCTTCATATACATGTCTGCATACTGTTTACTTTCATGTTTTTGCCCAAATCTTGTAAACTTTCATGTTTTTGCCAATTCTTGTAAAACCTATGGCCAAAAATGATTAGTCCAAAGTGAACAAAGAAAATGAGTAAATGATTGGATTTGATAGATAGTTGAGTCAAGTTACCCTACTAATAATTGTTGGTTTATATGGTTTCACTGAAAATCGTTCATTATACATCTCATCGACTTATTGACGAGAAACATTCTTATTTTTGGGTGTTTGTTTCCTGGTTTAACGATTCGTTTCTTATCAGCTCTTCTAAAGAGAAAATCCTTCTGAAGATCTAACCATCTCACTATCTCAGACATCATGTTTCTTTTCTCTGTGAGTCTTGTATGTCCTCATTCTTCTGCGAAAGTTTATATCTGCCTGAAGAAGAGAGAAAATCACTCATATTCGATCTTTTGCCTAATTAACCTGTGTGTATTAGTCAAGTCATTTGCAGGCAGGCTATTAGTATTGTTTTAGTTTACTTTGTAAAGCATTTTTACAATGGCAAAAGAGATGAGGAATGTGAGAAATGTACTGTGGTGGGTTGAGGTTGCACCAGCTTTTGTAATTTCTCCTTCAAAATCTTCTAATTCTCCTGCACTGGAGACAATTTTTGGAGTAGATGAAGAGTGCGCTGAAGATTAGTACTAGTATGTAGATGTTCATATTTTTTGTGTTTTCTTTTTAGTCCCTCTTCCTTCTTTTTTCTCCACTTTTGATTAGAAGTTTTAGGGCAGGAAAAATGATAGCCAAACCTCGAGTTTCAAATTACTTCAGAGGATGATCTCAAACATAGCGAGTTTGTTTGTAAATCATGAGCGGCACCTTGTGTATATTATATTAAAATTATATAAAACTCTTGCCTCCCTCACATTTGCATACTTGAAGTAATGTTGCATCTTCCATGTGTACGTCTATGTTGGTTGCCTTAATCTGAAAATGTGATTTATCTTTTGAGAGAATGTTTCATCTCAAGGAAGGATATTTAGGGAAATATTTCGATCGATCTTCTTAACCTGGCAAATGTTCATCTTACGTCAGATTTTTTTTTTTTAAAAAAAATTTGGTGTTGGCGAAACTCAGGGCACTAGTAGTTTGGTATCATCACCCAGTGGCTTTACTACTGTACTACAGTGGTAAAGCTACGTCAGATAAAATTAGATTGGTTTCAATCAACCAAGAGCTCGATCACAGATATCATGTCACATGTATTGATGCAGATTTTATGCCATATGCCCGTTTTTGTTCATACAACCTATAAATTATGTGGAATTTATGCCGCAAAGTATCTACCCAGCCATAATGATCTGTTTTTAGATATAGGTCCATTAGAATACCTAATATCTAGGTCCACAATGCAATTGAATTAGTCTCCCAATTAATTCTAGAAGTAAGTTTCTATTCCTAAAAGGAATAGTAGGAGTCGTATTTCTAGAAGGTTACAAGAAATTAGAGATCTTCTTAATCTGGGTATAACTAGTTTTAACACAGTCCTAATCTATAAATAAGCATCAAAAGTGCTTGTAGAAAGCAAATGTGGAAAATTAATAGATACTAGCAGAGAGATAAACCAAGAGGAAAGAAACAACACCTAGGATATGATATAAACCTTAAAAGTAAATGTTGTAAAGTTCTTACGCATAAGCAATAAAATAAACATTTTCTATCGCATTCTATTTGTTGAATTATTCTTTTTGTATAGCTATTTTATATCTATCATATTAGGGTCTGCACATTGATCAGGTGTGAAAGTGCGGGAGTACCAAAATATACCACCAACTATTTCGTTCGACAACTTGTATGGACAAAACCTTAATATAATTCCAAGTAGACCAACTTAATGATCCTTGAACAAAATTATATAAAGAGTTTATATCTCTTTCTCTCACAAACAGAAAGTTCTAGACAACGGGGTCCGTGAACCTGATTCAACCGTGAGAGTACTTGGACGATTCCAAAGATCAATATCCAAGTTCACGTACTTAAGCGTTATTCCAATCAACATATAATAGGGAAAAAACAACAACAAGACACCATAATTTTGTTAGTGAGGAAAACTACGACTACAGAAGAAACCCTAGGACCTCGTCCAGGTATGAACACCAAATTGTATTTAGCCGCTACATACACTAGCCTACTATTAGAACTTCGAACTGGAATGTAGTTGAGATCGAATCCACCTTACAAGCGATTCAGTTACAATCGCGCTCCTTACGTCTCGCAAGGTTCTACGCAATTGATTCCCTTAGCTGACGTCCTTTACATCCAAAGAGTTGCTTCAACTTTAGTGAAGACTTTTGATACCAATCTGCCTATAACAGATAAGCATATTTGATTCCGTTTAGATCCTGAAATCAAGATGAGGAAATCCGTTTGCAATAGAAAAAGTCTAGCAAACCTCAAAATCCGGTACTTATGACGCCCAAAGAGCAGCCTAGATAATTGTTCACCTCACAAGAAAATCTAAGATGAGTTTAATTAATAATCGTTACCAGCTATCTATCTTGTGGAATTACAAAGTCCGAGACGAAGAAAATTTTGTGATTACTATTTATCTCACCTGAAAGAGATTATGAAAGCCTCGATAACATAAAAGCAAGATCAGGATACACAAACTATCAAGGTAAAAGGTAGTCGGACCTGGCTTCACGAATCTCTAAGTGAAGTCTTTGAGTCATTAACCTAATTATGTATCTCAGAGGAAACCTAGGTTAGTAGAGGATTACTTTAGCATACAACAAGGACACGTGAAAGTGTCAGGGATTGAATTTCCCAGTTGTTTGAGTCTCTCTATTTAAAGACTTTCAAAATCGAAGGTCGCTTAAGATTTAAGATAAGGTAACTTTGAAATCAAGCAAACACTTTCTCACTTTAGATGAAACACTGTTTAGGGTTTCACGTAAGTATATGAGAAATTGGGCTTGAAATTACATAATAGATTATATATTGTGGTCAGCCGTAACCGAACCGTGTATAATGATAGTTCATGGTCGGTTAGCCATGTTGAACCATAATCTTAGACACGATTATTTAACACTTTAAAATTTAATCTTGATGCACAATCACAAGTGATTAAGTGATCAAATATGTCTTAGAAGTGTTTTAGAGAGTTAATCAACGGCCAAACATATTGTAGAAAATAGTTTGAATGCATTTAAAAACATTCGACATTAATGGTGCGCATACCAGATATGTGTACTAACCCAATTCGGGAACTCAAACTACCAAGGTATGCGTAACGGGTACGTATACCTCAAGGAAGTTTCTAAACTCAGACACTTTAACATGCATACCGGGTATGCCTACCATAAAAGGCATATTCACGAACATATGTTTTAGGTATGCATACCGGGTATGCGTACCCAAATTCGTTGAACCATAGAGCTACAACGCCGGTATCCAAAATTTCAGTAGTTTTATATCTCTCTTTTAATCGATTCAAAACATTCCCAAGTGACATCAATGACAAATATCATTTATCGGGCTATTCTTGAATGATCAATCTTGAATCATTTCTTAGTTTATAAAAAAATTATTCTTAACTAAATCCATCAAGTATATGAATGACTATTTCTTTAATTCATATATTCAACAAGACAATCTTGACTCAAAACTTCTTTTATGCTATGTTTAAAGTCTATGTAGTCATACGACTTTGTCTCATAAAGATAGAATGGTGGAAATTTGAGTAAATAGGATGGTTCAGTCTTCACTTACCTTTGGTTGATAAAGTTCTCTAAATGTCTTCGGTTGATATGTGTCTTCAATAGGTGAATTGGTGATGTTTGAAGCTCAAATAAACACTTTTATCCTAGTCCGAGACCTAACTATGTAATATATAGACTCGAAATCATGATATAATTTTGTGTAATTAAATTTGACAACAAGCTTGAGATAGAAATTTTTTCGATTTCGACAGAGAGTGCTCTAACAAAGAGGTACCAGGGCAAGAATGTAAATAAGCAATGTTTTCACCGATGAATTGAAAGGCTTCAATAAAAAGGTAACAAGGTCTTACCATTAAATCATATCCTAATATTAATAGAAGAAAGAAAGCATCAGGTTCATTATCCTCAATTCCACAAAGAAGTATTGTGGAGAAATTGGAGGAAGATATGAAAACAGTGAAGAATGATATGGATACTCCAGTGGAGATAATAAAAGGATCAGAAACTACACATTCCAAATTAACATATGGTGCAAAATCAACCTTCAATACTGAAAACATCATAGGTTCATATATAATTCTTCATTCAAAGTGGATGCAAGAATTGAAATCCCAGCATACTATGGGAATTTGAATCCATAAAAGTTAGATGGATTGGCTAAAGTATTTGGAGTTTTAATTATTTTAGCATCAATGGATTTGCCAAGGAGGAAAGGGTAAGTTTCTGAAATTTCAATATGGATTCTGAAGTTCTGAATTTTGGTTTTCTCCTTCACTACCTTGGTTGAGAAATATGGATTTATCGACTAACAGACCCGTCGAGGGTTCCAAATTTGTTATTTTCTCCATCTTGTTGCAACTCCTTCGCATAACTCGGTATTGGGTCCTTGATTACTTGTAGCACTTTACTCCATTGGTACTTTTAGATCTCTTTTCACTTCTTTTTGGATGATTCACTTAACAAAAGACCTAAACCAGAAAACAATCATAATACAAGGTAATATGCAAGAAATATAACTAAAACAAGTATGAAATTGATACTCAAAACATGTAAATTAAGTACTTATCCACATTTTAAGAGTCTTACAAGATCATTATTATTATTTTTTAATTCCCTTCAAGTAGATGGTGCCAATGAACTAGTTAAGGGTCTATTTAAGCTTTTTTATTGAATCTAGTATCCTTACCTGGATTATTGTCCTAAAATCCAAGATTCGAATGGCCTTGCTGAAAGGAAGCATAAGCACATTACTGAGATGAGTAGCTTTGGATGATGCTTTTCTCACTGCCACCTTTATTTTCTTCTGAAGATGGCACTAATAAAATATTAAATTTTAGATCTCCTGATGAAGTTTAGTTTGGTTCTTTTCATGTTACCTTTTTCTTATTTTTTTGACATTGCCTGTTATCCTTACTTGAGACACTCTTGAGACACTCAAAAGCTAATAAATTTTCACCAAAGTCTATAAAATGTTTGATTCTTGGTTATAGTCTCCTTAATAAGGCTATAAGTTTTTTCTTATATCATGTTTCTAAGAAAATTCATGTCTCTCGGCATGTATTTTATGAACCACATTTGTCGACATTCTGGATCTTCTACTTCTGATTCTTTTACTGTTGTTGAGCTTCCATCTTCTTCTAATTTGGTTTATACTAGTTTTGTGATTATTAGGTATTTGAAATGCATTTTAATACCAAAGCCTTTCTTAGATCATATTTCTAACCTCTCAGTAAAATATCTACTACCTTGTGCTTATACTTCTTTGTTAATTGTTCCCTTTGAGCCTAAGTATTTTATGACTACAGTTAAGGATCCTAATTGGCTTTCTTCCATGATAAATGGATATGATGATGTAAAAGAGTAATGAGACATGTGAGCTCGTGTCTCAAGAACCTGATATGAATATTTTAGGTTGCAAATGGGTGTACTAAATAAAGTTGAAGTCAAATAGTACATTAGGTAGGTAAAAATCTAGGTTAGTGGCTAGGGGTACAATCAATTAGATGATGCTAATTATACATAAACATCTTACGATGTACTGAAATCGACAATTATTAGAATAATTCTAAGTCTAGTTATTATTCATAATTGGTCCATCAAACAAATTCATGTATCAAATGCATTTGTTCATCGTGACCTTGATGATCCCGCTTACATGACTAACCACCAGGGTTTATCAAGTATTCAAATGATCATTTAATGTTTCTCCTTAACTCCGGCTCTGATATGTTGGTTTTACTTTTGTATATTGATGATATTATACCAACTGGCAGTTCAAGTCAGAAATTGTTATTAAGGAACTAAGTAATTTAAGTTAGTTTTTCAGATAGTGAGGCCGTTATAAGTTATGATTTTTTGGTCTTATCTCCAAAGAAGTATATTTTAGAATTGTTAGCCAAGGAAAACAAGCTTGGTTGCAAACCCCGTGACACATTTATAGCCAAAACTTCTAGAGTCTCAATTCATGATGGTCAGTTGTTAGATGAACCACTTACTTAGAGATAACACTACAATTGGTGGTTTACATTATTTGGCATATGCTAGACCTGACATTTGCTTTGGAGTGAATTATGTTAGTCAATTCATACATGCTCCTATAAACTCCCGTCTTTTACTGGTTAAGAGGATTTTGAGGTATTTAAAAGGCACGGTTTGGGATTGACACTTAGGGTTAGTGATATGCACACTCCAAAGGTCAATACATATTATGATTGGGATGACTGTCCTGACACTATAAAATCGACCTCTGCTTATGCAAATATTTTTGGTTCTTATCTTATTTGTTGGTCTTCCAAGCGGCAACCAACTGTTGAAATCTTCTGCAGAAGCGAAGTACATAGGCTTAACTGTAGATACTGATGAATTTTAGTGGATCACTTATGTGGTGCAAGAACTGAATGTTTCCGTCAGCTTTACATGATTCTATTTATTATGACAAAACTAATGCCAACTTTGTTGATGCTAATCATGTATTCCATGCCAGAACAAAACACATAGAGGTAACTATTTTGCAATGTTTTGAAACCTGGACTAGACCGATTGGTCCAACCGAGTACCCCTAAAACAGTCATAAAATTGGTTCAGGTTGATAGTAACCCAATTATTTTTCAGAAAACCGGACTCTAAATTAAGAACCAGCTGACCAAGCCGGTTAGACCACCAAACATTCTGGACTGACCAGAATTTTTGACTGGGTTGACCGTGTATGTTGACAGTGAGACTTGAACTAGTCACCTTCGGGATACTAACCGAAAAAAAATACCATTTGGTCACTTCTTATTGACTTGATTTAGTATTGGATCTAATAGATTATAATTGCGATGATTTTATACATAAAATAATATTTGATTTTTAGTAATAATAATTTTAAAATATTATATATATATATTCTGATTAATAAACATGGTAACCAGAGTTTATCTCATTTGTTCATTTAGTTTAACACAATTGATCCACTGGTTGGACCACTAATCCAGTAAATTTCTGGTTTAATCTTTGGGTTAGTTTCTTGGGACATTGCTACCATGCAATCAGAAGTTGGTTGAATATGGATCTTTACAAATAAAATATGTCTCTAATGAAGATCAACTTTCAGACCTGTGCTCACTAATTTTCCCAACCCTATTGGGGTTCAATTCTACATCAGTGTTTATTTAGTATTTTTATTTTATGTGAGAGAGTTGTATATTTCTTTTGAAATTTTATTTTTTAAACTTGTACATGTTGCCTATATCAATCGGAGGGGGTGTATTAGACATTTAATATTTTTTCTTTGACTAGACTTATGTTTGTTGTAGTGACAGTTGCCGTTGTCTTAGCCTCTATATAAGTACTGTAATAACATTTTTGTTATTTAGTACTAAAAGGTTTTTGTAGAGTTATTGCTAATTTAACCTTTGTCGTGGCTATTCAATCTAATTTTCTACTTTTTTTTATTAACTTTCGATTGTATCTACACACAATATGATTACATTCTTTTGAGTATGCATCCTATCATTAACTGATTTGAGTAGTCTCGGTTGATTTCCATGACATGATCCTATTAACAACTTAGCGTTTGGCAATAAGACACCAAAAAACGTTCGCTCTTCTTATTTATTTTTTTCACTCATCTCTTAACGACAAACCAAGACGCCTAATTTTGTATGCTTAGATTATTCCCTTAGGCGGCAGATTTGAGCAAAACAACTATAACCCTTATTTGGTCTCTACTTCTTCTTTCTTATTTATTCTAATCATCAATTTTTATTTGAGTTTTGGCGTTGATTCTGACCTATTTAGATTCAACCCCTAACTTGTTTTTTATATGCTTTGATCTAGGGTTTATCTTTTTGTTACTCTCATTTTCAGTTTTATAGATTCTGATTTGAAGTTTTGATAGGTTCACTTCAGCTGATTTTGTGTCATGTCCCAACTAAGGGTCGCCTGCTTCTGTGTGCCTTAATAATTGTATTTCATTTACTGCTCTAGTTATTTACCATTAAGTGACGTTGGTATTTATTAGTTGGCGTCTGTGAGGATGGCGCGTGTACCAATCCTATCTTATATTTATATTTCTTCTTTGTTGTTTGCGGATTCTGTTAGAGCATTGCTCGTACGAATTCACATGCGTTGCTATCTCAAGCATGTTTGTCAATGTTAGTGATCAAAACTATAAGTCTTGATTTCTAGTCTACTATATCTAAGGTCTCGGACTAGGATAGAAAGTGTAGTTGAGCTCAAGAACTCCATGGAAATCATCATACAAGACGAAGGACTACTCAAGGAACTAGTGGATCTTCATCGACTAAAAGGTATGTGGAGACTTGAACATATCTATCACTTAAAAGTTTATTTATCTCCTATCTTGATACAAAAGGTTTTTTGCTATATAGACTTAGATTATACACATTTGGTATTTCGAGCCGAGTTTATCTCGCCTATCTATTTATCTAAATATGTGTTTGTAAAGCTTTCGCTTTAGCCAAGTTCATCTTTACCTATTGATGAAAGTCATGTTATGTTTCAATCACTTTGAAAATTGCTCTGACGAAAAATGGTTTGTGAATAAAAACTATATAACGTCCTCTGAGAATGTTTCAATGATTGGAATGAGAGTTTATACTATATAACCATTGGAGGATATAAGCATTGTTGTGGAAACACATATATGTATAAGTCCTTATTCCTTGAACCAAAGTTTGTGAACTTTGTTGATCAAGTGAACCGGAGTAGTGCGTGGTCTAAGTCCGCGAACTGGCGAAGTTCTCAAACCTAAGAATTTCTGCAGGAGTTTGTGAACTCCATCCGGGAACTTAATTCCGCGAACCCAGTCCGCGAACTTGAGTAGGTTATGTATAAAAACGATGTTTGTGAACTTATCTTTATAAACTAAAGAATGCAATTTCAAACCGTGGCTATATAGTTCATAAAACGATTCGAGTGAATCAAATCGTTTTTGCTTCAATTGTGTCTTGTGTAGTACATAAGATTTCCTTGCAATTGAACAACTCTCTAACTAGTTCATTTGAGTCATTTGAACTAGTTATGGTGAAGAAGAATATGGTTGATAAGAAAGTGATCGATCATATGGCTAGCCATTTGGTTAACTATTGTTGATCCAACTAATGTACAAGTTTGGGTACGGTTACACAAACCTAGAAACGTGCATTTCATGTGTGTATAACAAGCTATGTTTTCAATCTAGCGGTTGATAAATATTAGCTTGAATCTAAATCAGGTTTTCATCTAACTGTGAATATTGAATGCTTGGTTACCAAGGTAACTTAGATTGAAAACCCTGATTTGAAATACTATATAAGGGAGAACTCTAGCAACTGGGAAACCTAATCTCCACATATTATGTGTGATAGTTGTGCTAAGCTAGAGTCGATCCTCCTTTAACCTTTGGTTTCTTCTTCTAAACCAGGTTAACGACTTAAAGACTTCATTAGGATTATGAATCCAGACCAATACTACCTTTCTTATAGTTGTGTGAGCTGATCTTGCATATTCTATCGTACGAGTACAATTGTAATAATTGGCTTGAGATTTCTATCTCCGATAGGAAATATATAAAAGTAATCACAAACACTTCATCTCGTCGTTTGTGATTTCGCAATATATTTTTTCGCTGCGTCGATTAAGATTATTGTGTGGTGATTGATAATACTAGGATGTTCTTCGGAAATATAAGTCTGGTTTATCAATTGGTTCATGTTTACCTTGATTTATCAAAAGAAGGAACAAAACTCGTAAGTATATTCGTGGGAGACGGATTTATCTATTACTGTAGACTATTCTATGTGATACTGATTTGTTCATTAAATTCTTTGACTTTGGGTCTTAGAAACTCTTAGTTATGGGTGAGATCAGCTAATGGAATCAAGTACGTAGTATCTTGCTGGGATCAGAGACGTAGGAGCATAATTGTACCTTGGATCAGTGTAAGATTGGTTGGGGTTCAACTGCAGTCCAGGCCGAAGTTACTTTGGAGTAGGCTAGTGTATGTAGAGTCTTAGTAAAGTGTATGTTCAATTTGGACTAGGTCCCGAGGTTTTTAAGCATTTGCGGTTTCCTCGTTAACAAAATTCTGGTGTCTGTATTATTTCTTTTCCGCATTATATTTTATTATATAATTGAAATATCATAGGTCGTGCATTGTTCAATTAATTAGAATATCCGACCTTTTGGTTGTTGATTTAAATTGATTGACACTTGGATATTGGTCTTTGGTACCATCCAAGTTTATCTCTCCTGTATTTAAATTGAGACTCGTAGTTTGCTTGAGTAAGATTTAAATCGATAGATAGAGATATAAAAACTCTTTGATATACTTTTGTCGTGATTGAGTCTAACTGTCTAATTAATTCTCATAAAAGTATATTGGAGTTTGTCAATACAGATTTCTAAGCAAAATATTGGGTGTGGTTGTTATACCCCCGCTTTTTGAATTAGTATCATAGCAGGCAAACACGCTCAAGACCTTACAAGTCTGTGTTTGTAGCGATATGACTCTATGGACAGAAGTGTTATCTCTATTGACGTACCAGCATTCTTTGGTGGTTCAAACTACCCTTGGTGGAAAATTAATATGCGTGTTTTTCTTCAAGATCGTGACTTTCGAATGTGGGTACATGTTATTAATGGATATGATTCTCTAGTTGATACAGAAGGCGATGTATCTATACCTAAGAAATCCTCGCTGCAAAGCAAAATTCTGAAGGCTTAGATGTTATCAAACATGCCATTACCCCAGACCTTCAGCATTATGTGTCTACTTGCACTAAGTCTGAAGATGCCTGGGATATCTTAGAAACTATTTTTGAAGCCAACAAACGCGTTTCTAAGAAGTACACCATCGATGGAGGAAATAACCTCAACACTCTTTCCGAAAATACATCTTTTGGAAAGATAAGAATTCCTGATCAAAATTCTTTTCAAACTATTGCATTCAATGTGTTTCTAATACAAGTGAATCCTCTATCTTGTCTTGGGATGATGAATCCTGTTCAGATAGTATCTGGTTCAAGAAACCATTGATTACAAAAAATATCAAAGAATTTGTAAAAAAAAGTATTAGACGTGATAAACATCCTCAACCTGTCTTCGCTGATAATGATTCTATGAAAGAAAATCCTTTAAGTGTCATCGGTTTGAATACTTTTGATGGATGTGATGAACTCTTAGCTTTTACAGCAGAAACATCAACATACTCAAGTTCTGATTCAGAATATGAATCTGACACAGAGATTTTCGATTTCTTGAATAAAGAGGTTCTTCAAGAAAATCTTCAATTAAAAGCTTTATTAGAGAAACTATAATCATTAATCCAGGTGATAAATCTTGAGATAGTCTGTCTTAATGATAAATATTAGCTTGAATCTAAATCATGTTTTCATCTAACAGTGAATATTGAATGCTTGGTTACCAAGGTAACTTAGATTGCAAACCCTGATTTTAAATACTATATAAGGGAGAACTCTAGCAACTGGGAAACCTAATCACCACACATTCTGTGTGATACTAGTTGTGCTAAGCTAGAGTTGATTCTCCTTTAACCTTTGGTTTCTTCTTCTAAACCAGGTTAACGACTTAAATACTTCATTGGGATTGTGAAGCCATACCGATAATGCTTTTCTTATATTTGTATGATCTGATTTTGCATATTCTATCGTATGAGTACAATTGTAATAATTGGCTTGAGATTTCTATCTCCGATAGGCAAGATATAAAAGTAATCACAAACACTTCGTCTCATCGTTTGTCATTATTCGCTGCGTCGATTAAGATTATTATGAGGTGATTGATAATACTAGGTTGTTCTTAGGGAATATAAGTACGGTTTATCAATTGGTTCCTGTTCACCTTGATTTATCAAAAGACATAACAAAACTCGTAGGTATATTAGTGGGAGACGTATTTATCTATTATTGTAGACTTTTCTATGTGATACAAATTTTGTTTATTAAATTCTTCGACTTTGGGCCATAGCAACTCTTAGTTATGGGTGAGATCAGCTAAAGGAATCAAGTATGTAGTATCTTGCTAGGATCAGAGACGTAGGAGCATAACTGTACCTTGGATCAGTGCGATATTAGTTGGGGTTAAACTACACTCCATACCGAAGTTAGTTTGGAGTAGGCTAGTGTCTGTAGCGGCTTAGTACATTGTATGTTCAATCTGGACTAGGTCTCGGGGTTTTTCTGCATTTACGGTTTCCTCGTTAACAAAATTCTGGTGTCTTTGTTATTTCTTTTCCGCATTATATTTTGTTATATAATTGAAATATCACAGGTTGTGCGTTGTTCAATTAATTAGAATATCTGACCTTTTGGTTGTTGATTTAAATTGATTGACACTTGGATATTGGTCTTTGGTACCATCCAAGTTTATCTCTCTTATATTTAATATTGAGACTCACAGTTTGCTTCAGTAAGATTTAAATCGAGAGATAAAGATATAAAAACTCTTTGATATACTTTTCTATTGATTGAGTCTAACTGTCTAGTTGATTCTCATAAAAGTATATTGGAGTTTGTCCATACAGGTTGCTAAGCGAAATATTGGGTGTGGTTGTTATACCCCCACTTTTTGAATTGGTATTAGAGCAGGCAAACACATTCAAGACCTTACAAGTATGTGTTTGTAGCGATCTGACTTTATGGACAAAAGTGCTATCTCTATTTACGTACCAGTAGTCTTCGATGGTTCAAACTACCCATGGTGGAAAATTTCTATGCGTATTTTTCTTCAAGCTCGTGACTTATGAACGTGGGTAAATGTTATTAATGGCTATGATATTCCATTTGATACTTAAGGCGATGTATATATACCTAAGGACGTTGGTAGTTATAGTCTAGAAGAAATCCTTGCTGCAAAGCAAAATTCTGAAGGCTTAGATGCTATCAAACATACCATTACCCCAGACCTTCAGCACTATGTGTCTACTTGCACTAAGTCTAAAGATGCACGGGATATCTTAGAAACTATTTTTGAAGCCAACAAACGCGTTTCTAAGAAGTATACCATCGATGGAGGAAATAACCTCAACACTCTTTCCGAAAATACATCTTTTGGAAAGGTAAGAATTCCTGATCAATTTTTCTTCTTCAAATTATTGCATTCAATGGTGTTTCCAATACAAGTGAATCCTCTATCTTGTCTTGGGCTGATGAATCCTGTCCAGATAGTGTCTGGTTCAAGAAAACATTGATTACAGAAAAGATCAAAGAATTTGTAAAAAGAAGTATTAGACGTGATAAACATCCTATGTCTGTCTTCGCTGATAATGATAATGTGAAAGAAAATCCTTTAAGTGTTAACGGTTTGAATACGTTTGATAGATGTGATGAACTCTCAGCTTTTACAGCAGAAACATCCACATACTCAAGTTCTGATTCAGAATATGAATCTGACACAGAGATTTTCAATTTCTTAAATAAAGAGGTTCTTCAAGAAAATCTTCAATTAAAAGCTTTATTGAAGAACCTAGAATAATTAATCCAGGTGATAAATCTTGAGATAGACTGTCTTAATGATAAAATCACCAAAACCATTGCTCTAAAGGATAAAGAGATTAATACTTTTAAGGATGATCTACAAAGATTGTCTGGAAGCTCTGACAAAATCTCAGCAATCTTATTTGGTCAGAATTCCTTTGGAAACACTAATGGTTTAGGATAAAAAAGCAAGTGTGCAGACATTGTCAACCCCATTGATTCTATTGATCATGGAAAAATAAAAGTTGACAGTTGTGTTAAGCAGAAGGTACCTCAACAAGACAAAAAATCCTTGATTTGATCGTTTTATGGAAATGAAAACCATGTTCAAAGCACGTGTTGGAGATTCAAGAGGAACAACAAAAGAATTTCCAAACTACAGAAGAACATGCAAAAGATGAATCTGGATAATCTACGTGGTTCTCCTAAAACCAATGCTTCCAGAATCAGAAGAGGTAAGAAACCTATTTACACAACAAACTTTGAAAAATCACTATATGATAAACAAGGAGAGCGTTTGGATCACAACGTCTCTGTCTAATATCAGAGGCGTTCGCATCCTCATCTTTAACTTGAGAAAATGGGGTTTTGCGTCTTTGTGGATCAATTATTGTATCTATTTCTGTTAAGAAAATATTCTCCTAACAATATAGATAATGGATTATTAAACTACATAAGACTCGTTCTTCTAGGGTTTTGATGTTCATAAGTCTATTTAAAATCGTTTATATACTTCCTCTTTCCCTGAAAAGATACAATTTCATGTCTCCTGTAACTAGAGGCACCACAAGAAGGGATGCAGTCGAAGCAGCTAACGTGTATCTTTGTAAAGGATTTCTTCCTCAAGGATGAAGAAAGTTAAGGCTACAAATAATGGAGAAGGTTCTTCCTCTAATTGGTTCTTGTCTTTTTATCAGCTTGATGATAACTTCAGGGACTTGGTGAAAGATTTCATCAACAAAAGAAACAATTTAAAATCTCAAATTGTTTCGTATTTATAAAAGTTAATTCACTATGAATGAATGTTGTCTCAAACAACAAACACCATGGGTGAACTAAGAAGAGAACTTAGTGAGTTAACTGATATTTCTGAAGATTTGGAGGAATTGAACGATCCCATAATCAATGGGTTTTTCTATAATGAGAAGGAATTCTCAGTATATGCTCTTAAAAAGATCTACAACGACTAGTAAGTCTTCAGATGAGAATTTTTGTTTCTTATTTTGTTTATAAGAATAACTAGAGTTTGGAATAGCCATTATTGTGATTACATATAGTTGTGTCCAACATTTTCATCTTCATGTTTTTAGATTTATTTGTTTAAATTATAAAATTATTTGGAAGATGATTTTTGCAGTAATCTTTATGGTTTTATATATTGCAATATTGTTATGGGATATGTGTGTTTGCGTCCGTGAACTTGATTTTCCCATACCTTGTCAAAAGTAAATTCGTTCATGAGTTGATATGCATATATTGATAAAAAAAATGAATTAACTTTTGACAAATACAAAATTTAAGCCTATTGTGTCAATTTTTGATGGAAGGTAGGTTAAAATCTTTTGTGTTCAAGGATTATGTCTATTATATATCATTGTGCAAATGGTGATGGAAAATAGAATGAGTCGTTGTTTATTCCACGATATAAGGTCGATCTCCGATCCACAATCTTTGTGTACATATTGTGTTGTTCCATAAGGTGTCTTATGTTGAGCTCTATCGACTGAGTCATTGTATTGGCATAGTTGTTGTTCCATGAGAAACTTTGTGTAGATCATGACCAATTAAATTGATTACTTTTGCGATTAGTTTAGTTGTGTATTTCGATTAGAGTAATTATGGATTTTCTTGTGATTAATTTAATTAAGTGTTTTTAATTCTCCATAGGTTTACTTATGTTGAGCATGATTGATTAAGTTAATCATGGGTTCACTTATGGTTAATTTAATTGAATATTTTGGATTCAAATTCATACTTTTATGCGATTTGTTATGTCCAAAGAAATCCTTCTTTTCTTTTGAAATTAAGGTCGCTCTTGTTGTTCTTTCGGGAATGACATTTTATGGGGGAAAGTTCTTAATTGATCTTGTGCTTAATTTCCAAATCTTTGTGCGGGGTGCGGCTGTGGAATATTATAGGGGTTATCTTGTATCTTTATAGACTCCTTGATGAATGCATTTAGATTCGGCAGTATGATTGCATCAAAATAAAATGATATATGCTTACTTTTAGTCATGAAATGTCTCTTTCAGAAATTTTATTAGGATCCCTTTCTTGTACCTTTGCCAATTTTATTGACAAAAATGGGGAGAATCAATATGTAGTTCACACTACAAATACATATGGTTTTCGGATCCTTATGCAAGGGGGAGTGGTTTCCATGTGATATGGATTATTGACTAAGGGGGAGTGACATTTCACCATAGTATTGTTGTTAAAGTTGTGATACAATTGAACTTTGACGTTGTGTAATGATACTATGTCATTGTATAACAATGATTGAGAACTCTTGTTTTCTCGTTGTTATAGCTACGGATTTTCAACAACGATGATGCCAAACTTACAACCTTTGGGGATCATTGGAGTACTTGGAAGTGACGAAGATTTCGAGTAATATTGAAGATTAGGCATGTGGAATATGAGCCGCAAAGGTTTATTTATATATTTTTTATACTCCATATGTATCAATAGTTTTGTCACTAAAATTTACAAAGGGGGAGATTGTTAGAGCATTGCTCGGTCGAACTCGCATGCGTTGCTATCTCATGCATGTTTGTCAATGTTAGTGATCAAAACTATAAATCTTGATTTCTAGTTTAATATAGCTAAGGTCTCGGACTAGGATATAAAGTGTAGTTGAGCTCAAGAATTCTATGGAAATCATCATACAAGACGAAGGACTACTCAAGAAACTGGCGGATCTTCATCGACTAAAAGGTATGGGGAGACTTGAACTTATATATCACTCAAAAGTATATTTATCTCATATCTTGAAACAAAAGTTGTTTTGCTATATAGACTTAGATTATACACATTTGGTATTTCGAGCCGAGTTTATCTCGCCTATCTATTTCTCGAAATATGTGTTGGTAAAGCTTTCGCTTTAGCCAATTTCATCTTTACCTAGTGGCAAAAGTCATGTTATATTTCAATCACTTTGAAAATTGCTCTGACGAAAAATGGTTTGTGAATAACAACTATATAACGTCCTCTGAGAATGTTTCGATGATTGGAATGAGAGTTTATACTATATAACCATTGGAGGATATAAGCATTGTTGTGGAAACATATATATGTATAAGTCCTTATTCCTTGAACCAAAGTTTGTGAACTTTGTTGATCAAGTGAACCGGAGTAGTGCGTGATCTAAGTATGCGAACTCAGTCCGCGAACTGGCGAAGTTCTCAAACCCGAGAATTTCTGAAGGAGTTTGTGAACTCCATCCGGGAATTTAAGTCCACGAACTTGAGTAGGTTATATCTAAAAACGATATTTGTGAACTTATCTTTATAAACTAAGGAATGCAATTGCAAACCGTGGCTATATAGTTCATAAACCGATTCGAGTGAATCAAATCATTTTTGCTTCAATTGTGTCTTGTGTAGTACATAAGATTTCCTTGCAATTGAAAAACTCTCTAACTAGTTCATTTGATTCATTTGAACTAGTTATGGTGAAGAAGAATATGGTTGATATGAAAGTGATCATATGGCTAACCATTTTGTTAACTATTGTTGAACCAACTAATGTACAAGTTTTGGTACGGTTACACAAACCTAAAAACGTGCATTTCATGTGTGTATAACAAGCTATGTTTTCGATCTAACGGTTGATAAATATTAGCTTGAATCTAAATCAGGTTTTCATCTAACGGTGAATATTGAATGCTTAGTTACCAAGGTAACTTAGATTGCAAACCTTGATTAGAAATACTATATAAGGGAGAACTCTAGCAACTGGGAAACCTAATCCCCACATATTTTGTGTGATACTAGTTGTGCTAAGCTAGAGCCGATTCTCCTTTAACCTTTGGTTTCTTCTTCTAAACCAGGTTAACGACTTAGACTTCATTGGGATTGTGAAGCCAGACCGATACTATTTTTCTTGTAGTTGTGTGATCTGATCTTGCATATTCTATCGTACGAGTAAAATTGTAATAATTGGCTTGAGATTTGTATCTCCGATAGGCAAGATATAAAAGTAATCACAAACACTTCGCCTCATCGTTTGTGATTTCACAATATCTTTTTTCGCTGCGTCGATTAAGATTATTGTGAGGTGATTGGTAATACTAGGCTGTTCTTCGGGAATATAAGTCTGGTTTATCAATTGGTTCATGTTCACCTTGATTTATCAAAAGACGGAACAAAACTCGTAGGTATATTCGTGGGAGAAGGATTTATCTGTTACTGTATACTTTTCTATGTGATACATATTTGTTCATTAAAGTCTTCGAATTTGGGTCATAGCAACTCTTAGTTATGGGTGAGATCAGCTAAGGGAATCAAGTACGTAGTATCCTGCTGGGATCAGAGATGTAGGAGCATAACTGTACCTTGGATCAGTGTGAGATTGGTTGGGGTTCAACTATAATCTAGACCGAAGTTAGTTTGGAGTAGGCTAGTGTCTGGAGTGGCTTAGTACAGTGTATGTTCAATCTGGACTAGGTCCCAGGGTTTTTCTGCATTTGCGGTTTCCTCGTTAACAAAATTCTGGTATCTGTGTTATTTCTTTTCCGCGTTATATTTTTTTATATAATTGAAATATCACAGGTTGTGCGTTATTCAATCAATTAGAATATCCAATCTTTTGGTTGTTGATTTAAATTGACTGACACTTGGATATTGGTCTTTGGTACCATCCAAGTTTATCTCTCTTGTATTTAAATTGAGACTCATAGTTTGATTGAGTAAGATTTAAATCGAGAGATAGATATATAAAAACTCTTTGATATACTTTTCTATTGATTGAATTTATCTGTCTAGTTGATTCTCATAAAAGTATATTGGAGTTTGTCCATACAGATTGTTAAACGAAATATTGGGTGTGGTTGTTAGACCCCCTCTTTTTCAGATGCTATCGAATTATTGAATCTTAAACCCTAGTTCTATTTTTATCTCTCTGTGTGACGATTTGAGTTGTTCTTGAGGCCACTTTGTAGTGTAGCTCACTATAATTGGTATCAGAGCACTCGATCTGAGTGACCTGTTACGATGGTGAACCAAAAAGAATTTGATGATATTAACAAGAAGGTTACATACTTCGCCAAAAATCATGAAGAATCTCGGGAAAAAGTAGTTGCGCATCTAAAGAGGCTAGAAGAAGTACAAGTAAATAATTCTTCAGATATAGCTCAACTGGTGAAAACTATTTCTGGTATTGGAGCTATCATAGCTCATGAAGTGGATATATCTATTAAGAAATTATCACCAGAGGCGGAATCTTTTATTCAACCCTCAGGATCAAATACTAATGGTAGATCAAACACATGAGGTAATAATAACTCTATTTTTCCCAACCAGTTTTCACATCATCATAAGACAAAGGTTTATTTCCATAGATTTAGAGGAAATAATCCCAGATATTGGATTAGAAATATAAAAAATACTTTCAACTCCATCCGATGGATGAAGAACAAAAAGTACTTATGCCTTCTCTGTACCTAGAAAATAGAGATGATGTTTGGTTTCAAGATTACCAGGAAGGTAAGGAAGTAATAATATGGAAGGAGTTCATCCTTGCCATCACCTCAAGATTTCAAGAGTTAGGTCATGATGACATTGTGGGTGAGTTCAACAAGCTGAGCCAAACTGGTATAATATTGGAGTATCAAGAAATATTTGAAGAGCTGAAGGCATTAATGATTTCCAAAAATAAATATCTCACTGAAGAATACTTTAGTTCCAGTTGGATTAGTGGGTTGAAGGAGTAATTAAGGATACTTGTACAAATGTTTAGCCCAACTGGGTTGAGACAAGCAATTCATTTAGCTAGAATACAAGAAGCACTTTTAGAGACTACTTCTAAGAGAAGTAAAGCTGCTAGCAGGTTACCTCCACTGCATATTCCTAATAATAATATGGCCATTGTGACTTCTCCAAAGTCAAGTACTCCATCACCAAGACAAGGCAATATCACCAGTCCAAAGCTACCCCCAATTAAAAGATTATCTTATGCAGATATGAGGTCTAGAAGGGAGAGAGGCTTGTGCTATAATTGTGATGAAGTTTTCAGTAAGGGACACAAATGTGTTAAGCAACAATTATTTATGTTAGTTGCTGATGAAGAAGACATTGCACAATCTGAAGAGGAGTCACCTGGCAGGTCACTCCTTATACAAGAATTAGCTGAAAAAGATATTGAAATTTCATTGCATGCTCTCTCAGGTAGTATCTCTCATAATACTATTAAAATTCAAGGCAAGTCTAGAAACAGAAAGTCACTCACCATACTGATAAACAGTGGAAGTACCCACAATTTCTTAGATCATGAAGTAGCTAGAGTAAGTGGTTATTGTATTGAACCTACTCCTGTATTCCAAGTAGTTGTTGCTGATGGAAATAAACTAATTAGCAATGCTAAGTGTTTAAAGTTTCCATGGAGTATGCAAGGCCATCAGTTTGATTTTTATCTGAGATTATTACCACTAGGTGGGTGTGATATGGTCTTAGGATTAGACTGGATGAAAACTATTAGCCCTGTGAAATTTGATTTTTCAAAGCTTTTAATTTCCTTCAGTAGGGAGGGTGAAGATATAGAGTTAACTGGAATGTCAGATTCTCCAAGCATTTCCTTAATGATAGGGGAAGAATGCAACAAGCTTCTTAAAAAGGAGAAGAAGAAATAAGTATTCATAGGGCATTTATTCTCATTCAGAGCTATTGACTCAGATACTTCCATACCTGAGCCCCTCAAGCCTATTCAAAGACCCGCATACCTCCAAACAGAAGTCATGACCATCATATTCATGTTAAACCTCTTTCAACTCCTCCCAACCAAAGACCTTACAGAAATCCATATGTACAAAAAGAGATAGTAGAGAAGTTGGTCCAAGAAATGTTAAAAGATGGAATTATCAAGCCAAGCCACAGTTCATTCTCATCACCAATTCTGTTAGTTAAAAAGAAAGATGGAAGTTGGAGATTCTGTGTAGATTACAGGAAACTAAATGATATAACTATAAAGGATAAGTATCCAATTCCATTGATATATGAGCTGCTAGATGAGCTAAAAGGGTCAAGTGTGTTTTCAAAGATTGATTTGAGAGCAGGGTACCATCAAATCAAGGGAGCAATCTCAGATACTCACAAAACGGCTTTTAAAAGTCACCTAGGGCACTATGAGTTCCTAGTGATGCCATTTGGACTCACTAATGCACCTTCCAATTTCCAAGCCTTAATGAATAATGTGTTCAAGACATTCCTAAGAAAGTTCATCTTGGTTTTCTTTGATGACATTTTGATTTACAACCCTGACATGGAGACTCATCAACAACATCTTACTTCCACCTTGTCTCTCCTCAATGAACATTCATTGTATGCCAAGCTAAGAAAGTTCTCCTTTGGACAACCACAGATTGAATACTTAGGGCACATCATAAGTGGGGATGGTGTAGATGCAGATTCTAAGAAGATTTCTTATATGAAGAAATGACATGTTCCCAATACTATCAAAGAATTGAGGGGATTTTTGGGTCTCACAGGATACTATAGGAAGTTTTTTAAAGATTATGGGCTAATTTGTAAGCCTTTAACTGACCTACTTAAGAAGAACAACTTTCTTTGGAATGAAGCGGCGCAACTGGCATTTGATTAATTGAAGGAATCTGCGACAACCACTCTTATTCTCATATTACCAGACTTCTCACCCTTTGAGTTGTCCACTGATGCTTGTGACAATGGATTTGGAGCTGTACTGATGCAGGACCAGAGGCCCATTGCATATTTTAGCAAAGGAATGGGGACTAGATTCTTATCTCTCTCAACATATGAAAAATAAATAATGGCAGTAGTTATGGCAGTTACTAAGTAGAGGACATACTTAATGGGAAGTAAGTTTATCATTTACACTAACCATCAAAGTATTAAATATTTCTTGGAGCAGATGATTCATACAACTCTACAGCAAAAATGGCTCTCCAAACTTTGGGGTTATAATTATGAACTAAGATACAAAAAGGTTATTGACAATAAGGTAGATGATGCCTTTTCCAGAGTAGTATTAAATGAAGACTCCAGTTGTCATGCTATAACTTAGGTGTATCCAACTTGGCTAGAGGAAATCCAACAAAGTTATGCAGAAAATCCACAGGCAAAGGACATCATCTCCAAATTGCTCATTCAAGATGATGCAGTGGAGGATTATAACTACCAACAAGGGATTCCGAGGTTCAAAAATAGAATTTATGTTGGTAGAAATGATGGTCTTAGGCATAAGATATTAGAGGTATTGCACACATCATCTATTGGAGGACACTCAGTCTCCCAAGCTAGTTACTAGAGGGACAAATTATATTTTTACTGGAGTGGGATGAAGCAACATATTTTGAAGTTTGTACAAGAATGTGACATCTTCCAGGCATCATAAGAGCTTCAACATATTACCATCAGGGCTGTTACAACCATTACCAATACCAGACTCAGTGTGGGAGCATATTAGTATGGATTTCATCACAGGATTACCAAAATCTGAAGGGAGAATAGTGATCTTAGTAATAATTAACAGATTCACTAAATACGGTCACTTCCAAGCTCTCAGACATCCCTATATTGCATCCTCAATGGCCAAGGTATTCATTGACACTGTCTTTAAGTTACATGGGTTACCAAAGTTAATTGTATCAGACAGAGACAGTGTGTTCATGAGTAATTTCTGGCAAGCCCTGTTTTCAAAGATGGGAACTGCCTTACACATGAGTACTGCTTACCATCCTCAGACTGATGGAAAGACAAATAGGGTCAATGCTTGCTTAGAGAGTTACCTAAGATGTATGACCAACTACAAGCCTACTAAATGGGTCACATGGCTGACATTATCAGAATGGTGGTAGAATACCTCTTACCATACTAGTCTGAAGCTTACACCATTCCAAGCCCGGTATGGATTTGCAGCTCCTCAATTTGGAATTTTGTCTTATCAAGTTGGAGTTCATGCTGTAGAAGAAGATTATTTACAACAAAGGAAATTGATGAGCCAGATGTTGAAAGAAGCATTGTAAATGGAACAATACATGATCAACCAACAAGATGATAGGAAGAGGTTTGAAAGATCCTTTAAAGTGGGGGACTGGGTTTATTTAAGATTGCAACCATATAAACAAACTTCATTCCAGCTGAGAAGTAATCTGAAGCTTGCTGCTAAGTTTTATGGGCCATATCAAGTGTTGGCTAAAGTGGGGGATGTTGCTTACAAGTTGGACTTACTGGATAATTCTAAGATTCACTTCACTTTTCATGTTTCACAACTCAAGCCTAAGATTGGTAAGGGAGAAGTTCCTCAGAGTCAACTTCCTGCCACTGATTCAGCTGGAAACATCAAGGTTGTACCCTTAAAAGTCTTAGCCTTCAGAAAAATTAAGAAGAATCATCAGGAGGGAAGACATGTATTAGTACAGTGGGAAGACATGACTGAAGAAGAAGCAACATGGGAAGACAAGCAATTCATGGCAGAGAAGTTTGAAAATATTATCCCTGAGGACAAGGATCTCTAGAAGGATTGGGAATTTATCATGTCCTAGCTAAGGGCCACCAACTTCTGGGTTCCTTAATAATTGTATTTCATTTACTGCTCTAGTTATTTACGGTTAAGTGTCGTTGGTAATTATTAGTTGGCATCTGTGAGGATGGCGCGTGTGCCAATCCTGTCTTATCTTTATATTTATTGTCTACTGTTTGTGGCTGCTATCGAATTATTGAATCTTAAAACCCTAGTTCCATTTTTATCTCTCTGTGTGACGATTTGAGTTGTTCTTGAGGCCAGTTTGTAGTGTAGATCACTATATTTTGCAATTAGTTTGACGGAGAAGATCCTACTTTACAACATCAACATCAAAGAGCTTGGAAAAATTGCCAACAAATTTTTAACAAAAGACACAAGAAGCCATAATCTTTCCAAAGACACCAACAAAAAGAAGTTTGAGACCCATTTCGATGAAGATTCCGACCAATTCCAACCGATGATACTTGATTCAAGTCATAGCTATTACTTATGTTAGTGTCATAAATCGTTGACATGGTTGGATCTGTGGACCCTTTTCCCCATATATCATCTATTTTACTAGGATTTTTAAAAAAAAAACTCTTCATAAATGGTTGGATCCATGGATCTAGTATCTCAACTGTTTGTAGTTATGCTATGTGATTTTGATGTGTTACTTTTGATCCAAACCACTTAAACTGTTTCTTCTACTATTAAATCGGTTGAAAATGGTGAGGTTTCTTTTTCTGAAGACTACATATGTCTCGTAACTATGTTGTTAAGTTGTTTGAAGGTCTTTGTTGTCCTTTCCATAGTCAATCTTATAATATTTACGGATCTCGGATCGAATAATTATTATGAATATAATTAGGGAAGCTCCTATGGGAAGTAAAACTATCCGTAAGTCTTGGATGATCCACTAGATATGGACCAAAAAACGCTATTATGGCGTTTTCAAGAGTCCACAAAACTATCAAGTCCATTAGGAACTCCACAGATTTGAGGGGGGTTTTGTACATGGTTCATCCGGTCATTGGATGACCGAATACCACATACGATCATTGAATGTCCGGATGTAGATTTTTTTTAGTTTTTCTCTCCCATCCGTAACAAATTTTTTTTTTTCTTATCAAACCACTCAATGACCGATCGAGTGTTTTATCTTTTTGAATGATGTAAATAGCGACCAATATATGTGTTCCTAAAGCATAGCAATGGTTTCAATGCCATTTGTAGTGCTTTTTAAGCGTTGCAAATTTTATATTTTGAGATCCCGCTAAAATTTAGTTAGATGAGTTTGTTTTTTTTTAAGAATCCGGACAAAAAGCGGCTGGATGAACTAACTTTTTATTTTTGTTTCCACGGTGAGTTTTGTCTCCACTAAATACTAAGGACTCGTATATATATATATATGTATATGGATACTCTTCAGCTTATGGATGTTTTTAGCTCCATACCATAGAAGTTGCTCTTAATGCTTGCTACTTTATCTACAAATAAAATAAAAAACTCACTTTCACATCTCATTTTTATTTCTTTATGACTAGTTCTAAATGAACCGCGTATTTGAACCATGGGAAAACCGTCCACTCACAGTGGGTGGGCCCACCACCATAAAAAAAGAGGTGCTGATTTTGGGACCCACCCACTGTGAGTGAACGGTTTTCCCATGGTCCAAATACACTGTTCAAATATAATTTTTGTTTCTTTATTTAAAATCAGAAGCACTTCTCCAAACATGCCTTTAAAATCAACATCTGAAGAAGTAGTTCTGCTTACCAAACAAGCTCTATGATTTGGGACGAAAAACACTCGTGGACCAAAACAGGAAACCCAAACATGGACCAATTAATTTAGTGGTTCATGATATTCAGGAATCACTGCTAAAAAAGAAGAAGAAGGATACACCATTCCTAGCCGTACTGCTTAAATTATGTCCAACTCATTGCACATTTGGGTTCCCTTCTTTGGTCCGCCTCTAAAGTGGTGTGGTGGGGGGCGTCTAGTGAAAAACACATACACATCGCATACTATTTTTTGCCTAGAATATTTAGGGGTGACTCAATCGCAATTAGGGGCGACACAAAAAGACAAAATAGGTTGAAAATACTTATATGCCCCTTCATAATCGGGAGGTATTTTGTGCCCGATTGTTAAAACTTAATCGAAATCTTTGTAACACCTTTGCCTACCGATTAAAAAATATTTTTTTAAAAAAACTCATTTTGGGGCAACCTATAATCGGAAAGTAATGTAACCAGTTAAACTTCCGATTATGGCTACGTCTCAAACATGAACCAAATGGTTAGGGGTGGTTCAGCACCCAGAGCCAAGTGGAAATTTGGCAAAGGTCTGATGTGGGGCTACTTATAATCGGTAGCCAAATATCCAACCGATTATGGAAGATTTCAAAATTTTGGAGAAAATGGATTTTAGAAAAAAACTCATTTTGGGGCAACCTATAATCGGAAGGTAATGTAACCAGTTAAACTTCCGATTATTATAATCGGAAGGTAATGTAACCAGTTAAACTTACGATTATGGCTACGTATCAAACATGAACAAATGGTTAGGGGTGGCTCAGCACCTAGAGCCAAGTGGAAATTTGGCAAAGGTCCGATGTGGGGCTACTTATAATCGGTAGCCAAATATCCAACCGATTATGGAAGATTTCAAAATTTTGGAGAAAATGGATTTTAGAAAAAAACTCATTTTGGGGCAACCTATAATCGGAAGGTAATGTAACCAGTTAAACTTCCGATTATGGCTACGTCTCAAACACAAACCAAATGGTTAGGGGTGGCTCTGCACCCAGATCCAAGTGGAAATTTGGCAAAGGTCCGATGTGGGGCTACTTATAATCGGTAGATTAATATCCTACCGATTATGGAAGATTTCAAAATTTTGGAGAAAATGGATTTTAGAAAAAAACTCATTTTGGGGCAACCTATAATCGGAAGGTAATGTAACCAGTTAAACTTCCGATTATTATGATCGGAAGGTAATGTAACCAGTTAAACTTCCGATTATGGCTACATCTCAAACACGAACCAAATGGTTAGGGGTGGCTCAGCACCCAGAGCCAAGTGGAAATTTGGCAAAGGTCCGATGTGGGGCTACTTATAATCGGTAGCCAAATATCCAACCGATTATGGAAGATTTCAAAATTTTGGAGAAAATGGATTTTAGAAAAAAACTCATTTTGGGGCAACCTATAACGGAAGGTAATGTAACTAGTTAAACTTCCGATTATTATAATCGAAAGGTAATGTAACCAGTTAAACTTCCGATTATGGATACGTCTCAAACACGAACCAAATGGTTAGGGGTGGCTCAGCACCCCGAGCTAAGTGGATTGGCAAAGGTCCGATGTGGGGCTACTTATAATCGGTAGCCAAATATCCAACCGATTATGGAAGATTTCAAAATTTTGGAGAAAATGGATTTTAGAAAAAAACTCATTTTGGGGCAACCTATAATCGGAAGGTAATGTAACCAGTTAAACTTCCGATTATTATAAGCGGAAGGTAATGTAACCAGTTAAACTTCCGATTATGGCTACGTCTCAAACACGAACCAAATGGTTAGGGGTGGCTCAGCACCCAGATCCAAGTGGAAATTTGGCAAAGGTCCGATGTGGGGCTACTTATAATCGGTAGCCAAATATCCAACCGATTATGGAAGATTTCAAAATTTTGGAGAAAATGGATTTTAGAAAAAAACTCATTTTGGGGCAACCTATAATAGGAAGGTAATGTCGGAAGGTAATGTACCAGTTAAACTTCCGATTATGGCTACGTCTCAAACACGAACCAAATGGTTAGGGGTGGCTCTGCACCCAGATCCAAGTGGAAATTTGGCAAAGGTCCGATGTGGGGCTACTTATAATCGGTAGCCAAATATCCTACCGATTATGGAAGATTTCAAAATTTTGGAGAAAAAGGATTTTAGAAAAAAACTCATTTTGGGGCAACCTATAATTGGAAGGTAATGTAACCAGTTAAACTTCCGATTATTATAATCGGAAGGTAATGTAACCAGTTAAACTTCCGATTATGGCTACGTCTCAAACACGAACCAAATGGTTAGGGGTGGCTCAGCACCCCGAGCCAAGTGGAAATTTGGCAAAGGTCCGATGTGGGGCTACTTATAATCGGTAGCCAAATATCCAACCGATTATGGAAGATTTCAAAATTTTGGAGAAAATGGATTTTAGAAAAAAACTCATTTTGGGGCAACCTATAATCGGAAGGTAATGTAACCAGTTAAACTTCCGATTATTATAATCGGAAGGTAATGTAACCAGTTAAACTTCCGATTATGGCTACGTCTCAAACACGAACCAAATGGTTAGGGGTGGCTCAGCACCCAGAGCCAAGTGAAAATTTGGCAAAGGTCCGATGTGGGGCTACTTATAATCGGTAGCCAAATATCCAACAGATTATGGAAGATTTCAAAATTTTGGAGAAAATGGATTTTAGAAAAAAACTCATTTTGGGGCAACCTATAATCGGAAGGTAATGTAACCAGTTAAACTTCCGATTATTATAATCGGAAGGTAATATAACCAGTTAAACTTCCGATTATGGCTACGTCTCAAACACGAACCAAATGGTTATGGGTGGCTCTGCACCCATAGCCAAGTGGAAATTTGGCAAAGGTCCGATGTGGGGCTACTTATAATCGGTAGCCAAATATCCTACCGATTATGGAAGATTTCAAAATTTTGGAATAAATGGATTTTAGATAAAAAAACTCATTTTGGGGCAACCTATAATCGGAAGGTAATGTAACCAGTTAAACTTCCGATTATGGCTACGTCTCAAACACGAACCAAATGGTTAGGGGTGGCTCTGCATCCAGAGCCAAGTGGAAATTTGGTAAAGGTCCGATGTGGGGCTACTTATAATCGGTAGCCAAATATCCAACCGATTATGGAAGATTTCAAAATTTTGGAGAAAATGAATTTTAGAAAAAAACTCATTTTGGGGCAATCTATAATCGGAAGGTAATGTAACCAGTTAAACTTCCGATTATTACAATCGGTAGTTTTACAGGTCCAATTAACTACCGATTATAAAAGGGAACATTAGCCGAAATATCCATACTTTAATCGGCAGTTAATGATTCATTTTAAACTACCGATTATTTTAAACTACCGATTATTTGTAACCTACCGATTATGTAAGGGCATAGTTGCTATTTTAAAAAATCGCGGATAAATGGTAGCTCAGTTTTACGTTTGGATGACCTTTTTCGTCTTTTAATGTCGCCCCTAATTACGATTGAGTCGCCCCTAAATGTGCTGGGATTTTTTGGGCAATTCTTTTTTCTTTATAGGCGATAGGTTTAGCAAAAAGTCTCCGTGAACCAATCAAAAAAACCACAAGATAAACCGACAGATACAAAACAGGTGGGCTCCCGCTAAACTCCCAAAGGGCGGGACCCACAAATTCCAAAAATAGTGGGGCGGCTTTTTGTGTGTGGTTTTTTTCGCGGTTCGTCTAGAATCGCTGTAGGTTTAGAACTTTAAACTTCGGAGGGAAAGAAAAGGACAAACTTTAGTAGCACAGGGACAGATACTCTGTTTCAATTCAAATGCTTCTTCAAATTCCCGCTACCATATTCTCATTCTCATTAACCTCAAAGAAGACACCTGCTAATCCACTCTATAGTCTTCTAATCAAAACCTTACATACCCAGCAAACCCCACCATCCACTTTCGAGCAAACTTACAGAAACATTTGCAATCTTTTGGTTTCTTTAACTCAGTCAAGATCCCTGCTTAAAGGCCAACAACTCCATGCTCAAATCATAAAATCAAGATTAGAAATCGTTCCTCTCCTATCTAACCAGCTCATTAACTTCTACTCTAAATGCCAGCTTCCTCATGATTCCCGCAGAATCTTCGATGACAACCCCAGAAAGTCTCCTACTTCCTGGAGCTCAATCATCTCTACTTTTGCACAGAATGAGCTCCCGCAATTCTCACTCGAATTCTTTCGGAAAATGCTTGAATACGGGGTTCGACCGGATGATCATATATTTCCGAGCGCCGCAAAATCATGTGCAATCTTGTCGAGATTGGATGTTGGGCAGTCTGTGCATTCTCTTGCGTTGAAAACTGGGTATGGTTTGGATGTGTTTGTTGGTAGTTCTTTAGTTGATATGTATGGGAAATGTGGTGGGATTATAAGGGCTAGGCAAATGTTTGATGAAATGCCTGATAAAAATGTTGTTTCTTGGACTGGGATGATTAATGGGTATGCTCAGTTAGGTGAGAATGAAGAGGCTTTGAGACTTTTTAAACAAGCTTTGGTAGAGCATTTGGATGTTAATGATTTTACTTTTACGAGTGTCATTCGGGTTTGTGCAACTTTAACACTTCTTGAATTGGGTAGACAAATACATGGCCTATGCTTCAAAACAAGTTTTGATTCGTCAAGTTTTGTGGGCAGTTCATTGATATCACTGTACTCGAAATGTGGAGTGGTTGAAGGTGCTTACTTGGTTTTTGGTGAATTACCTGTTAAAAATCTTGGTGCATGGAACTCAATGATGATGGCTTGTGCACAACATTCCCAGGTGCAGAAAGCATTTGAGTTGCTTAATGAAATGGAACGTTCTGGGATTAGGCCTAATTTTATTAGTTTCTTGTGTGTATTATTGGGTTGTAGTCATGCAGGGATGGTTGAGAAAGGTCAATTCTACTTTAACATGATGAAGAAACGAGGGATTGAACCAGGAGCTCAAAACTATGCTTGCTTGGTGGATTTGTTAAGCCGTGCCGGAAAACTGAAAGAGGCTTTATCGGTTATTAAAGAAATGTCATTAGAACCAACAGAGTCAGTTTGGGGAGCTTTACTGACTGGAAGTAGGATCCATGGGGATACAGAAATGGCGGCCTTTGCAGCTGATAAGGTTTTCAAATTAGGGACTGTTAGTCCAGGTATGCATGTGCAATTGTCAAATGCATATGCATCTGCAGGAAAATGGTTGGAGGCAGCAGAGGCCAGGAAAATGCTGAGAGATAGAGGGACGAAGAAGGAAACTGGATTGAGTTGGATGGAGGAAGGGGGTAGGTCTCACACTTTTGCAGCTGGGGACAGGTCTCATGTTAGGTCTGCAGATATTTATCAGAAGTTGGAAGAATTAGGCGAGGAAATGGAGAAAGCTGGTTATGTCACGGATACCAGTTTCGTTTTAAAGGAAGTGAATAGTGAAGAGAAGAAGCAAACAATCAGCTATCACAGTGAGAGGCTAGCCATTGCATTCGGGCTGATCACGCTACCGCCTGGAAGACCAATTCGTATCATGAAGAACTTACGGGTGTGTGGAGATTGCCATACTGCAATTAAATTCATGTCAAAATGTACTGGAAGGACAATCATTGTGCGAGATAACAATAGATTCCACACTTTTAAGGATGGCGTGTGCTCCTGCGGAAACTACTGGTAATTTTTAAGGCTTAATGGTGCAACTGTTGGTAGTATCACAGATTTAGGAAGGAAAGGGAGATACAATGATGGAAGACAACCTGCACCATTACCACCTTCTCTTTCTGGAAAACGCCCTTGTTCTGATTATGGTAAAGAACCTACTCTCTCTGTTTCTCAACATTGATTTTTCTGTTTCCTACTTGATTTAGTGTTTTTTCATGTAATTGATGTAAGCTTAAGGGTATTTGAGGTTAGCACCCATAAAATTCCATTATGTCTCCTTGCTAATCCCAGGGTCATTCCCAAAATCATTTTATCAACTAGTTTCAAAATAAAACTTGAGTTGTTGTTTATGTGAATGATGAGTCAGTTGTCATTCTCTAAGCTACTGTTTCCCACTAATTAAACTTTTTTATTACTTGAAACTTAAGTGATAGCAACACGGCACTGATTAATCTACCACCTACTACTAATTCATGCTAATCCTTGAATCTATTTAGTATATACTCATCTTGACCTTCTTTTTGGCATCATATACTGTACGCCACGCCTTTCATGCAAATTATGAGCCTAACTTTTGTTTGTTCAAAACAAGAAAGAAAGAAAAAACAGAGAAATTTTCCGAAGTCTTAGCCTAGGTGGTATCGTTGTTGGTTTAGGTGGAGCTTTCGCTCATGTTTTGATTTCGTGTTCTTTGAGCCCACCTTTTTTAATACATATATCTCTGTGTTTGTTAGTTTTTGGCTCAACATTGCTTTCACTGTCTCCATCTCTTGAAGGTTTACTTTATCTAATCTTTTATCTGTGGATTACTTTGAACAAGTCTCTCCCTTGCCTTCCAAGTTCCAACTGGCTTCTTTGGATTGATATACTTTATCTGTTTCTCTCCAGTCTTTACATTATATATCTCTTCTCCTCTTCATTTCAACGCATCTCTTGCTCTCAAACTCTCTCTCTTTCTCAGAAACTTATACTATCTTAAAATATGGAGGGTTTGATTCCATTTGTATACAGGGCAGTAGTGGAATACAGGAATGGTGGTGGACAAGCTTCGAATATCGGTTCATCATGGTATTGTGAATCACCATCAACATCTTACATGAGACTTCCTTCGGGTGATTCAGGGCGTTTGCAAAATACTAGTGAAGTCCAACTATTCTCGTCGAATCCCATGGTTGTTATTACTGCCTCTTCCGCTGTTCAATCGCCTCTGGTTTGTCGTTCCACTTCTCGTCGACTTGTATCTTCGTGATATGCCAGTTTGTGATTGGGAAAAGTGCCTGTTACGGAATAGAATGGACCAAATGTGTGTGCAGAAGTATGAATGTTCATGAAGTGATTGTATTGTCTGGTTAAATAAGAATAGCCTAAATTTGTGTAAGCAACCTAAAACCAAAAGGAGCTTTATACTGTTATCTGTTAACTGTAATTAGTACTACTACTAGTTTCAGGTTTCCATGGCCAAAAGCAGCGCTGTGTGTAATCTGATGAAGCTTATAATGTTGTTTGTTGGTGAATTAATTGTACATACAAAATGGAATGAATTGTAAATTTAGATGATCCAATTATTTTTTCTAATCATCTATGTTTTGTTCTGGTTGATCTGGTAAGTGGAGGATCTCATGATCTTTTTGAGTAACCCATGAAAATCTTTTTTATATGTTCACCAAAAGTCAAACAGGGAGAAAAATATGTAATGGATACGACTACTCAAAACCTCTCTTTCTTTCAACCAGCCACATCATGGTTGAGTTATCTCTTGGATACTCTTGGGGGCTATTTGGGTCTGACTAGTGATCTGAACTTGACTCATTATCTGACTCGACGCGGGTACCATTTTCGAACCCATTTTCTATCTACTAATAACTTTGAGCTGGGTACAATCAGTCACATCGGGATATAATGAGTTAAATTGAGAAAGGGAATGAGACTGAGGATTAGATTATGTTGACAACCTATTCTTAATACTACTCTCTCCGTTCCAATTTAAATGATAATGTTTTTGGAGTTTTCACGTAAATTAAGAAATGGAGAGAGGTATTAAGATTTTCCATCTATAGAGAAAAGTATTCAAACATTAATTGTTATTAGTGCATTTAAAAATAAACTTATAGTTCCAAAACAAAATGCAAGGGTGTTATTAGCATTTTTATGGAAAAATATGAAAACTTTCAAGTATTGTTGAACAAAAATTTAACTCTAAAATATCAAAAATTTAACTCTAAAATATCATCTAAAATGGAATGGAAAGAATATAATAATATATAAGTTTATGAAAATTTTCCAAAACCTTCCTTGCAACGATTTTGATGCTCCCAGCAAATCCACGGGAGAGAATGAAAGTAACGAAGTTCATATTTTTATGAAGAACAAAAACAAAACTATGAAGAAGTGGTTGCTTCATCTTTTTCTTTTTACGAAGAACAAAAACAAAACCACTAACCAGAGCCAGTTGAAGCAAAAAAAATTGCATGATTTCTCCATACATGACATGCTAGAGACGATAATGCTATATTAGACTGATAATTATATGAAACTGAGCCTGAGCCAAATTGTAAAACTGAAGACAAATTCTGCAGTGAAGAGGATTCATTCAAAGAACAATCCATGCTGATTTGAATTATAGGATCAACGATATGGGTGTAGAAATCATCATACATATAATATATAAGGTACCAGGTATTATAATTCTCAGTCTGGATTCCTTAGGAAACTGAAAGGACTTAATCTAATGATATAGAGAGGAGACTGGAGATGCTGATGGTATTCCAACCAACTCAACTCTAACACGTTATCTCCTCCTGTACAGGCAAACTTTCTTCATTTCTTAAGATGGGGGAAGCACACGTAAATGTCAGACTTGGGATGCTTTGCTTCAGCATGCTCCCTGCATTTCACCTCAGAAGTTGTACAGATGAATGTCTGCATGCACACCTTGCACTACATTTAAAAACAACAACATTAATCAGGCATCCAACTAGTAACCATCTAACACCAACTCCCAAAAAGAACTAGGCAGGATAATACCAGTGACCAGAGAAAAATACAAACATTCCACAGTTCCACAGAATGTAAAACAAAGATGACATAGAAGTAGTTTTATGGACCCAAGGTGACAAACCCACTAAACCTATAATTGTTCCTACCCATGGTTATGTTAAAAGCATATCTCAAACTAGGTGGACTTCAAATATCAGGTCATGACCTCTTCATAATTATTTGTGTCTACTGACCAGCATTAACAAATGATTATAAAACAGCACTGATTGATTAAGTTCTAAACTGAATCACCTTTCCCTGCTTCCCTTATAAGTTCTATTTTCCAAGAGAAAAAACTTATACATGGGGTATCTAAGGTCAAAGAAAACAGACTACTTACCATCAACAGAATGAATACTAGAGTGAGTTCTTCTGTTATAGAACTAATGGTAACAAGGACAACAACATAAGTGAAAGCATGCCCACAAATAGACCTCAAGAGGCAGCAGTCTTCGAGGGATATTAAAAGACCTTACGTGAACTCCTCACTTCACATAATAAACCTTCCCGACACCCAACAACTCTTTAATTCCTCTCCTAGTTCTCCTTGTTTAATTACCGGTAAACTCAAAACCAATTGAACTAGTGGCAGAGCCAGGCATAGGCCACATGCAACTAATTCTTTTGGCGCTGGCCCTCAAAGCCTATTTTGACCTTCTGAGGATAGTTTCCCTTCTTTGTTCATAAGTATACCCTTGAAATTAGGGTACATATATTGACCAAAAAAATCAAACCTTAGAAGGCTTAAATAGACCTCAAGAGACAGCAGCCTTGGAGGGATATTAACAGACCTAACGTGAAACACCTTACTTCACATAATAAACATTCCCAACACCCAACAACTCGTTTAATACCTCTAGTGGTAGAAGCTAATCTGCTTCTAATAAAACACTTTAAAAAGAAATACACAATTCATAAAATTAAAACAAAATATCTGAAAATCACCATACAACTAAATTCACAAGAGAAGTATAAATCATCACAGTAGATGCTCCAATTAAGTAACATTGTTGACAAGATGTGATTTTTAACAGACACAAGTGTTAAGATGAACATGAATTGCTTAATCAACAGCTTTTTAGATATATTTGGATATATGGTAACCAAAAGTAGCCCTTTATTTTCAACTTATTTCCGCTAAACCCAAACTAAAAAATAATGAAAACCTAAATTCAAACAAAAAAAGTAGAAATTTTTTTTTTCAAATCCTTACTAATAAAACACCTCAAAATCCCTAGACAAAATAAAAAAGAGTCGAAGAAACAATATTCACAATAAATTAAACAAAAAACCAGATCCACGATGAGAAAGTGATCAAATAAATTACCTGAATGGACATAGCTTTCTTGTTAGCATCGAGCTGACTTCCTATCAAAACCAACACAAATTTACAGATCAAAAAACTAACACAAATCGATCAAAAACCCTAAAAATACAAAAAAAAAGAAAGGGAAATCGGGAATTAAGTTACCCTTTCCGGCAGCTTTAGCCTTCTCAGCGTTCTTCTCCCTAGCCATCTTGGCTTTCTGGCCGTTTCCTCCTCCCATGGTTGTTCGTAACTTTGACAGAGATTTGAGACAGCGCACGGAGATAGAGAAAGAGAATAGTCTTGTGAAGACGAGGGTTCTTTTTTTCTTTTCTCGGGAGGGCTTTTCGTTGTGAAAGACGAGTATTTATTATCAAGAATGTAAATAAAAAGACCGCACACGCACGTGCGTAACACACGAGCATGAGCGTATTTAAGGGCCGTATGGGGCGTATGGACAAGTGAAATAGAATCAGCGCATCATCAGCGTCTAGTGGGAGGTGGGGGCTCACACGCACCGAAGGTGGTTGGAAGCTACTGGTTAGGTTTTAGTGAGGGAGATGGAGGTTCCTCATAAATGCTACTTGTATGTACTTGAAATTGTTTATAGTAAACCTGTGGGTAAGTGGGAGTAGAGAGTGGGTCCAACTGGATTCAAATTGGATGCTAATGGTGGAGAAAAATTCAACAACAGCTGCATATCACTCACTCACTAAGGTTTTTAGTGAATCATCAACACACATTGCTACTTATGGGGTTGAAATCCAAGGACTACAAAAGCGTTAGGTTCACCATTTTGATTCTTCTTTCTCGATCATCAATGGGAACTAGCCATATGATGATGGTTTTTGACCTACAAAGAGATTATTGATAGTGCCATGACTGAGATTCGCACATGGATTTGTCCGGGTTATTTCTCATGGACTTTTATGATTTGGACTTGGGCTTTAACTCAGCCCATCCCCAGTATCACTCCGAATAGTACTCGCCAATGGCTTCACCTGAAACGTGTTTACATTGAGTGTCATCACGGACTCTTTTTAAGGGTTTTAGGGAGAGTCATAATGGGTAAGTTACAAAATTACCATTTCCCATTATAATTCAGTTTTCATTTCATTTTCTTCTCTTCTTCTTCTCCTCCTCATACACATTACCGGCTCCTCCATCCCCACCACCGAAACTCGTCGATTAATTCGTTAACATCGTCGATTCGAAAACTCCGATTAATCTTCATCAATGGATCCGCCAAGATCTAGGGCAAGTCGTATGAAATACGCTAATAGAAAACCCAATCAATACAACCCCAGAATTGCAAAACTAGTTCAACAAAAAGTGAAGAAAAAAACGGTTGAAGAAGAAGAAATTGAACCCGCTCAAAACGAAGAAATGGTGCGATTAAGAAAGTAAAGGCCTACTTAAACTCACTCCAGTACTTCAATTTTATGTTTTCATGTCAAATTAGGTCAGAAAAATCGATTATTTGATTTTCAGTTATTGTCGCCGGCAAGGTATTATGTTATCGACCTTGCCGGCTTTTCATAGTTAGGGTTTGGCCGGCAGGCTCTTAGGTTGAAGATCGTGCCGGCTGTTGAATACCTGCAACTGGTACTTGCAGGGTTGACAAGTTATTCAACCTCAGACCCTGCCGGCGACAGTTTTTTTTCTTAGCCGGGTTGGTTATAAATTTTTACCTTGCCGTCTGTATTTCAAGTTTTTTGGTCTCCTGATGCCTTGAATTTTAAAATCGGAATGGTATTTGGATAAAACCATGTCGACTGTTTGTTAGCCGGCAATGTATGGGTAATGGACCTTGCCGACTGGTTTGGTGAAAAATCCTTGTATCTACTGTGTTCATATTTGTTATAAGCCGGCAGGTTATGTGAATCATACCCTGCCGGCTGCTATTTAGCCGGCATGCATTTTTTTGTCGACCCTTCCGACTGTTATGTAGCCGGCAATGTTATATTTGTCGACTCTACCGACTTATAATTTTTTTTCTTAATTGTTCTTGTTCAGGTTGCAAAAGGAAAAGAAGAAAGCTCTTAGTCCTCCTTCAAGACCTCATCGTGTTGGTGAAAAACTTTTGACTTCAACACATCGAGGGGAATACGTTGTGCCGGGAGCACTCAAGATCCGTGTACCGAATGATTCTGAACCACCATCGGAACCCAGTGATTCAGACAAGACTCTAGATGAAGACCAATCAATTCTATCTGGTAGAAGAGGTGATGATGATGATGTTGATGAAAGAACTCCGGCTGCTGGAGGAGGTTACAATGATGATGATGATGGTGATGGTGATCAAGACATGCCTAATATTGGAGGAGGTAATGATGATGATGATGATGATGATGGTAATGGAGATAAAGATAAGGATATCGAAGAATAAATTGTCGAAGAGGCAGTGGAAGAAGAAGAAGAAGAAGGAGAACAAACTCAAGCTAATGTTCAACAAACCGAAGCTTCAACTTCAACTGAAACCGGAAAGAAGAAGAGGGTGATCACTAAACCATCTGATTCCCACATGTGTCTCCCTCACTTGATTGTTACTCTGAAAAAAGGTGAGCCTCCAAGTGGGACCCCAAAAGATGGTGGAAATGTTCTTTTTGGATACAAAGACTAATGGGCATGTACGATCCATAATGCTATCGTAAGTAATCTCAATCCGTCTTTGTTTTTTATTTAAGTGTGTAACTATCTTAAGTTTGCGTCAAGTGTTTGTATTTCTTTTCATTTTGTTTTTTTGGTATTTAGGATCATAAGCATGTCGTATGTCTCATGAGGCGCCAAGCTTCATGTTCAGTGACTAAGACTTGGGATCTTGAGGATGAATGTGAGGAGGTGAAAGTGATTATCAAGAACTTCGGGTTGTGGCCTGCAGTGGAGAGTTCGAATATTGAGCATGGTAGAGTTACCGTATCTGCATTCTATGAGAGGTTCTACGGAGAAACTGATATAATATTATTCTCATTCGGTGAGATGGAGATAACTGCCGATGATGCTCATCAAATTCTAGGCCTCGAGGTTGAGAAAAACAGTCAGTGAGGGCTTCGATAATAAGTTTTCTTTGAAGGATATTTACAAATTGAGCCAGAAATTGTTCGGTTGGAATCAGATTGAGACGGAGTCTATGCTTGTAAAGAAGGATGGTCGTCTAACTAAGAAGTTTAATCTTAAGAAGTTGAGGGACACATTATGTGACACCAAGAAAATCTTTGATAGGGAAGAAAGGGTGAACCCGATGCGAATCAATGCTACCGCGTTAGCTTATTTGCTATACGTCCTGGGAAAATGTATCTTCTCCGACAGTTCCGGAAGCTTGGTCGATGCCAGTTATATGCAACTGTTGGATCCCTTAGATAAGATGCGTGAGTATTCTTGGGGTACTGTGGTGGTCTCCTTCTTGAAAAATGAGTTGACAAAGGGTTCTAGGCACTCACTGCGCAAGTTAACGGAAACATATGTCTCTTCCAGGTAATTGTATTGTCTAAATCATTTATATTTGCAAAACTTTCATAAGATAAGATTCTTACTAAACTTTTTTTTAGCATAGGTTTGGATATATGAGCACTTTCCTACTTTGGTGAAAGCCAACCCCTACATCAAAGTGGATGCGAATGTTTCTCTTGATAAGCCAAGATCGCAAAGGTACAGTTTTAAGGGTACTCGGGATAAGGAAATGCCGCAAAATCTTATCAAAATTCAAATCTCCATCGACAAATTGATTGCAGAGGAGGTGATATTTGATCTGTATCGGGATGCTATAAATCAAGGTTTAATCCAAAGGAGAGATGAAGTTGCATTATACTATGGACCCTTGTTGTTGTGCACCAATGAATATTCAATGTACGATCCACATCGGGTAATGCGACAATTGGGTTACGTCCAAGAAGAACCTCATTTCGATGAAGATGAGCCGTTCTTTACTATTAACATGGATTACTGCACCACGTCCCAAAAAAACTATTAACGTCTCTTATGATCCAGCGCCAGCTCAAGAACATTGGGACGATAGACGTGACCATAACATCGATGTGAGTATTTTGGACGAGGTGACCATCGGTCATGAAGCTAGTGAGAAATACATGGCGTGGTACTTGGGTTGGGCTCATCCTATTGTGATTAGGGAAATGACTGCTGAAGAACTGGCTCGTAAGAGGAAGATGGCATCGACATACCCAACAACAAGTCTTAAGTTCTTTGTAAGTATTTTAGAGTTGCTCTTACTATTTTAAAATTACATTATCGAATCATTCTATTAATTGTTTGTTGTTTAATTGAAAATAAAAGGAGCATTTGAGGACCATTGTGAATGTGTTGTGTTGCCCGAAAGACAGAGGAGAGCCTTTTTCAATTGAAGAGCAAAGAAAGCACATTGACTATGCTTGCAATAATGACAATGGGGATGCCTATGCATCGTTCAAGCAAGCTGATGCTGAAGTAAATATGAAAGAAAAAGCTAGGAGAGAAGCACAATCCAAGACGAATGCTGACAAAAAGAGTGGTCGTGATGGTGAAGGTAGTAGTAGTAGTGGTGTTCCTAAACGGGGCTGTGGTCGTGAATGAATGCTTTCCTAGTTTATTTCTTTATGTTGTGTTGGAAAAATGTTAAGGTTAATGGTTGGACAAATGTTTTTTTAAGGTTTATGGGACATGTTTTCGTATTTTGGACAACAAGTGTTGGATTTATAGTTGTTGAATGAATGGTTTGTTTAGCTACGTAAAGTTTCAATATTTATGCCGACATGTTTTTTTTAAGTTACATTGCCGACCAAACCAGGGCCGGAAAGGTTTTGAAGTGTCAGACTTCCAGCCCTGACAGCAGGGTCGGCAAGGTAATCAGATCAATACCAAGCCGGCTGTGATACAACCGGCATGGTATTATGTTATCGACCATGCCGGCTATTTGTTGCAGAAAATACCTTTTCCTGATGCCTAAAATCATCATAAGGCCGGCATGGTTATAAATTATGTTCCTTGCCGACCACATCATAGACAACATGCTAGTGAACAAATACCGTTCCGACAGTTTAACATAAAATTGCATGAACTCATGATGCCTAAAAGTCATAAGGTCGGCATGGTAAGAAAATTTCTACCTTGCCGACCACATAATAGACGGCACGATAGTGAACAAATACCGTTCCAATGGTTTAACAAAAAATTGCATGAATTCCTGATGCCTAAAATTCATAAGGTTGGCATGGTAAGAAAATTTATACCTTGTCGACCTTATCATAGCCGGCAGACAAATGTCCATATACATTTCCGGCTGATACATAGAAGAAAATGTTCTCCTGATGCCTAAAATCATCATAAGGTCGGCATGGTAATAAAATTCCCACCCTGTCGGCCATAGTTAGTCGGCATACTGGGAAAAACAAACCTCGCCGACGAATTCAAAATTCAAATTTTTTGCAAGTACAATTTCATTGATTTACTTGCACTTGGGCACTATAACGGCCAAATTTGGCCACCATCCTATAAATACACTACTTCTATCTACAAAACAACATACAAATAGTTCCATATACTCTCCAAAGCTCATATCATCATACACTCCATCTAACTCACCCAATATCTCTCTACAAACAACAATGGCATCATTTGATTCAAATGAAGATTTGGCAATCACCAAAGCATGGTATGCGGAAAATCGACTTAGACGTCAATCCTCCGAAAGGGAGGATTCCACAACCTTTTGGGCTAGGGTACACAACAAATTTATCCAAGAGTTTGGGAATCCTAATGCAAGAAGTGTTCAACAAATCCACGCTAGGCACCTAGTCATCGAAAAAGCGATACTTGCTTTTTTGGCTTTCCAACCTCTGATTTTTAACACTCGCCACTTCACCTTGTCCATTGCACAATTTGTAAGTAATTTTGTGGATTTTCTACGTAACCCATGTTGTTTTATCTTCCAATGAAACACCACTAATAAATGTAGGAAAAGGGGGAAGCATTCGCTTTCGATGCAAGCTATCACTTCTTGGCAGAAAGAATCCCAGAGGATAATCCAAACTACTTGGATGATGTATCTTCTTCGGAGGAGGAAGATTGATGGCTTTAGAAGTTTTTGTATAGGTTTTGTGGGTAGACCATGTAAACCCTCACGAGACTATAACTCGTCCACTAGGGTTTCCTAGGGGTTGGCTTGATGCACATGTTAAGTGCATTCGTTTTTCCGTCGACAAGGAGTTAGGTTTTATGTTTCAATCAATGTAGTAACCAAAATTGCATGAATTACATCTTCCCATATTATGTTTTCTGTTAAATATAAGTACAGGTCGACAAGGTTACAAATCCTTAACATGCCGACTACGGGTCAACCGATAGTGTTATAAATTATGTCAATGCCGTCCGACCGTAAGACTGCTGCCCCAAGAAAGTCGGCATAATCTTCATTCAAAGACCATTCCGGCCTAAAAAAGGGTTGGTGTATTCTTCATCCAAGGACAATGTCGGCCACACTTGGTCGGCATCTTATTCAAATGTAACTATACTGGCGAAAACTAGCCGACACCTTATTCAAACGTACGTAGACCTTGCCGACCTTTCACATTTTCAAAACCAAATTTTTTGATCGAAATCGAACTCATAAGAAAGGTTTAATCTACTAAATTCATAATTTGAAAATTTTAATCTAAACTCAAATTAACCTAATCAGAATTTTTAGTGTTAATTAAACAAGGGCATATTAGCCACTAAGAAAATACAAGGTTAAGGGGTGGCCTCTTTTACTTCAAAATGACCTAGCTTTTGTCTTGTTAGATATATCCCAATCAAGCCAGTCATTTCTAAGAGGTCTGGTTTCAAATATCAATCCCAGATTGCTCAAACGTATTCAATAAAACCATACTCATAATGGACAGGCCCAGAGAAACAACCAACCTTCTTAAGGTTTCCCAGTGCAACACTGCTCACTAAATTTTTGTCCATTTTTTCTTCCAGATTGGATGGACAAAAATTTCACAAGTATGAGTGGAAAACGCACTATATGTCTTTAACAAAACACAAACTCAAATGGTTGATACATAGAAACATTCTGAATATTATAATCCATATAAAAGTACTGTGTTTTTCTTTTTTTCAACAATTCAATGTACCAGAAAGAAAGGGCTTTATTGGTGGGCAGTGTGATAAAGAATTCCTTCATTTACAAATATCTTCTATGCATGTACAAACGAAAGGTTAAGCCGATTGATCATGCATGACTTGCTAGCTCTTCTTCGTCTGCCTTCATCCAAGCAGCCTGAACAAAAATACACAAACAATAAACATCAAAAGATTATTATCAGGACAACTAACCAAGTCACTCCCATCAACCAAAACATATAAGCAAGTCACAATGCCATAAAAAATGACCAGATGGGTAACTCTGCCTTACTTCGTGCTACAGTCATAATAATCACCAGAACGACAAATGAAAATTAGACAAATCACAATTGGCAAGCAAGATGCAGTCTCAATCCTAACTCTCGTCTCTCAGTCACAATCATTATCCCGGTCCGGATGTCTTACTATTACTTACATGCTCTAAAAGCTAAAAATATTGGTGTTCATGTAAATATCCATTCAAGCATACATTTGCCCCAGCCTAGCAATTACCATTTTAAGGAGATAAACCAATGGTTGTGATTTGACTAGTGATTTATTGGCTTGAGAAGAAAGATAGTAGAAAAAACATACCTTTTCCCGTTCAAGTCGTGAAACATGGGGACGTACTGAATTCCCTAAGCTTAAACCTCCCCATGCATCTTGCAATTCTCTCTCCATTGCTTTACGCCGCACTTCAGAGTGCTTTGTCTGATCCCCTGAACTTACAGCAGCAGCAGATTTCTCCTTTTCGAGTCTAGATTGATGTTTAACCATTTGATCCAAACCATCAACACTCTTCTCATAATTCATATCACGCTTTTTCACTTTCATCACTTCCTCCTGACCAACAGAAGCCAGTTTCTCCTTCTCAAGTTTAGAGACATGTTTTACTAAGACTTTATCCAGGCCTTCACTAACTGAAGCAACTGCTCCTAGATTATTTTGGTTTTTCTGAATGACACTCCCCCATGCTGATGCTTGCAGTTTCTCTCTCTCTAATTTGTGCACTGGCTTGGTCAGTATGGCGTCGAGGCTGCATGGCATATTTCCTTCATCACATGAAAAGGCTTCCAGAGTTTCCAGTTTTGCTCTTTCTAATCTTGACATATTTTTGGTTCGCATTGGGGATTGTTCAGAGCTCTTCAAGGAATTCTCCTGCTGCACTGGTTTCAGACTTTGTTGTTCTCTTACCTCCATTTCCAACTTTTCTTTTACTGTTCCATCAGATACTTCATCACATCTGTTCGAGTCTATATTTTCTTTACATGATGTATTAAACATATCGTCGGCAGTTGCAATTTCCAGAGAAGAACCCATAACAGTAGGAACATCTTCTGAATTGGTCCCTGCTGGGTCAGTCTTGGCTATCCTGGCTTCCTGAACTTCTCTTTCGAGTTTAGAAACATGTTTCACAAGCAACTTATCTAAACTAGGGACTTCTGCTGCCTGCTGCTTGTCCTTTAACTTCTTGAACTCCCCAAGTTCTTCTCCATTTCGATTATTTGCTTCTGCATTCTTGGCTTCTTGCACTTCTCTCTCTAGTCTAGACACATGCTTCACGAGAAACTTGTCAAGGCTCGGGAGATCTGATGAATCAGCGTTTCTCAACTTCTTGCTTTCATATTCAAAAGCTGTTCCAGAATTCTTTTTAGCTTCATGAATAGATTTTTCTAGTTTGGACACATGCTTTACGAACATACTCCCCAATTCAGGAACAGCATTTGACGAAGTTGCATTGATATTCAAAAGGTCCGCTCTATTCTCACAGCCTTCTTCAGCCTTGTTTTTTCGTGTGTTTTTGGCTTCTTGTACTTCTCTCTCGAGCCTAGACATGTGCTTCACCAAAACCTTGTCCAAACTAGGAATCTCTGCTACAACTTGTTTTCTCATGTTTCTGTTCTTCAAAGATTCAACATTGGAGCATTTCATGGTTCCGAGTCCTAAGGTGTAGTCAGAACCAGATTCTTGACCATGCAGCTTACTATTTTCAACTTCGAGAAGAGCTGCATTCAAGCCACAAGTTGCAACTATGGTGGCCAGAGAAGCAAGTTCATCATCTCGTAAACGTTGAAGCCTTTCAAGCATAACATCAACAAGCTTTACCGAATGAATAACATCAGGAAGCCCTCTGTCCTTGCATTTTCCCTCTGTTAACTCTGAATCCAGCATCTTAAGGTTGGGATCTTCTGAAGCCAGATCATCTTTGTGAGATTCTATGTCCAAATCGTGGCCTGAGTCTGATACACATTCCGCAGACAACTTGCAAACTTCTTGATCAACTTCGGTCATTACTGGATTCTGATTAATTTTCCGGAGCAAATCTCTGAATTCATCTTTGTTTAAAGAAGAAGGACAATTTGCAAGCCGGATGCATGCGATCTTTACTGCTGCTGCAACTTCTTTATCTACGTCAAACGCTGTTTCAAAAGATGCTGTAACAGTGTGAGTTGTAGATCCCTCAATGTTGGAGGATTCTATCTCACAGGCCTTCTGTGGACAATCTGGTTTGTCATACATGATCACTCGCATTGCAGCCGCTGCTTCAAAAGCTTCCTCTACAGTTTTTTCTGCCTTACGTAAAAGAGATTCTGCTTCTTTGTTTTGGATCCTACAATGGTAAACACAGAGAAAAAAAAGGTTACATGCGTGACAATCAAACTGAAAATGAGTTATCCCTCTCTCTTTTTCTGCCTGAAACTAAAAAATTTAACCTGGCAGCTCGAAGAATCCGACACCAAGATGCTTCGACTAAAGCAGCTTTACGAGCCTCCATGGCCTTATGTGCTGCTGCTTTAGCTGCAATTTTTTCTCTAAGTACTCTAGAGTAATGAGGATTTGAATCACACAAAGTCTCATCAAGAGTTGAGTTCATGCCACCTACTTCCTGCAACAATTAGCTTATAATATTAATCTTCAGTACTTAACTTGAATTCGATCAGCGGTAGAAAAAAACACAACCATCAACAAATGCCTAAAACAGTGATATGTAGTGGTAATAGTACCTGCAGAAGTCTTATTTTTCTCTTCAAGTAAGATTCAGTTTTTTTCCGAGGAAACCAATTGAGAGGGGAAGTTTTTCGGTAAGATTTCCTTATTTGTGAAGTAGATTTGTTGACAGAGTTTAGTGTTGACTGCCCAGCCTCTTTTGATGGTTTAGTCTGCCAAAAAATGAACAGAAAATATAAATTTTAAAACTAAATGGAAAGTACACTGCTTAACCTACAGAAAACCCATCACAAAACACTTATCTTGACTTCAGTTGCAATATAATGTTTTTGGCAGACTTTATACAATCATTCAGTATTATTACGTGGAAAGTTGATTAAGGTTTGGATTACTCCACACTATGACTAGTTCTATTCATTGTAGCACCATAGTTTCTGCTGGGGGAATCAGGGGATCATAATCTGTCGTTACATTCACATTTTTACAGTTCTAACCTACCCACTACCTCCTAAAACGAAGACAATTATTTGTGATGCAAATATCACACCTAACGATTGTTTGTTAACCCAAGCAATCCCTGCCAGAACTTATATCTCATAGTTTATGTTTGAGATTATTGATTATGTTAAAGTAATGTGCATGAGCAAAAAACAAAAGGTCAGTAAGAGCCCTAACAGGTTGAGGTTTCTAACACAAGCTCCTTTGTTCCCTAGTTAATCACTCACAGGTACAAACTTAAGATAATTATGATGAATTCCTTAAGGATCTTCTTGAATTTCAAAACTCAAACAACATCAACTGTTGGCTAAAGGTTGATAGTGTATAATGAATGGTCTAATAAACAATAAACTTTGTTGTAATGATGAATATTATAACTGGTTATGATGAATATTATAACTGGCTGATTTTAGATGTACTCAAAATCTTCATATAATAAAATCATCCATATGGGTTATGATGAGTAAAACTTTTGAAATACAAAATCAACCATCATAAGAAGGCTGGTTTATTATGGAGATAAATCCCTCATCATGGAGACAAATCAAACAAAATAAGATTGCAAGTTATAGCATTCCGAATCACCAACATCAATCACTTTGAACTAAAAGGAATCGATTAGGAGTTCCAGAAACGAGAGATTCATGCACACAAATCAGTCGCTAAACCATTATTATCACTTAGGCCTGTTTAAATTGCACACATGTACTAAATCTAAGAGTAAAATGCCAGCATTAGCAACTAACTCGAACTATTTCCGGCTTAAATAATCGAAAAAGGCATCACACCTCTCTTAAAAATTGAAACAAAATTAGGGCTAATAATATGAGATTTTCAGCATCACAGGTCTCAATTCAACTAGTAAATTAACCATACATTACATATCAATCATGCCTACATAAGATTATTAACATGACCTAACAACTAAAACATCAAATTTACTCTAAAATTACGATTCTCAATCTAAACCTAGAGGAATGCAAATCTCAAGAAATTCAACAAATATAGAAGTGAAACATTAATCAAAACTCACTAAATTCAATTTGAATGTTCAATTTTAGGTTTTCTCAGTCTAAGAAACATAATAATCAAGAACTTATCAACGTAAATCAAATAATACTGCAAAGATTAAATTCATACCTTACCGAACTTGGAACTAGCCGTTACGAACTCATCACTATCACTTCCACTCCTCCTCCGTCTCTGCGAATCAACAGAGGTTTCATTCTTTTGCTTATCAATACAACCTAAATCCATACATCCCAGATCCATTTCAAAACTAGAAAATCTGATCTAAGAAATAATCTGATTACAGACCGAGAAAAAGTTAAGAGAGATCTGAAACGGAATCGATGTAATCAATGATTAAAATTGGATTATTCTGATTTTCTATATGACTCTGTGCTGATAGTGTGAGAGTAAATGAGGGATTAATGTTTCAGGGTGAGGAAATCAAGGATTTGGGTTTTTCTTGATTTTATATGGAAGGGGGAACTTTTTAAATGGAAACAAAAAATGTATCCGTTGAAATTAGACTCGTTCGCCAACGGACTGACATGTCTTTTCGCTGTTTAATGGAAAATGATATTGTACATCCACTTGTATCTTCTTTATAACGGCTCATATAGTCCAGTCCTACGAGGCATCTAAGACATGTCTAAAGGCTTAAACTTCCGGCGATAGGGCTGGCCATAGGGATTCGCAAATGATTCGTGAATCATTCGCCGAATTACTAACTAGGGTTTAGACAATATAACCATTGGGGGATATAAACATTGTTGTGGTAATACATATATGTATAAGTCCTTATGCACTTGAACCGAAGTTTGCGAACTTTGTTGATCAAGTGAAAACCGGAACTTGAGCAGTCAACCTAGTCCGCGAACGAGCGTAGTTCTCAAACCCAAGAATTTCTGCTGGAGTTGAATCTTGGTTTCAGTCTGCGAACTGACGGAAGTTCTCGAACCCGAGAATTTCTGCTGGAGTTTGTAAACTCCAACCGATTACTTAAGTCTGTGAACCCAGTCCGCGAACTTGAGTGGTTATGTCTAAAAATGATGTTTGTGAACTTATTTAAATTATCTAAGGAATGTTATTGCAAACCGTGGCTTTATAGTTCATGAATCGATTTGTGTGAATCATATCGTTTTTGCTTCAATTGTGTCTTGTGTAGTACATAAGATCTCATAGCAATTGAACAACTCTCTAACTAGTTCATTTGAGTCATTTGGACTAGTTATAGTGAAGAAGAATATGGTTGATATGAAATTTATCATTTGGCTAACCATTTGGTTGACTAATCTTGAACCAACTATTGTACACATTTGGGTACGGTTACACAAACCCTAAATCGTCAAGTACATGTGTGTATGACAAGCTAAGTTTTCGATCTAACGGTTGAGAGATATTAGCTTGTATCTAATCAAGTTTTCATCTAACGGTGAATATTGAATGCTTTGTTACTAATCTAACATTGATTGTAAACCCTGATTTGAAAGACTATATAAGGGAGAACTCTAGCAACTGGGAAACCTAATCCCCATACATTCTGTGTGATACTAGTTTGCTAAGCTAGAGTCAATTCTCCTTTAACCTTTGGTTTTCTTCTTCTAAAACCAGGTTAACGACTTGAAGACTTTATTGGGATTGTGAAGCCAGACCGATACTACTTTTCATGTAGTTATGTGATCTGATCTTGATGTTTTTATTATACGAGTACAATTGTAATAATTGTCTTGAGATTTTTATCTCCGATAGGCAAGATATAAAAGTAATCGAAAATATCTTCATCTCATCGTTTGTGATTCCACAATATATTTTTTCGCTGCGTCGATTAAGACTATTGTGAGGTGATTGATAAAACTGAGTTGTTCTTCGAGAATATAAGTCTGGTTTTATTGATTGGTTCATGATCACCTTGATTTATCAAAAGACCAAACAAAACTCATAGGTTTATTCGTGGGAGACAAATTTATCTATCTTGTAGACTTTTCCGTGTGAGACATATTTATTTGCTAAAGTCTTCGACTTTGGGTCGTAGCAACTCTTGGTTGTGGATGAGATCAACTAAGGGAATCAAGTATGCATTATCCTGTTGGGATCAGAGGCATAGGAGCATAACTGTACCTTGGATCAGTGTGAGACTGATTAGGGTTCAACTACAGTCCAGATAGGGAGAACTCTAGCAACTGGGAGAACTCTGATTTGAAAGACTATATAAGGGAGAACTCTAGCAACTGGGAAACCTAATCCCCACACATTCCGTGTAATACTTGTTTGCTAAGCTAGAGTCGATTCTCCTTTAACCATTGATTTCTTCTTCTAAAACCAGGTTAACAACTTAAAGACTTCATTGGGATTGTAAAGCCAGACCGATACTACTTTTGTTGTAGTTGTGTGATCTGATCTTGTTGTTTTTATCGTACGAGTACAATTGTAATAATTGGATTGAGATTTATATCTCTGATAGGAAAGATATAAAAGTAATCACAAACATCTCCGTCACATCGTTTGTGATTCCACAATATCTTTTTTAGCTGCATCGATTAAGACTATTGTGAGGTGATTGATAAAACTGAGTTGTTCTTCAGGAATATAAGTCTGGTTTTATTGATTGGTTCATGTTTACCTTGATCTATCAAAATACGGAACAAAATTCATAGGTTTCTTCGTGGGAGGCAAATTTATCTATCTTGTAGAATTTTCTGTGTGAGACGGATTTGTTTGCTAAAGTATTTGACTTTGGGTCGTAACATCTCTTAGTTGTGGGTGAGATCAGCTAAGGGAATCAAGTGCGCAGTATCCTGCTGGGATCAGAGGCGTAGGATCATAACTGTACCTTGGATAAGTGTGAGATTGATTGGGGTTCAACTACAGTCCAGACCGAAGTTAATTTGGAGTACGATAGTGTCTGTAGCGGCTTAATACAGTGTATGTTTAATCTGGACTAGGTCCCGGGGTTTTTCTGCATTTGTGGTTTCCTCGTTAACAAAATTCTGGTGTCTGTGTTATTTCTTTTCCGCATTATATTTTTATATAATTGAAATAATATAGGTTGTGCGTTGTTCAATCGATTAGAATATCCGACATTATTGGTTGTTGATTTAAATCGATTGACACTTGGATATTGGTCTTTGGTACCATCCAAGTTTTCTCTATTTGATTAGACTCGTGAATCATATTTGCTTAAGTAAATCAAATCGAGAGATTGAGATAATAACTCCTTGAGTATTTTGTATTGATTGAGTCTAGTTGATTCTCTAAAAAACAACTCGGAGTTATCCATACAGATTGCTAATCGAAATATTGGGTGAGGTTGTTAGACCCCCCGCTTTTTCACTAAGTTATATTGATAGTTAGAACTTGATGAGAAAAATAGAGTTATATTTATTTTGGTGTTATCGAATAAAGCGATTGTATTTGTGCAATCGGTTTAGGAAAGGAACTAAGGTGCTTAGTTGATTTTTGGTTTGCTAAACTATTTGGGAAAATTGCTTCGGGAAATTATTTCCTTGGTAACATATCAAAACAAAATTACTTTTTAGTTTCGTTTTTGATATTGGTTATCAAAAATGGTATGTGGAACCCTCATGCTTAACTCTATAGGTTGCAAGTCCATTGAGATTTGTAAGATCCTTTCGGTTTGTCCTTTATTTTTTTGTTTCTTTGTCAATTTGTGAGAAAAGGGGGAGAAATATATGGAGTAAACAAGTGATACTGGCATTGATTTATATTGATTGGTATCACTAAGGGAAATGACATTGGTGCTTAAACGTTTATCTAAAAGAGTATAAGCATAGACTAAGGGGGAGTAGCATATCATATGATACGAATAACAAAGACATGAGGATTGATAAAATCTACTTATCTTACCTTTAGGGGAAGTATTAGCTTTGTTATTATAATGTCAATAGCGGCATTTATGTATTGAATGTATACAGTTTATTGTGTTGTTGAATTCGGGAATCAAGCGTACGTGTAATGAATTCTTGTAATTTGTTTATCCATATGATGTAAGAGTTTTGTCACTAAAATTGACAAAGGTGGAGATTGTTAGAGCATTGCTCGGTTGAACCCATCCAGCGTTGGTATGTCAAGTTTGGTTGTCATATTTCAGTGAATCAAAACTCATTTAAAGAGTCGCTTGATTATGTACTAGAGTCAACTTCGTATAGGTTAGCTTGAAAGCATTAGGATTTGAGACATTACAAGTATTGCAAAGACTTGAAGAAGTAAGTAGCTACAACGACAACGTTATCCTTCTACTTTGAGGTTAGTGACATTTGACTTGAACTGTTTCATTCGCTAACGTATCTTTCAAGTCATGCATATTGAAAACAAAACTGCGAAGCATGAACACTCTAGTTAGACATAGTATTAAGGAATACAATACGAGTTTATTTCTTAACCATTAAACTTTGTAGATAAGTGTTTGAGGGTGAAAACAGTTTCTACTGGTTTCGGTAATTTCGTGTGTTGTGGGTGAGAAACGAGTCTAAACCCTAAACAATGTACTACAAGGGAATACTTTATATTCGAGAGATCAATCTGTACAAATCCTGCCTAAGCCAGTAAATGGCCTTTCCAGACTTGTTTCGGTCACAAAGTGAATGAGAAGGGTTGGTTTTGGGGAGGGAAGCGAAGAGAGTGTTGAAACCAGAATAGTTGATTCTGGAAGAGTAGTTGTTTGACTTGTATCAGAAAGTGAAAGCTAACATATGGGAAAGCTAACAAGTGATTTCTGAGCGTTGTATGCTCCCAACCAAAACTTGTTGTTCGGTGGAAATAGGTAAGACTCATTTATACAAGTCGGAATGAAATGTACTCTGATCTCAATAAGAAATAGAAAACGGGTGAGTAAATGGGAGGAGGTGGTAACAGGTAACGCCTGGAATTGATGTTCCATAAAAGAGAATGTTTAACCATTACTCCATGTGTTTACTAACCGCTTCATCCTAATGACATTCTCTTATAACGGGCATAGTATACGCCGCACGCTGTAAACCGCTAAACCAATACCCAATGAGCATCCCCCAGTTTGTGACACGCTTTATTGTCTCGAATGTTTTTGTAGAAAATATGTAGCATGTTTGTTGTTGCTTGGCAAGTTGAGCTTGGGATACTTGTGTGGTGACCTTCGACGGTTGAGATTTTGCATCTTAAGAGGATAGGTAGTCGTTGATTATTGCATGATCAGTATGGCTTTAATATGGCCTAGTTTAGGCGCGTCCAAAAGTTAGGGTTTTGGCTTTGTTTAGGCACGACCAAAATAGGGACAAAGGTTGCCATGCGTTAGCTAGTAACCTTGGACGGCTAAGATCTGCACCTTAGATGAAAAGTGGTTGTTGATTGTTGTAGGCCTTCGTTTTGGCAGCTGTAAAGGGAAGGCCAACATGGTATGGGTTAGGCGCGGCAAGGTGGCTGGCACAACATGCTATTGGTACATGTGGCATGGTCGGCATGCCTTGGCGCAGTTTAGGCCTGGCCAAAACTAGGGTTTTGGCGTTGGGCCAAAGGTTACCATACGTTGGTTGGCGACCTTGGACGGATAATATTTGCATCTTAGACGGAAATATGGACGTTGATTGTTGCAGGCCTTCGTTTGGTATCCAGCGGCATGAAAGCATGGCCGGCATGGCTTTAACATGGAGTGGAGCCACTGGCAGTGTGCAACTTGCACTACACCAAAACGGCCATTTAGGGACGTTAAACGTTGCGCATAATTTTTGCAACGGAAATAAACGTTGGAAAAACGGCGTTGCGCATTGGTGTGCAACACATATTATTCGTTGCACAAATTAATTTGTACAACACTTATAAACGTTGCACAACCGTTACACCTTTTTTTATTTGTGCAACGTATAAATAATTTGTGCAACGGATATTATTTATAGAATAACACTTTTATGGGTCCCATTTTGATTTTTTCAACGTTTTATTTATTTGGTTACAGTTACATCCGTTGCTCATTTCCGGTAATATGTGCAACGTATAATTGTACAACTTATATCCGTTGCAAATCAATTTTCAGGTAATAAAAAAAGTCACCGCCGGCACATTTATTCTCCTGAATTGCAATCGATCAAGAACAATTATTGAACATCACAATCCATCAAGAATGATTCATACATCAACAAAGTAGATAGATGAACCATAAACCTATACAACATTATAAACAACTTATGCAAAATCCCAAATGTTATAAACACAAGTTTTTGAATTTGAAACTATGAAAACCCTAACCTTGATTTGACTCTGGATGAGAGTGTAGCAATAAAAATCCGCCTCCTGGGCATTTGAGGTGTTGAGTAGACATTAGTGGTGTTAGGAGGCTGTCTAGTGGTGGAGTGCAACTACGGATATGGACGAATCATAGCAATAGAAATCCATCTCCTGAGCTGATTAAACTGCACTGTTGCTGACCTGACTGCAATTGACACCTGCCTTGGTCTCATTAAAGTTTTGGTGCTGCATGATGAAATTGCCCTAGAAAAGTTCTCTTTTTCGTCTACTGATGGCAAGGTTGGATGACTAGTAGCAACAACTTTGCAGGGTTGAAGAGGTGAACTTTGAAGGTTGGATGACCAGGGGGATGAAGTTGCAATTCCTCTCAATGGTGGTCTCAACTTTGAAGGACCTAGTGGTGGCTTCTTCTCTGCTGGGGCTCTAGGGGGTATTGCTTTTACAGATAGCGATCCCAATGGTTTAGTCGAATATGCAGCAACATCTCGAGCTTCCTGTTGGAGTCTGGTTTTTTTTTCTTATGCAAGTTGATTCTCAGAGTCTCATAGCTGTTAAGGATTTCAAAGAATTGTCTACTTGTAAGAATTTTGAGTTATATCAATTGAAAATTTTGAAAGAGAGCAAATTAAAAAAATGTAATTGTTTATCTATCTTTCTTATCATGTTGTTGATACCTTTTCTTGGAGACTTCTATAGAGTTGTTCACGCACAACAAACCTTAATTTCAAGGACTGCAAGCTATCATGCAACTTATTTGTTTATTTTTCGTCCTGCTTTAACTTTTCAGCCTGTTATAAGTGGAGAAAGCAAAGTTAATGTTATGTATTGCATAAAGAGGTGATTCAATTATCGTAAGATAAAGAAGTTATTCAATGTTGCCATTAGTACCATTTGTTTGTACTTGAAAATCTCGGTAAGATCTGATTGTTTATGTGCATGACCATGCTCAATTCCCCTGACCAGACTTGCAAAGTTCAGAGAGCAAAGGGTCTCCCCTGAATCTGCAGAACTTGGGCTAATCTAGACAAACATCAAGGTCTTGCAGTCTCCTACTGCATATTTTTTTGTTCCACTCAGTTAAAGACTTTACACGAGTACAGAGAACCGACTCAAGGAATACATAGTTGCACGTTCAATTTGTTCCTAGTGAGAATTAAGAACACTTACCAAGGGCGCTCTGCAGTAAATTGGTGAGTTTAGAATTCATGTAAGGAATGTGAGATGTCTTTGATGCTAGAGCAGATATGACATCACCAAGGTCAGAGAGGGACTTATTATTAATGAACTGTGACTCATTCAGCCCTTCACCCTCAACTTCAGTTCTTCCGGCTCACTACCTGCCAAATATATGAGCCAGAGGTGAATCCTAGTCCTATTATTAATGAACTGTAACTCATAAAGCTCCCATAAGTACCTCTTACAAAAGAAGGGGAAACCTTCTTACATATAATAAGAGCCACTTCATATGAGAAAATGTTAACAGTAAGCGAAGACTCAATAGCCATTTTCCAGAGTACCGAACAACTGAATCACATACCTCAGTTACATAGAGAGAAGCAACAGATGGACCTACACCCATGCCCGTTCCAATAAGAAACCTCCCAAAAAGCATACCTTCCAGGATTTTTGTGCTCGCGTTGCAAGCATATTGTTAAAGAAATCTTTTCTAATAAGCTATATTTGAACTTAACAAACAAAGAAATGAAATTGTTCAAAATAACGCAAGGATTTTACCTTGGTAAATCACTCAACTGAAAACCCCTACGACGCCATACACCATCTGCTATTGAACCACTTAAAATGGACCCAAGAAATGCACCACCAAGACATGTACTCACCACCAGACCTTTAAGTCATCAAGGGACATACCTTTAGCAAGGGAATTCCTGCCAAAACCAAGATCTAGTGAAATACTTTCAAGTGGTTCTCTCACTACCCTGTACCCAACAAATTCAAATACACATACACACATCCTTAATCACACACTTCTACGCAACATAATTAGTAATACAACAAAGACGAAAAGATAAGAGTTTTTACCCAAGATGGTAACCAAATAAAAAGGAAGAAATGACATAATATCCATGAAGGATTCAACGATTCCTTTAATAGAGTCTCCTGGACATGCACTAAACCCATACATGAATCATAACTCTTATTACATTCAAATTACATCATTATAATCTACAAACATATTCAGATTTCAAATCAACACAAAAAATGAAATTAAGCTTTACTCTATACGAAATTTTAAGAATTGATTCACCTGAAGAATCTAATTTATCATCATCAACATATGACGAGTATGTCGAGAACCGATCTGGAAGAGTTTGTCGTGCCCTCATACCCAAATGTCAAAATAACCAATTTTTCCGCCTAAATTTTACCTTAGTGTGGAACCACAATACAACACACTGTCATTACCTACAAAACACAACATCAATCAATAAATCAACCAACTACTTCTTGAGCCTTGAGCTTGGAAAGCATCAGATGATTACAGACACTACACAAAAACTAAAACTCAATACACAACCGAGTCATTCAAAAAAAAACTCCATCTTCAACTGAATCAAATCACACCCAATACTTCAAATCTACATATTACAAAAAATGAACACCAAAATCGAAAACCCTTACTATTTCAGATACTGGTTAGTCAAAATCAAAAACCCTAACTCTATCAAATGATTTCAGATAAAAACAAAATTAAGCACAAAATAGTTTATACCTGATGATAATCCAACAAACTAGTTTGTATCAGAGGTTTAATGGTTTGATTTTTAGATTTCAGGGAAACCTAAATTCTACTGAAGATGGAGTTTGATTAGATAATGGATTTATAGATCGATAATAATTGATTATGGGTTTTGGTTAGATGATGGATTTTTTGTTGAAACCTAAAATCTATTGAAGAAGGTAGACTGCAAATTTGAAGAGAAAAAAAGTTCTCTTCGCTCTTGGATGAAAAAAAAAAAGCTTTCTAAGAATTACTCTCAACAATTATCCGCATTTTAAAACCTTTGGCAGGAGATCTCTTACCGGATTGTCTTTTTCTAAGAAGAAATAGAAAATAGAAGAGAGAGAATGTAATTTTAATCCTTTTAAAAAACTTTAAGAAAAAGAATATCAGAAAATTAAAACAAAAATAAAAAAAAGCCCATAAAATAACCATAAAATAACCATATATTAAAAACAAAGACATGCTATGTACAACGGTTATACACGTTGACACGTGTTATATCACTAGTTAATATTAATAATTGAAATATAAATAATTTGTGCAACGGATATTCTGATGCACAACGGATATTAACGTTGTTAACTGTGCAACGTCTATATCCATTGCACACCTCCGAAAATGAAGTGTTGCTAAAACCAGGATATGGTGTAGTTTTGGAAGGGAAGCGCTTGCAGCTTTGTCTAAATTAGGGTTTAGTATGCTGAAACCCTAATTAGTGCACTTTACTATAATCGATGTAGAATTCTCATACGGACTAGGATTTTGATGGTCCGCCCTTCCATTCTATACGGAAAAGAATTTCCTATCTCCACCGGCGGGTATATTTAGGTTTTGAGCTCGTTCGGGAGGTGAAAACAACCCGAAAGTAAAACTCATGAAGAATTCAAGAGGGACGGTGGCATGTTTGGTAAGATAGCATGTTTTGGGAAGCTAGCAAGTTTTGGGAAGCTAGCGTGTTTTGGGCCAAAGGTTACCATGCGTTGTTTGGCAACCTTGGACTGTTAGGATTTGCACCTAGGATGGAAGGGTGGTCGTTGATCGTCACACGCATTCATTTTGGTAGCCGCATAGGGAGGTCCAGCACGGTATGGCGCGACAAGGTGGTTGGCATGCCATTGGCACGGTTTGGCGTGGCCAAAACTAGGGTTTTGGGCCAAAGGTTACCACGCGTTGTTCGACAACCTTTGACGGCTAAGATTTGCATCTTAGATGGAAAGATGGTCGTTGATTATTGCAGGCCTTTGTCTTGGTAGCCGCATGGGGAAGGCCAACACGGTATGGCGCGGCAAGTTGGCCGGTATGCCATTGGTACATGTGGGGCCAAGGGTTTGGCATGGACGGTTTGGCATGGTGGGGCCAAGGGTTTGGCATGCCATTGGCGCATGGTGCTGCTAGCATGGTTAGGGCCAAGGCAAGGTGCGGTTGGCTTGGATAGAATGATTGGCATGCCTTGGAGTGGCAGGTGTGGCTGGCATGGTTTTCCATTGGCACAGTGGTGCGGCTAACATGGTTGGCATTCCTTGGCGCGGTAGATGTGGCTGGCATGGTTTTCCATTGGCACAGTGGTGCGGCTAGCATGGTTGGCATGCCTTGGCGCGGTAGATGTGGCTGGCATGGTTTTCCATTGGCACAGTGGTGTGGGAATTAGGGTTTGGCCTGTATAAACCCTAATTAATATTAAAAAAAAGGTACCCTGGTAATTTTCTCGCAGACATATTAAAGGGTTCAATAAATGCACTCAGTGGAGAAATTATTACTCAAATTCTGTGACATCACTGTCCGACTAGGGTTTTACGATTTTAACCCTAAGCTAAAAACCACCATCAACATTAAGTCCCCTACTTAGCTCGGAACAGGGGAATTATTGCGAGGTAAGCATAAGATGGTGACAGACGAGGACATAATCGAAATGTAAATCATGCAAGATGGTCAGGAAAGTCCGACTAACCTTTTTCGAGAGGTAAGGAGAGTTCATGATCATGTGTTTGGCGGCCTTGTATAGCTTTTATTTTTGGTGCAGACCGTGAAGTGGTGAGATGAGAATCGTCGGTTTAGTCTAGTTAATCATCATCTTGGCTAGGTTAGGGAACATCATGACGTTGGCTTGGCGAGTTGTTGGTGTTGGCGCGGACGGCTTGGCATGGTGGGGCCAAGGCATGTGCGGATGATGGTGCAAGGCATGACATGGTTTGGGCGCGGCTTGGATCGGCGTGGCTTGGACACGGTTTGGGCGAGGAGATGGTGGCGTTGTCTTGGCGGGCCCAACTGCCTTCTCGTTGTGTATTTTAAATAAGAAACCATTTCTCCATCCTAATTCCAAAAGGGTTGTGCTTATAAAAGGAAGCCTTCTTCTACCCAAACTCCAAAAATAATGTTTGTACAAAGGGTGTCGCACCTCTTGTATTTTTGTAGTATTGGCATTGGTTTCACGTCTCCACGTTAGCAGCAAAGCAGAAAAGTAGGCGAGCGCATTCCAAGTACGTGCTTTAATGTTTTTTATTCTATTTGTTTTTTTTTTGTCAGTGCAAACCTTAGTCACAAATATATTCTCCATGAACCGGTGGGTATACTTTTTGCATGAATGATTCTTCCTCGCTGGCAGTATCATAGTAACATTAGTCGTCACATCGATAGTAAGAAAAACAAATATTATACAACATGCGTGTAAGAGTAGGTTGCTGCCGTTAGTTCTCTTCTTGTGAAAACCTAGATTCAATCTTTCCTTTTCCTTTTGTGGTCGTGTGAGAATATTCCTCCTCTAGTTTCGAGCGTACTTTCATGATAGGGAATAACTTGACATGGGTTGTACTTTCCGCGACCTTGCATGCTTCCGGCGACATTTCTTAATTTCGGCTAGGAGCGTATTTCACGTGATGTCACGCATATCCCGTTGAGCAGAATCAGTCCCCATTCTTTTAGTCGTGAACGTCATGACACATGGCCAAAGAGAAATCTCCACAACAAATGTGATGTTGTTCATAATCGATTTTGATAAGACTTTAAGCAGGTTTTTCTTTAAGGTAGTAATTCCTCATTTTACTTTATTGCAGTTTCTTCAAAAGCATAAGGAATTCTGTTAAGATGTCACCTGAAAAAAGTCTTGCCACTTTACCGAAAAATGTAGGAAACTCCAAGTCGAACACGGATGATAATTTCTTCACGATAATTTCTGCTAGGAAAAACCATCCCAAGTATGTGCCGGTCCTTTTGATCGGTCCGGAGAGTGAAGGAGGGATTCGGTCGGTTCCGCCAGGGGATGTAATATGATTTTTCCTTCAGAGGAAGGAGTACTTCGATTCTCCTGTCGACTTTAGAATCTCCGCGAGTCCGCTGCGTTCTTTTGATAAATGGATGCGATTCATGATAAGTCAATAGACTGTGTAAGGCGCAAATCATTGATGCTGTCATGGATTCCTCAACACTTCAAATTAGGAAAGATATACCGTGTTTGATTTCTTTTATCTCCAGATGGTGTCCAGGTACTCATACATCCATATGCATGTGGGGTAAAATGACCATGTCTTTAGAGAGTGTAGCTGTTTTGTTGAGTCTTCCCATAATATGGAATGTTAACATCACGTTATCCGATGATGAAGAAGAAATATGTGCTACTCTTTTCGAGAAGTCAAAAGGATTCGTTCGAAAAGATTACAAGACAAAATGCTTCTACAGTTGGTGGGTGCCTGAGTGGTTCCCTAATGAGCCAGAGTCGGACCTATATCTAGATGATACTCTCCATGTTGCTGCATTTTTAGCATTGTGGCTCTCCAAAGACATTTTTGATGACGGCTCCGGTAAAAAGGAGATAAGGCGGGGGCTTATTAAATTTGCTATCAAACTGGCGAAAGGAGTCGTTTTCCCCATCATCGGATTGTTTATCGGTTCTCTGTATACACACTTGGATCACCTGGTTGAGGACATGAGTGCTTTGAATGGTTACATGAAGGTGGACTCATATGTTCATGCCTCTTTCCTCCAAGCATGGTTATGGGATCATTTCGAGAGATACACTCCTAAACCGTTAGCTTCGCTTCCCGAGCCTTGCGGTGGTTCGAGAATACTTCGCTGGTCGAATAGGCGCCCAAGATCCATTCCAAAACTAGTTGATTTCCTCGACTATTAGTACGCGGTCAACTTTCGTCCATGGTCCCCAGTGTGTGCATCTGTAGTTCAGGTTAACACCTTTGCTTATACTCCGAACATGTCTTTGCTATCTGAAGAAAAGAACATGGGTGTTGGAGAGATCGTATTCATACGAAGTTGTACGCCTGGTTACATACCGTCCTTTTTTCGAGGTTAATGTCAGGAAGTCTCTTACAATATCGATTGTGCAGCTCAGCATATGGGTTTCGATCAAGCAGTCCCCCTTGTTTGTCAGCCGGTTCCTCCAGAGGATATGTTACCAGTCGTTCTTGATGCTAGTGTTGCCGGGTAAAAGTCTCCCTTTCTTACTTTCAGAAAGAGATTCATCGACGATCTCCAAGTATAACGCATTCTGGCAGGGTGAGTTTCTTGCTATCCAAAAATTTGTGAAGGTCATAGTAGATAATACTCATGGTAAACCTACCTCCGAGACTTGACGGAGAACCCGTTGTTGAAAGAACTTTTTTCTGCTAAGCGGAATTCTTCTAGTCTGGATGCGAGTCGTTCTCAGAGAAAAGAAAGAAGGTCCAAAAATCGTGCAGGTGGTTTTCGGCCGGATGCGGAAGTTCTTGTGACCTTCAAATTTCCAACATATGGGTATGTACGACTCCCTACTAATTTACGCAAGTCTTCCGTCCCCCTTTTTTTTGTTACTAAACATCTTTTATTCTTTCGTAATTCAGGGCCTTGGAAGCAGAAACGCCTTTGCTAGGCTTGCACAGAAGTCAGCTAATAAGTTTCCTGAATACACAGAAGACTCCGGAGAAGAATAAAACTCGGGATCCAGTAGTGACGATGAAGGTGCTTCTGAAAGTAATGTTGAGTCCTTCTCTGGTGAGTCCACAACTGAGTTGGTAAGTTTTCCGTATCCCTTTTCTACTTTTGAAACAAAACTAAAACTTAATATTGAAGGGAAGAGTTATTTCCGAAGATGGCCTCGAGATGGAGACTCTCCACGAAGAAAGTCCAACCGTGGAAGCAGCGCCTATTGGTAATTTGTAAATGAATGTTGATAACGTTGAGACACAGGTGGTGGAAAGTACTTCGGTGACCGTTGGTAAAATCGTGGTCAAGAATCCTTTACCGGTCACAGATTCGGTTGCGGGCGCCATTTTTGTGCCTCCATATTTGACTCCCCGCGAAGACCATGTGTTGATTGGAGGCTTCAGAGTTCCATCTAAGTACACGGAGTTGTATACTAGGATATGGGAGAAATACGAACATATTGCCACGACCAACAAGCTTACTAGCCGATTTGCATTGGTCAAGCATCTGGAAGCAGCTTTATCTTTGATTGACGACATGTGCAACGTGACTGGTCATACTGTTTCTTAGGATGTAATCTCGAGCTAGAGGTTTCATCGTGACGTGTGTACAAACTTAGAATTCAATGTTCCTTGGTTCGTTGAAGGTTTCTTTGAGGTTGAAAAGTTGTTGGTCGAAACATTCGAAGATCCTTTTGCAGACATGGTGAAGAAGCAGGAAGCGAAAGTCGAAAAATTGTGCAGGAAGCTGAAGTTGGAAAGGGCGTCTCTCCAAAGCACGAGGGAGGCTTTTGATAAGAAGAGCAAGGTACTGTTGGAAAACTTTCCTTGAATACATTTCTGTCTTCTGAACTTCTTATTTTTAGGTTTTTATTTTGAAGGGCAAATAAAACGCCTAGTTTATGGTTTTTATTTTCTGGATTTCTTGGGTTGATAGACAAATATTATCTCGAAGGTTTTGGATTTTTCTCTTGGAATGAATTGTTTTGGAAATGATGTTATCTTGGTTATGATTGAAAGTGACGTAGACATCCCAGGAAAACCATGGAACTGGATGTTGTAGATGACAAGGGGTGAAACATAACATGGCTATCAGTTTTACCATTCTCGCGAAAACTTGAAATAGAAAACCATGTATCTTTTCTAGGTAAGACTTACTCGGTTTCTCAAGTATCCTGATGAAAAGGGAACCTTCCGGGTGTAATACCAAGTTTTGTGGGAAGCGACGCCATGATTGTGGAAAGCTCCTAGTCGTCTCATTTGATAATCGAGTCGTCGATCCTTGGTGGGATCATTCGCTTTTAATCGATCCATGGTTGGATCATTCTCTTTTAATCTCTAGGAAGTCCCCAGTCATCACTCGACGTGTTAAGACTGATAATCGGGTCGTCTGGTAACTAAGTTGTCGATCTCCAAGCGGATCGCCTGCTTATACCAATTGAAATCTGGGTCGAAGAACAAGATCGATGGTTGAAAATAGACATTGTAGCCGAAAGATCAATCTCCCACTGTGGTCGCCAATTATTTGAGGGTGAAAACAATTTTTGTTGGTTTCGGTAATTTCGTGTGTTGTGGGTGAGAAACGAGTCTAAACTCTAAACAATGTACTGCAAGGGAGTACTTTAGATTCGAGAGATCAATCTGTACAAATCCGGCCTAAACCAAGAAATGACCTTTACAGCCTTGCTTCGGTCACAAAGTGAATGAGAAGGGTTGGTTTTGGGGAGGGAAGCGAAGAGAGTGTTGAGACCAGAATAGTTTATTCTGGAAGAGTAGTTTTTTGACTTGTATCATAAAGTGAAAGCTAACATATGGGAAAGCTAACAAGTGATTTCTGAGTATTGTATGCTCCCGACCAAGACTTGATATTCGGTGGAAATAGGTAAGACCCATTTATACAAGTCGGAATAAAACGTACTCTGGTCTCATTAAGAAATGGAAAACGGGTGAGTAAATGGGAGGAGGTGGTAACCGGTAACGCCTGAATTTATGTTCCATAAAAGAGAACGTTTAACCATTACTCCTTGTGTTTACTAACCGCTTCATCCTTATGACACTCTCTTATAACGGGCGTAGTGTACGCCGCACGCTGTAAACCGCCAAACCAATACCCAATGAGCATCCCCCAGTTTGTGACACGCGTTATTGTCTCGAATGTTTTTGTAGAAAACATGTAGCATGTTTGTTGTTGCTTGGCAAGTTGAGCTTGGGAGACTGGCGTGGTTACCTTCGACGATCAAGATTGTGCATCTTAAGAGGACATGTAGTCGTTGATTATTGCATGATCAATATGGCTTTAATATGGCCTAGTTTAGGCATGGCCAAAAGTTAGAGTTTTGGATTTGTTTAGGCGCGACCAAACTAGGGCCAAAGGTTGCCATGCGTTAGCTGGTAACCTTGGACGGCTAATATATGCACCTTAGATGAAAAGTGGTCGTCTATTGTTGCAAGCCTTCATTTTGGAAACTGTAAAGGGAAGGCCGACATGGTATGGGTTAGGCGCGGAAAAGTGGCTGGCACGGCATGCCATTGGCACATGTGGCATGGTCGACATGCCTTGGCGCGGTTTAGGCGTGTCCAAAACTAGGGTTTCAGCGTTGGGCCAAAGGTTACCATGCATTGATTGGCGACCTTGGACGGCTAAGATTTGCATCTTAGATGGAAAGATGGTCGTTGATTGTTGTAGGCCTTTGTTTGGTAGCCATTGGCATGAAAGCATGGAGTAAAGCCACTGGAAATGTGCGGCTTGGAAGGGAAGCGCTTGTGGCTTTGTCTAAATTAGGTTTAGTATGATGAAACCCTAATTAGCGCCCTTTACTAGAATCGATGTAGAATTCTCATACAAACTCATTTTTTGATGATCTGCCCCTCCATTCTATACGGAAAAGAATTTCCTATCTCCCATCGAGGGAATATTTAGGGTTTGAGCTCGTTCGGGAGGTGAAAACATCACGATAGTAAAACTCAAGAAGAATTCAAGAGGGACGGTGGCATGTTTGGTGCGTTTTTGGGAAGCTAGCATGTTTTGGGAAGCTAGCAAGTTTTGGGAAGCTAGAAAGTTTTGGGAAGCTAGTGTGTTTTGGGCCAAAGGTTACCATGCGTTGTTTGGAAACCTTGAACGGCTAGGATTTGCACCTAGAATATAAGGGTGGCCGTTGATCGTCGCACGCCTTCGTTTTGGTAGCCGCATAGGGAAGGCCAGCACGGTATGGCGCGACAAGGTGGTTGGCATGCCATTGGCACATGTGGCATGGCATTCCTTGGCGTGGCCAAAACTAGGGTTTTGGGCCAAAGGTTACCACGCTTTGTTCGGAAACCTTTGACGGCTAAGATTTGCATCTAAGATGGAAAGATGGCCGTTGATTATTGCAGGCCTTTTTCTTGGTAGCCGCATGGGGAAGGCCAACACGGTGTGGCGCGGAAAGGTGGCTGGCACGACATGCCATAGGCACATGTGGCATGGTCGGCATGCCTTGGTGCGGTTTGGGCGTGGCCAAAAGTAGGGTTTTGGCATTAGTTCAAAGGTTACCATGCGTTGGTTGGTGACCTTGGACGGCTAAGATTCATATCTTAGATGGAAAGATGGTCGTTGATTGTTGCAGGCCTTTGTTTTGGTAGCCGCATGGGGAAGGCCAACACGATATGGAGCGGAAAGATGGCCGACATGCCATTGGTATATGTGGGGACAAGGGTTTGGCATGGACGGTTTGACATGGTAGGGCCAAGGGTTTGGCATGCCGTTGGCGCATGGTGCGGCTAGCATGGTTAGGGTAGGCCAAGGCAAGGTGCGGTTGGCTTGGCTAGCATGATTGGAATGCCTTGGCGTGGTAGGTGTGGCTGGCATGGCTTTCCATTGTCACAGTGGTGAGGCTAGCATGGTTGGCATGCCTTGGCGCGGTAGATGTGGCTGGCATGGTTTGCCATTGGAATAGTGGTGCGGCTAGCATGGTTGGCATGCCTTGGCGCGGTAGATGTGGCTGGCATGGTTTTCTATTGGCATAGTGGCGCGGCTAGCATGGTTGGCATGCCTTGGCGCGATAGATGTGGATGGCATGGTTTTCCATTGGCACAGTGGTGCGGCTAGCATGGTTGGCATGCCTTGGCACGGTAGATGTGGCTAGCATGGTTTTCCATTGGCACAGTGGTGCGACTAGCATGGTTGGCATGCCTTGGTGCGGTAGATGTGGCTGGCATAGTTTTCCATTGGCACAGTGGTGCGGCTAGAATGGTTGGCATGCCTTGGTGCGATAGATGTGGCTGGCATAGTTTTCCATTGGCACAGTGGTGCGGATAGAATGGTTGGCATGCCTTGGCATGGTAGATGTGGCTATCATGGTTTGCCATTGGCATAGTTGTGCGGCTTGCATGGTTGGCATGCCTTGGCGCGGTAGATGTGGCTGGCATGGTTTTCCATTGGCACATTGGTGTGGGAATAAAGATTTGTCCTGTCGAAACCCTAATTAATATTAAAAAAAAATGGTACCCTGGTAATTTTCTCGCAGACATATTAAAGAGTTCAATAAATGCACTAAGTGGAGACATTATTACTCTAATTCTGTGACGTCACTGTCCGACTAGGGTTTTACGATTTCAACCCTAAGCTAAAAACCACCATCAGCAATAAGACATCGACATAACCGTTTGAATGCTATTGTGATTATGTATGGGTATGAGGTGAGGATTTCATCCTAGGAAATAATGTTTTACATGTGTTTTAAGGAAGTAAATTCATGAACTTGTTTTGTGAATCGAAAAGGAAATCGCAAGGAATTATTGGTATTGTTATTCATTGAATATCTTTTGAACTACCAATATGTGTGATTAGTATAACCGCTCATGACTTGTTTATGTTCTTGGTAAAACTATTCACAAAGGCCTGACTTTGTATTGGTATGACTTTTATTAGTGAAACTGATCTTAAGTAATCACCTGAGATGGTATGATTGATTTTGTGTTATTGGTATGACCGACTTTGGGTAAAGGGGAACCGATCCTAGTAAGAGGTGCAACCTATCACAAAGGGGAATCGATCCTTGTATGAGGTGCAACAAGTTTTTAGCAGAAAGGGGAACCAATCCTATGGACATTTTCAACACGTTTTTAGGCAAAGGGGAACCGATCCTATGGACATGTGCAACATATACAAGTTAGATACCATATATATGTGGGGAACCGATCCTAGTACCTAGTCAACCGAATTTTTGGAAAGTTAGTGTGACTATGCATAGTACTCACATGGAGGTAGAACCAAAACTTGCTTTGGTAGAACCATGAAACCCATGATTAGTGTTTGAGTGTTTTTGATCAATCACATAGTTATTGAAAGTCAGATGAACCAATTATAAACTTGTTTGGAAGTGTGGAAAATCGGTTTCAAGGTTGTAAGTATGAAAGAGGACTTACAAAGTAAGGATGTCGACATACTTTGAACACATGCAATAACGCTTATCTTTAATTGTTCAAAGTTATTCCTTAATAGCTAAACGAAGAAAATCCTGGATCGAAAAATAAATAAGTTAAGAATCTTTTATTTAAGGTTTTTAATTTTATTTTAGGAAAACTATAATTAGTAATGTGCATTTACTAGTTGAGATTTTCCAAAGAGATTTTCGGTCAATATTTTGGACAGAGCATTTCCAGGAAATTATGGAAACCGAATTTGGAATTTTATTGCATATCTTGAGAATATTTTGGGTTTTGGAAATTCCTTGGTGTCCAAACCTCCTTGTCTATAAATACTTGAAGTTTGCATTTCGGTTCTTACAAGACAAGCATACCAAGGTGTTATTCTAATTCGTATTGATCTTTGTACCTTGGTGACTATTATTATAGAGGCGAAATTTAGATTAATAATAGACAAAAAGGTACAGAGATCAATACGTATCAAGTTTCTCTGATACCAACTTGATACATGTTGATCTCTGTACCTTGGTGACTATTATTATAGAGGTGGAATTCAAAATAATAATAGACGAAAACTAAAAAACAGAACACACTAGAAACCATATTCGAAGAAAATATCTTCTCTAGATTATGAACAAGAAAACTATTACAATTCTCTATTTGTTACGCTCACAATCTCTCTAAACAGTGGATCAACCTTAAACTGTTTTGCTAAGCTTGCTCTTACAATAATTAATTACCTCACAAACTTATCTCTAGGTGTGAATGTAAAACCTCCTTTTCTAGGGGTAAAAACCGCACTATATAGATTGTCTTAGCTATGAGCTAAACATCTCTATTTTTAGCTTTAACTGTTTCCCAAACCTTATAGGAATCTATTTCCTTATCTAGGAATTCCCTTTCTAGGTATATTTTCCTTTCTAGGAATATTACCTTGTATAGGAAGTATTTCCTTATCTTGGCATACTTCCTTACTTTGGTTTGTTTTCCCAAACCTCTTAGGAATTTATTTTCCTTTTATAAGAATACTTCCTTAAATCAGTAATCCCTCCTAAATTATAATTATATCCTCAATCCATCTTGAGGATCACTAGTTCCCAGAGAGAGAAAGATACACATGTATTAATATGCATTTTTGGTTTGTCTACCATCTTAGAGTTTACTTCATGTTCAAGTATTTTTGTTGATACTCAAGGCGAGATCCCAAACTGAAATATTCTAAATGTCTTTTTGATATTTGAATTTATATGCTTTCCATATCCCATAGGATAGCAAATCTCTTGTTGCTATATAGTGGAGATTGTATTCTTGTTGTCCAAACAATCCTTGGTATTTACATTATAAATAGTAAAGATTGTATTCTTAAAAACTCATCCGGTGACACGCTGCCTAACCTTTTGTACGTGTGAGAAAACCCGCAATTAGTATTTTTGTAATACTCACTGAGAGAGGAGAGCATCCTAATTAAGTAAAATCTCTTATGTGGCATACATTTAAAGTCTTCTTTGGGATCAAGATAGTAGTAACTTTGGTAGGAAACGAAATCATATTGTCATTTTAGTTTTTTATTATTGATTTGATTAACTAACAATGAAGTTGAACCTTGATAGATCTAATTTGTTTATTTTGTGATACTTTTCTTTTGATATAAGGACTCGAACTACTTCAAGGATAGACAATTTCAGATCTGATTTATTAATTTAAGATCTGGAGATAAGACCAGTGATCATCCACTATTAAAAGACTATGTTTTGTGTATGATCAATCATTAGTGAAAATCAAGTTGTTTGTGTAGGTACGTTGAAGGTTGAAGACTATAAGATTTCTTTTTAGTATTATGATCTTTGTGATAGTTCTTGCACACTTGATTGACAGAGACCTGACAAATAATTTATCTTGATAGACATCAGCCTTGTCGTATAGATCGGAAATGTATCTTGTTATTTCTCTACGAGATCTACTTTGATAGTACGTAAACTAAGATTGATTATTTCGATAGTCTTTGTATTAGTTGATATGTGATCGACAAAGTAATTTATATTGATTAAACGAAATATCCTTTGTACTTAACTTATCTTTGATTCATTTCTTGAGATTGATAGATAGGTTACAAAAACAGGTTAGTCCTTTATTGTTTCGGAATACGATTCAAATGAGTTGAGTTGCTGAAGTCTTTGCAGCAAGTGAAGCGACTAGAGATGGTGGACTCTAACTTGTGATTCACGTGCACAAACTAGATTGGTTGTAGGCATATGGATACTGAAGGAACTGATTAACTTGGAGTTAGTTTTGAAAAATAGGGGGTCTAACAACCATACCCAATATTTAGATTAGCAATCTGTATGGACAACTCCGAATTACTTTCTAGAGAATCAACTAGACTCAATAAAATTGAAAATATCTCAAGGAGTTATTATCTCTATATCTCAATTTGATTTACTCAAGCAAATACAATCTGCAAGTGTTAATCAAAGAGAGATAACTTGGATGGTTCCAAAGACCAATATCCAAGTGTCAATCAATTTAAATCAACAACTAATAAGGTCGGATATTCTAATTGATTGAACAACGCATAACCTGTATTATTTCAATTATAAGTTTATGATATCGAGACATACAAGTTGTGAAGAATCAAGCGGTAAAGTACTTAGATCATGGACATTTGTACTTATTTAATGTTTATTTTCAGTGTGTGTTTATTTCTCTTGTCTCATGAAAAAAAAAATGAACAAAAAAGATTGAAAAATAAAAACAAAAACAAGAAAAATTCATCGTATCATATTTTGGGTTTGTATAGTTCGTTTTTAGTTTTGTATTCTTTAATAAAGCCAATGGAATAAGGAATATCTACAATGAAGTTTCAAGCAATAAGGATTTAGAGGAAAAGAGTTACATTGTCAAGATTCTACGAAGTTCAAGAGTTATCATCACAAGTTCAAGATCGAAGACCGGAGATGAAGACAAGGATTGAAGACAGAAGACGTTTCTATGGATGATGTGAGAGTGGTGCTAAATGCATGTCGAATGGATAACAAGGTAAGTAAGCATATTCCAACCTTCGTTAAGTGGTTGATTTACTTTCTTAGATATCCTTAGAAAATGGGTTTTCAAAATGAATAAAAGATTTGGGTTTTCAAAACAATTCGGAGGGTTTTGACTTCCTTCCATTCAACGTGTCTCAGGATTCTCTCTTTATTCCTACCTGGACACATGTGTGAACATAAAAAGATGTTTATTATTGAGAGCAACTTCATAAAACCCTTTCTTGTGAGGCAGAGTCGAGACTTTTGATCACTACGAACCTGAATTTCTTTCGATAAGGGATGGTTATTTCTCTCTCAACTTTTAAGGATGAGATGGTGTTCATATATGTGTCTAACTTCTTATGACTAGTGTGCAGAATTTCTATGTCTTCTTAGCGCATTGGATGTTATTATTTCGGAGAACTAGTAAGTTGGAAAAGTAGGTTTTGTGGGTATATCTCTAGTAAACCCTCACGAGACTATAACTCGTCCACTAGGGACACCTAGGGGTTTAAAGGCTTGTTATATGTGCTAAGTGTGACCATAGCCTCGACGACAATGAGTTGTATATATTTTAGTTTAATTTGATTTGCTCGAGGAGTAGCAAAGTATAAGTGTGGGGGAATTTGATAGGTGTAGAATACACCCTATTTATTATCTACTGTTTATGCTTTCTTTGCTATTTTTCTTGTAAATTATGTATTTTACGTTTGTTTTGAGTTTTATAGCTACTTTGGAGTCATGTGGAAGAAAATAAGAAGAAACTATCAAAATCGAGTTAAAAAAGAGCGAAAAGATTATTTCGCAGGCGAGTGATATTGGGAGCTTGGCCAAGGCTAAAGGATAGCCATTTGAGTTTATAAAGAATTGTTAAAAGCACCCAAGAAGTTACTCAGGGCACCCAAACTGGGGTGGATTTTATCTTATGGGTGTTGATTAACAAATCCAACCCTAACCCTATAATCGAGAGATCTCCTTCTCTCTTTCATTCATTCACATGAGATTAAGAAAAAATGGAAAGCAGCCACTGCTGCTATTACTGCTTTAGACCAGATCGAGAAATGAGAGAGGAAATGAAGGCGCTGTGTCTGAGTTGCAGAGAAGGTGATTTTTAACGGTGGTTGTAGTCAATAACATCAGATCGAAATTGCAGTGAGAGCTGAAGAACGATAATGAAGATGAAGTAAATCAAGACAGATGGGATTGAATCTCACTATTGCTGACAAGAACAATAAGATGGGTTGTGGAAGAAGATTTAGATGAGTTCAGGGAGAAAGAAATTGAGATGTGGGTTAAGTTGAATTCAATCTCAAATGGGTTCTCTGAAGCCTAGAAGTTCTATGGGATTAATGGGTTTCTGGAATTGAAAGCAGGGAAGATGAATTGAAGGGCTGAATAAGTGGTGTCAATGTTTGAGAAGGTGAATCGAATATGGATGGTTGATGTCGATGTGAAGTACAACAAGGAATTTTGCTCGAATGAGCTTAATAGTTATTGTTGCTGTTGATGTTACTTCTCATTGGGTTTGTTGTCTGTCAAGGATCGATGGTGTTTGAGATTGTAGAAAAAGAATTACAACTATTGATTGAAGCTCAGATGCAGAAGACAATGGGTTTGTTTGATTTGAATCTTTTCAAATCTAAGAAAAGCAGGACAACGAGATGATGTTATTGTCAGTGGAATGGCTGTGAACTCAAAGAAGAAAGATAGAATCAGCAGATGGTGATGGCAGTTGCAGTTAGTGTGAAGTTTGAGCTTAAATTGAGCTGCTTATGTTTCCGAACTGAAGTTGAGGTGGTGCCGTTTTGGTGAATTTGCAGTTACAAATGGGATGTTGGCTCGAGTATGGAAATGATATGAATGTAGAATCGATAGGTTGTGCTGTTACTGCTTCATGGGTTCAAGGGTTTGAGACTGATTTGTGGTTTTAGCCGAGAATTGCAGAGATGGTGCCATAGATTGTGACTGTTGGTTGAGCAGGATTAGAAGAATGGGAATTGACAAAGATGCATGGAAGTGTTGGTGATGTTGTGTGGAATGAACAAGACAGAATCAGCTATAGGCATGTATGATGCTGATGATGGCAGCTGAGCTGCAAGTGGTGGTTGTAATGCATTAGTGCTAGGAAAATTATAGGTGCAGCTGGACTGGAGTAGCTTGCAGTTACACAAAAATGACTAGGACAGAGTGCTTGAACCGGACTGCAGAAACTGTGCGTAAACGCAGCAAGAATGGCAAGCTGGTGAGCATAGGTCGGGATGCCGGATTTCTGAGGTTAGAGCATGAATTCCAAAGTTTCACTGAATCATGAAGGGGGTGTCGGATATATGAGCTACGAGTCACGCTTTTGGGAACGTTTTCGCAAGAACACAAAGTTGGATTAAGTGGTTATTTTGTGAATGTGTGGGCTGCAGAGAAGCAGAGTTGAGCTACTGGAAGTGTAGAAATGCCTGGTGATAGTTCTGATCATTCAGGTGGCCAGAGTTAGTTTCCCGGTGACCAAATTATGGTGACTGTGACCGGATGTCGGCGATGACATCAGCAATCCCAGCGAACACTTTTGGATAGAGATTTTCACACGGGTATTATCCACACATGGGCTTGGTGGACCACTTGGAGATGGGTTTTGAGAAGACCTAATATTGGAAAGAGTATCCTTTTGGAATGGGATAAGTATATAAATAAAAAAGTCTTTCTCTAAACCTAGAGATATCTCCATTAGGGAGGCTTCTTCTACTTTTGTTTTCTAGGGTTTCACATGATAGTTCTTCTTTGCTTTCTATGATGATTTCTAAAAACACAAGTAATTGATTTTGTTATTGGTTAAAGATGTAGTTGGATTTTGAAAATTAGTTATGATTTTTATGAATTAGTTTTCTTTCAATATTATCGTTTGATTTCTAATGCTTATTACAATTACATGATTGACGTATTGCAATATGATTGAATATTTGTTTAGTTAAGTATAGAATTAATTGAACTCACATCCATATCTATATCTAATTTAGGGTTCATCATCGAGCGATAACCTTGAATACAAGTAGCATGATATGTTTACGGTTTGTAGTGATACATCCTTGTAATCATATGTAGAAATTGACCTTTGTCTGAATTTTTATGCGCAATGTATGACAATTGCATTGATTAGCCTATTTCTGAAATTTAATGCTCCTAGAAATTGAACTTAATTAGCGCAAGGCGTTAGGTTATTCTTTAGGTAGAATTCACATACGCAACTCTAATGTGTATGTTGATGACTTAGGAAATTAACGGAGTATTCTTGCAATAAGGTATTCTAGGGCTTTTGATGATAGCGAGATTAAATACGAATTTTATTCATATATTCAAAAACTTTTTTACAATTTAAGATGAAACATTTATCCAATATTTTCACATCCTTGATTTGCGTGTTTATTTTATTTTAGTATATAAAAATCAGAAGAAACCCATTGCTTTACATAAGAAACCGAAACATATTGGCAACCCAAGACCTCTATGTGGGAACGATCCTTTCTTACCCTTTCTATATTATATATTTTGAGTAGTGAGAAAGTAATTTATTTTTGATGCATACGACAGCGATCAACGATTAAGAAAGTAAGGGCCTACTTAAACTCACTCCAGTACTTCAATTTCATGTTTGCATGTCAAATTAGATTAGAAAAATCGAATGTTTGAATTTGCAGTTATTTGGTCGGCATGGTATAACGCTATCGATCCTGCCGATATTTCATATTTAGGGTTGCCCGGTAAGATATTAGGTTGAAGCACTTGCCAGATACTTAGTATCTGTAACTGCTACTTGCAGGGGCGGCAAGGTATTAGGTTGAAGTACTTGCCGGAGTATATTATTTTTTATTAGCTGGGTTGGTTGTGAACTTTAACCTTGCCGGCTGTGTTCAATTTTTTTGTTGCGTCTCCTTATGCCTTTAAGTATGAAAGTCGGAATGGTATTTTGTCAAAACCATTTCGGCTGTATGTTAGCCAGCAATGTATGGGTAATAGACCTTGCCGGCCTGTAATGTGGAAAATCCTTGTGTCATATTTGTTATAAGACGAAAGGTTATTTGAATGATACCCCGCCGGCTATTGTTTAGACGGCATATATATTTTAGTCGAACCTTCCGGCCATTGTTCCGCTGGATTGGTTGTATTTGACGACCCTGCCGACTTTTTTTTTTCTTATTCGTTCTTGCTCAGGTTGCAAAAGGCAAAGAAGAAAGCAACTCTGAAAGATCTTAGTACTCCTTCAAGACCTCCCCATGTTGGTGAAAAACTCTTGACTTCAACACATCGAGGGGCATACGTTATGCTGGGAATGCTCAAGATCTGTGTACCGAATGATTCTGAACCACCATCGGAACCCATTGATTCATATGACACTCCAGATAAAGGCCAATCAATTCCATCTGGTAGAAGAGGTGATGATGATGATGTTGGTGAAAGAACTCCGTTTGCTGGAGGAGGTAACAACGATGATGATGGTGATCAAGACATGCCTAATGTTGGAGGAGGTAATGATGATGATGATGATTATGGTAATGGAGATAAAGATAAGGATATCGAAGATGAAATTGTTGAAGAGGCAGTGGAACAAGAAGAAGAAGAAGAAGAATAAGAATAAGGAGGATATGGAGATGGAGAACAAACTCTAGCTATTGTTAAACACTCCTTAGCTTCAACTTCAACTAAAATCGGAAATAAGAAGAGGGTGATCACTAAACCATCTAATTCCCACATGCATGCCCCTCACTTAATGGTTACACTGAAAAATAATGAGTCCCCAATGGGGACCCCAAGATATGGTGGAAATGTTATTTTTGGATACAAAGACTCATGGGCATGTACGATCCATAATACTATCGTAAGTAATCTCAATCCGTCTTTGTTTTTTATTCAAGTGTGTATCTATCTTAAATTTGCGTCAAGTGTTTGTATTTCTTTTCATTTTGTTTTTTTGGTACTTAGGATCACAAGCATGCCATCCGTCTCATGAGGCACCAAGCTTCATGTTCAGTGACTAAGACTTGGGATCTTAAGGATGAATGTGAGGAGGTGCAAGTGATTGTCAAGAACTCAGAGTTGTGGCCTGCGGTGGAGAGTTTGAATATTGAGCATGATAGAGTTACCGTATCTACATTCTGTGAGAGGTTCTATAGAGAGACTAATACAATGTTATTCCCATTCGGTGAGATAGCGATAACTCCCGATGATGCTCATCAAATTCTAGGCCTTGAGGTTGAGGGAAAAGCAGTCAGTGAGAGCTTCGATGATAATTTTGATTTCAAGGATATTTAAAAATTGAGCCAAAAATTGTTCGGTTGGAATCAGATTGATACGGAGGCTATACTTGAGAAGAAGGATGGTTATATAATCAAGAAGTTTAATCTGAAGAAGTTGAGGGACATATTATGTGAGACCAAGAAAATCTTTGATAAGGAAGGAAGGGTGAACCCGGTGCGAATCAATGCTACCGCGTCAGCTTATTTGCTATATGTCCTGGGCAAATGTATCTTCCCCGACAGTTCTGGAAGCTTGGTCGACGCCAGTTATATGCAACTATTGGATCCCTTGGATAAGATGAATGAGTATTCTTGGGGTACTGCGGTGGTCGCCTTCTTAAATAATGAGTTGACAAAGGGTTTTAAGGCACTCACTGCACAAGTTAACGGAAACATATGTCTCATCCAGGTAATTTTATTGTCTAAATTATTTATATTTGCAAAATTCTCGTAAGATAAGATTCTTACTAAACTTTTTTTTTTTGCATAGGTTTGTATATATTTGCACTTCCCTTCTTTGGTGAAAGACAACTCCTACATCAAAGTGGATGCGAATGTTGCGGTTAATAAGATGAGGCTGAAGTAAAGAGGGAATAAAAAGCTAGGAGGGAAGCACAAGCCAAGATGAATGCTGGAAAAAAGAGGGCTCGTAGTGGTCGTGGTGGTGAAGGTAGTAGCAGTGATGGTGTTCCTAAACAGTGTCCTGGTCGTGGTCGTGAATGAATGCAGTCTCTAGTTTATTTCTTTAAGTTGTGTTGGACAAATTTTAAGGTTAACGGTTGGACACATGTTTTTTTTAAGGTGTATGGGACATGTTTTCGTATTTTGGACAACAAGTGTTGGATTTCTAGTTGTTGAATGAATGGTTTGTTTATCTATGTAAAGTTTCAATACTTATGCCGGCATACTTATTTTAGGTTACATTTCCGACCACACTAGGGCCGGCAGGGTTTTGAACTGTCAGACTGCCGGCCCTGACACAAGACATTATTTGCATACCAGGGTCGGCCAGGTAATCAGGTCAAAACCTAGCCGGATGTTAATAAGCCAACATGGTATTATATTATAGACCTTGCCGGTTAACTGTTGTAGCAAACACCTTCTCCTGATGCCTAAAATCATCAAAGGTCGGCATGGTAACAAAATTCCGACCTTGCCGGCAAATTCATAGCCGACATGGTAATGACCAATACATTCCCGGCGGATACACAGAAGAAAATGTTCTCCTGATGCCTAAAATCATATAAGGTCGTCATGGTAACAAAATCACGACCATGCCGGCCGGACTTGGTCGGCATAGTTGGCAAATAAAAACCTCGCCGGTAATTTTAAAATTCAATTTTTTTGCAAGTACAATTGCATTGATTGACTTGTACTTATGCACTATAACGGCCAAATTTTGGCATCATCCTATAAATACACTACTTATCTCCACAAAACAACACACAACTATTTGCATATACTCTCCAAAGCTCATATCATCATACACTCCATCTAACTCACCAAATAGCTCTTTACATATAACAATGGCTTCATTTGATTCTAATGAAGATTTGGCAATCACCAAAGCTTGGTATGCGGAAACTCGAGTTAGACATCAATCCTCCGAAAGGGTGGATTCCACAACTTTTTGGGCTAGGGTACACAACAAATTTAGCCAAGAGTTTGGGAATCCTAATGCAAGAAGTGTTCAACAAGTGCACGATAGGCACCTTGTCATCGAAAACGCGATACTTGCCTTTTTAGCTCTCCACCCTCGGATTTTTAATGGCCGCCCCTTCACCTTGTCCATTGCACAAATTGTAAGCAATTTTGTGGTTTTTTTTTACGTAACCCATGTTGTTTTATCTTCCAATGAAACAACACTAACAAATGTAAGTTTGTTTTTATGTTTTTGTAGCACGAAGTCGTGAAAGCGCGCTACTTGGAGGAAAAGGGGGAAGCATTCACGTTCGATGCAAGCTATCACTTCTTGGGAGAAAGAATCCCGGAGGATTACCCGGATTACTTGGATACTATATCATCTTCGGAGGAGGAAGATTAATGCTTTAGAAGTTTTTGTATAGATTTTGTGGGTAGACCTCTATGTAAACCCTCACGAGACTATAACTCATCCACTAGGGTCTCCTAGGGGTTCAAAGGCTTGATGCACATGCTAAGTGCATTCGTTTTTCCGTCGACAATGAGTTGTATTTTATGTTTCAATCAATGTAGTAACCAAAATTGCATGAATAAAGTGAATTACATCTTCCCATATTTTGTTTTCTGTTGGGTATAACTACATGCCGGAAATGTTATAAATCATTAGCATGCCGACTATAGGTAAGCCGGCAGTGTTTGTAATTATGTGCATGCCGACGACATTATAGCCGGCATGGTAGGAAATATTTACATGTCGACCGTTAGATTGCTGGTCCAAGATAGTCGACATATTATTCATTCAAAGACCCTTCCGGCTTGAAAATTGACGGCGTGTTATTCATCCGCGGACCATGCCGGCTATACTTTATCGGCATCCTATTCAAACGCAGACCAAGCCGGCGGATCTTAGTCGACACCTTATTCAAACATGGACCCTGTCGACCTTTCATATTTTCAAAACTAAATTTTTTGATCCAAATCGGACTCATAAGACAGATAAAAGGTTTAGTTTACTGAATTCAAAATTTTAATTTAAACTCAATTAATTAACCTAATCAGAATTTTTAGGGTTAATTAAACAGGGGCATATTAGCCATTTAGAAAATACAAGGTTAAGGGGTGGCTTAGTTTTACTTCATAATGACCAGATTTTGTCTTATTGGATATACCCTAATTAGTTTGGGTATACCCCAATCTCGCCAGGCAAAATATCACTTCTTTTGGAGAGACTTCTTTTAAGCCTTTTATAGTATGTTTTAACATAAAAGCTTTTGAAAAATCTCTCAAAACCTTGAATCACTGATTTTAAAATCTTAATTGAACAACAGAGAATGCTAAATATTTTAAAGTCTCTATCCAATAAAAGAAACTTTTAGAGATTTTCAGAAACTACTAACAAGAGATTTGGAATGTCTCTACAACTCCCTACAAATCCAAATTCACTAACCTCTGTTAGTTTCAAGAGATACGCAAATCTGCACTCCGCGTGAAGTTTTCTGTAAAGAAAAATAAGACAAAAATTGTGGCATTGTAACTGCCCCTTTCGAATTTTAGACTACGTATATTTTTTCACCTGATTGAAATTTTGGTTAATCATAGTCACAGAGACAAACCTTTGCTCTTACTTCTAAAAACTCACCGCCAGGTGACTAAGTGAGGGTCAAGAACGCAAATATTAATAAGAAAGTTGGGGAAGGCAAAAGCAACCGGAAAGAATAGATAAGAACTGGTATCAGGGTCCAAATTTATACCTGTCAAAAGTGGGCCAGGTTAGGGTTGACCTGCTCCGCAAACTTGCAGTGTTTCTATTAAATTTCTAAATTTAGGGTCTCTTACTAAATTTTTTTACAAGTCCACCTGTGAAAGATTAACAAGTCTACTCATATCAACAGTGCACACAAGAACGGCATTAGTGTGACCAGCGAACCTTGCCAATATGTCCTTTTGCCATTCCTATCAGATAAACCCAGTAAGTCTAAGTTACAAGGTTATAACTGTTAGAAAAAATGTTTTGTTTTAATCAAAAAATGCATGGACCATGTTTTGATCCCAATACCTATTGCTCCCTAGATGTTTTTTCATGTGAATGAATAAAACATTAGTCCCATATAGACTAAAACTCTAAAAGTTTTAGACTTAAATAGCATTGGTTTAGCCTTAAGGGCATGGCCCTTTGAGTCTTTAGACCTTTGTGTATGGGGAAAGCCCTAGACTATGGCAAGGTTGCCTAAACCTTATTGCATTTCTTATTGCCTTTCCCGTTCGCGCGGTGCTTCGCACAGAAGCACGCTCGCTCGCTCGGCTCGGCTCGGCTCGGCGTGGGCGTGGGCGTGGGTGTATCCGACCCATCCTTTCTTTTTGCTGAAATTTACCACACGCTTCTCCCACACATGTAAAGAATTTTATTCTTTGCCTTCTCGGTTTAGGATATCCGACAGCCACTAGAAGCATCTTTAGTCACACACGGTTAATTCTCACGCGTGAATTCTCTTAACTGTTTTCATCGTAAAGAATCTTACCCGACAGATGCGTTTTTTACTGTTATTTTAACGGATGCTTTTTGTTTTTACTCGTCCGACAAATTGAACGCGTGATTTACGGATCTGTGTCTCAAACGTTCGAATTCTTACCTATAAATACGAGTTAAGGCTTTCAGTTTAAAAACATACCATTCAGAACTCTTATCTTCTGAATTTTTTCCTTCTTCTCTAATAATTTTCTTTAAACTTAAGTTCTTAATAATATTTGTCTTAAAACTCAGAAAACGTTCAGTTCTTTTCAAACAAGTTGTAGTTTACAGAAACATAATTTTGTATAACTACTTCTTGATTTACAGAATTTTAGTTCACAGAAATATAGTTTACAGAAACATAAAATTGTTTTTACATTACTCAGAAACAATTTGTATTTTCAATTTGAGTTTTTGTTTTTACTTTTGCTGCTAAGTTCTAAGGGTTCTCTCCGTGTATGCTACACATAGAGGAGAACTAACAGTAGTTGTATCCTGGAGGTAATTTGTTAATTGCTATAACATCTCAGAGGAGTAGCAGGCAATATTACCTTTAGCTCAGCGTATCTCATACGTGCCTCTACTAAGTTTATTGATTTGTTTGTTACTACTATCAGTGTAATCTAAGTATTATTTCCCATTTGCATTCGATTATTGTAATTAATTCCAACAATCTAAAGGTAATATCGTGCCTTATTGTAATATTGTAATAGTGTAATATTCTTTGTTGTAAGAACATGGGAAAGAATACTGTAGAAAAACCACCAAAGTTCAGTGGTAAGGACTTTAAGAGATGGCAGTCTAAAATGCTATTCTTCCTAAATGACCAAAGGTTAGATGGATATGCTTTAGAAAAACCTCGAGAAAACTTCATCGCCGTGGTAATGAAGATAAATTGACAGTGGAATAGGAAGAATTATTTGTGCAAGAATCATATTCTTAACTGTCTTGATGACTCCTTGTATGACTTCTATAATGCAAAAGAAGATTTTAATGCTTTTGATTTATGGGAAGCTCTAGAAGAAAAATATCATGCTGAAGCTGCTGGAAGTAAGAAGTTCTTGATGGCTAAGTTCTTAGAATACAACATGACTGACGAAAAGCCTGTGGTAGAACAGTTAAGTCGAACTTCAACTCCTCATCGAGATTCTTGTGAAGGCATGACTTTTGATGAAGCTCTACAAGTATCGATTTGTGATTGAAAAGCTTCCACCCTCATGGAGCGAATACAAGAGGAGGTGCGACACAAGACTCGTGAAATCACCATGGTGGAGCTTGGCAAAAAGATCCAGGTTGAGGAGATGATGTGAAGCAAGGACAAGAGCATGATGCTGAGCAAAAACATGTCCAACAAAGCTCATGTTTTGGACGATAAAGCTTCTTCAAAGAAAACTCCTGGAGAATCCAGCAAAATGGGTAATAGACGTAACAGGCGTCGAAAACCCAGAGGTAACAATTTTAAGCCTAGAGGTGGTGTCACTAAGCACACCATCAAAGGCGACTGTTTTAATTGTGGTAAACCTGGACATATGGCTAAAGACTGTAAGGCCCCTAAAAGGATCAAATATGATCCAAAACAGAAAAATAAGGCAAACATAGTAGAGGACTCGGATATTTCACCGGCATGGTGTCCAAGTCGACCTTGTCTCTAGTATGACTAATGTGAGAGACTGGTGGCTTGATTCTGGAGCCACCAAGCATGTCTCAGAATTCAGAATGCTTTCTCCTCCTATGCCATAGTAGGAGATGATGAGAAATTGTTCATGGGAAATTCTTCCACCGCGAAAGTAGTGGGGAAAGGCAAGGTCGAACTGAAGATAACTTCAGGAAAAACTCTCGCATTGAATGACGTATTCTACGTCCCATACATATGCAAAAATCTCATCTCAGAAACCATCCTGCTAGGAAAAGGTTTTAAAATTGTTCTTTGAGTCCAATACTGTTGTGATTTCTAAGCATGGTGAATTCGTAGGAAAAGGTTATGTTACCAATAACATGATTAAGCTTAGTGTATCTGATTTGAAATTGAATGTTAATGCATCTTCTTCTGTTTATGTTTGTGACTCCTCACATGTTTGGCATGATAGACTTGGGCATGTTAATTTCAAATCGCTAGAAAGACTTGCTAATTTAGGTTGCATACCAAAAATAAACTTTGATAAAAAACAAAGATGTGAAATCTGTGTTGAATCTAAATATGCAAGAAAACCATTTAAAAAAAGTGTTGAACGTAGAACAGTTCCTTTGGAATTAATACACTCGGATTTAGGAGACTTGAAATCAACACCAACAAGAGGTGGTAGAAAATGGTATATCACTTTCATAGATGATTACTCACGATATCGTCGGAGTTCATCTTCTTAGAAGTAAAGATGAGGCCTTAGAGGCTTTCAAGTTTTATAAACTTGAAGTAGAAAACCAAAAAGGAGTTAAAATTAAAACTCTTAGGTCAGACCGTGGCGGTGAGTATGTGATACCCATAGGTGAGTTTTGTAAACATAATGGAATCATTCATGAAACAACTCGCACCATATTCACCAGAATCGAATGGTGTATCTGAAAGAAAAATAGAACACTCATAGATATGGTAAATGCTATGTTGAAAAGTTCAGTGGTTATCTTCGAACTTGTGGGGGAAGCTATCCTCTCTGCTTGCTATATTTTGAACCGAGTTCCATTTAAAAATCTACGATAAAACTCCTTATGAATTGTGGAATGGTAAACAACCTTCTTATGCATACTTTAAAGTGTGGGGGTGTTTGGCCAAGGTGGCTATTCCTCTTCCCAAGAAAACTAAAATAGGACCTAAAACAGGTCGATTGTGTTTTCTTAGGGTATCCTGAGCATACAATTGCATACGGGTTCATGGTCATCGTTCGACCATAATAACATTGGTCAGAACACCATATTGGAATCTAGAGATGCTGTGTTTTATGAACACATATTTCCTTTAAGGTCTGGACCTCGAAAAAGGGTCCATGATGACCTCCCGGATGTTCCATTGACTAGTCAAACTCCAACTTTGGAGTATGAGACTGAACCAAGAAGAAGTAAGAGGGTTAGAACTGAAACAAGTTTTGGGCCAGATTTTTTGACTCTTACGGTAAGAGAGTATGAACCCCAAACCTACAAGGAAGCTATGACTTCTCCGAAGCTCCTTTCGGGAAGAAGCTTCATTAAATGAATGGGAGTCCATTCAAAGAAACGAAACTTGGGAGCTTGTAGACTTGCCTCCTGGAAGTAAATCCATGGGTTGCAAATGGGTGTTCAAAAGGAAACTTAGAACAAATGGAACTATAGATAAATATAAAGCTAGGTTGGTAGCTAAATGCTATAGACAACAGGAAGGAGTAGATTTCTTTGATACCTATTCACAAGTCTCTAGAATCACCTCGATTAGAATGTTGATTGCTATTGCTTCAATTTATGATTTGCATGTACATCAGATGGATGTTAAAACTGCTTTTCTATATGGTGAATTGAATGAAGAAATTTATATGGATCAACTCAAGGCTTTATAGTAAAAGGTTATGAAAACAAAGTATGCAAGTTAAACAAATCTCTTTACGGTTTAAAACAAGCACCTAAACAGTGGCATGAAAAATTTGATCTTGTTATGATAACTAATGGTTTCAAGGTTAATGAATCTGATAAATGTGTTTACATTAAATCTGTGTATGATTCTCATGTTATTGTTTGCCTATATGTTGATGATATGCTCATATTAGGCAAGAACCTTGATATTATTAATACCATTAAAAGCATGCTTAGAGATAATTTTGACATGAAAGACTTAGGCCCTACTGATGTAATCTTAGGGATGAAAATCGTAAAGACGTCCGATGGATATAGTCTTAGTCAATCTCATTATGCTGAAACCGTATTAAAGAGATTTAATTATGAAAATGCTAAACCTGCGTCTACTCCATTTGATCCCACTTGTAAATTGAAAAAGAACAAGGGTGAGGGTATTGATCAACTTGAGTATTCTCGCATTATTGGTAGTCTTATGTATCTTATGAACTCGTACAAGACCTCGATATTGCTTACTCGTGAGTAGATTAAGCAGTATACTTGCAACCCAGGGCAGGATCACTGAATGCTCTCTTTAGAGTTTTACGTTACCCGAGAGGGACCTCAAACTATTGCTTAAGTTTTGGGAAGTATCCTCAACAGACTTGGAAGGGTATTGTGATGCCAACTGGATATCAGACTCAGAAGAGTGCAAATCTACTAGTGGGTACATCTTCTTGCTTGGAGGTGCATCTGTCTCATGGAAGTCTACCAAACAAACATGTATAGCTAAATCCACTATGGAGTCTGAGTTTATAGCCTTGGAAAAAGCTGGAGAGGAAGCTGAATGGATGCGATGTTTCCGGGAGGAATTCCACTGCCCAAGCCTCGTGTCTTCAATCGCCATCCATCGTGACAAAGAAAGATGCACTTGGTTGCGCAAAGAACAATGTATACAACGGAAAGTCTATACATATACGTAGAAGACACAAGACGGTGAAACAACTACTCTCATGGTATTATCTCGATAGACTTTGTAAAATCCAAAGATAATCTTGCAGATCCTTTTGACGAAAGGTTTACCGAGAGAGGAAGTTAAATCCACATCGAGGGGGATGGGACTTAAGCTCATAGAATAAATCACCATGAAGGATACTCAACCTTGTGATTGGATTTCCAAGATCAAGGTTCAATGAGACAACTAATTTATGGTGATATTGGTAAAGCACTATCTTTGTCCCTCCCTATGGTGTAATCGTGCGATAGTGCTGCCTGCAGAAATTAAGGATGATCTTTTGCGATCTTAATGGGTACCATGGCTTTGATTAAAGCGGGGTGTGGCAGGACACTCTTTATGGACTCACCTTTGTGGATGTTGGAAGTGTGGCCGCTTCCTATGAGAATATGAGCTAATTCTCTAGAGACATTCATTAAGTCCGGGATTATAGCCCACGGCCAAAATGGGCACAACCGCAAGAGCTTGGCAGCTGTTTTCTTCGGTTGAGGCATCAAGTGTGGCTGTTATTTCTGAATTGCATTCTTTGTTGGCGGTTCAAGACATTGCGTTCACCGTATCAACAAGCAGTTCAGGTAACCTCTCACTAAGTTAAGGTTCAATCTTTGGGACACCTTAGCCTATTTTGTTGCCTTATGTTTTATCGTGTTTTATCGACATGTTTTATTATTCATGTGGGGGATTGTTAGAAAAAATGTTTTGTTTTAATCAAAAATGCATGGACCATGTTTTGATCCCAATACCTATTGCTCCCTAGATGTTTTTTCATGTGAATGAATAAAACATTAGTCCCATATAGACTAAAACTCTAAAAGTTTTAGACTTAAATAGCATTGGTTTAGCCTTAAGGGCATGGCCCTTTGGGTCTTTAGACCTTTGTGTATGGGGAAAGCCCTAGACTATGGCAAGGTTGCCTAAACCTTATTGCATTTCTTATTGCCTTTCCCTGTTCGCGCGGTGCTTCGCACAGACGCACGCACGCACGCTCTTTCTAGCGTGGGCGTGGGCGTGGCGTGAGGGCGAGGGCGGGGAGGGCGTGGGAGTGGGAGTGGGAGTGGGGTGGGTGGGTGTGGGTGTGGGTGTATCCGACCCATCCTTTCTTTTTGCTTGAAATTTACCACACGCTTCTCCCACACATGTAAAGAATTTTATTCTTTGCCTTCTCGGTTTTGGATATCCGATGACCACTAGAAGCATCTTTAGTCACACACGGTTAATTCTCACACGTGAATTCTCTTAACTGTTTTCATCGTAAAGAATCTTTAATTCACGCGTGTGGACAATCTCACGCGTGTGGACACTGCACGAGATTTCTCGTCGAGAAGAATCTTACCCGACAGATGCGTTTTTTATCGTTATTTTAACGGATGCTTTTTGTTTTTACTCGTCCGACAAATTGAACGCGTGATTTACGGATCTGTGTCTCAAACGTTCGAATTCTTACCTATAAATACGAGTTAAGGCTTTCAGTTTAAAAACATACCATTCAACTCTTATCTTCTCAATTTTTCCTTCTTCTCTAATAATTTTCTCGCTTTTAAACTTAAGTTCTTAATAATATTTGTCTTAAAACTCAGAAACGTTCAGCTTCTTTTTCAAACAAGTTGTAGTTTACAGAAACATAATTTTGTATAACTACTTCTTGATTTACGTAATTTTAGTTCACGAAATATAGTTTACGTAAACATAAAATTGTTTTTACATTACTCTAAAACAATTTGTATTTTCAATTTGTGTTTTTGTTTTTACTTTTGCTGCTAAGTTCTAAGGGTTCTCTCTGTATGCTACACATAGAGGAGAACTAACGTAGTTGTATCCTGGAGGTAATTTGTTAATTGCTATAGCATCTCGAGGAGTAGCAGGCAATATTACCTTTAGCTCAACAGATCTCATACGTGCCTCTACTAAGTTTATTGATTTGTTTGTTACTACTATCAGTGTAATCTAAGTATTATTTCCCATTTGCATTCGATTATTGTAATTAATTCCAACAATCTAAAGGTAATATCGTGCCTTATTGTAATATTGTAATACTGTAATATTCTTTGTTGTAAGAACATGGGAAAGAATATCGTAGAAAAACCACCAAAGTTCAGTGGTAAGGACTTTAAGAGATGGCAGTCTAAAATGCTATTCTTCCTAAACGACCAAAGGTTAGATGGATATGCTTTAGAAAAACCCTCGAGAAAATTTCATCGCCGTGGTAATGAAGATAAATTGGACAGGTGGAATAGGAAGAATTATTTGTGCAAGAATCATATTCTTAACTGTCTTGATGACTCCTTGTATGACTTCTATAATGCAAAAGAAGATTTTAATGCTTTTGATTTATGGGAAGCTCTAGAAGAAAAATATCATGCTAAAGCTGCTGGAAGTAAGAAGTTCTTGATGGCTAAGTTCTTAGAATACAACATGACGATTTAAAAGCTCGTGGTAGAACAGTTCGTTTAACTTCAACTCCTCATCAGCGAGATTCTTGCTGAAGGCATGACTTTTGATGAAGCTCTACAAGTATCGGCTGTGATTGAAAAGCTTCCACCCTCATGGAGCGAATACAAGAGGAGGCTGCGACACAAGACTCGTGAAATCACCATGGTGGAGCTTGGCAAAAGATCCGGTTGAGGAGCTGATGTGCAAAGAAGGACAAGAGCATGATGTTGAGCAAAAACATGTCCAACAAAGCTCATGTTTTGGACGATAAAGCTTCTTCAAAGAAAACTCCTGGAGAATCCAGAAAAATGGGTAATAGACGTAACAGACGTCGAAAACCCAGAGGTAACAATTTTAAGCCTAGAGGTGGTGTCACTAAGCACACCATCAAAGGCGACTGTTTTAATTGTGGTAAACCTGGACATATGTCTAAAGACTGTAAGGCCCTAAAAGGATCAAATATGATCCAAAACAGAAAAATAAGGCAAACATAGTAGAGGACTCGGATATTTCATCGGCATGGTGTGTCCGAAGTCGACCTTGTCTCTAGTATGACTAATGTGAGAGACTCGGTGGCTTGATTCGGAGCCACCAAGCATGTCAGTAAATTCAGAATGCTTTCTCCTCCTATGCCATAGTAGGAGATGATGAGAAATTGTTCATGGGAAATTCTTCCACCGCGAAAGTAGTGGGGAAAGGCAAGGTCGAATCAAGCTAACTTCAGAAAAACTCGCATTGAATGACGTATTCTACGTCCTGACATATGCAAAAATCTCATCTCGAAACCATCCCGCTAGGAAAAGGTTTTAAAATTGTTCTTGAGTCCAATACTGTTGTGATTTCTAAGCATGGTGAATTCAGAGGAAAAGGTTATGTTACCGATAACATGTTTACGCTTAGTGTATCTGATTTGAAATTGAATGTTAATGCATCTTCTTCTGTTTATGTTTGTGACTCCTCACATGTTTGGCATGATAGACTTGGGCATGTTAATTTCAAATCGCTAGAAAGACTTGCTAATTTAGGTTGCATACCAAAAATAAACTTTGATAAAAAACAAAGATGTGAAATCTGTGTTGAATCTAAATATGCAAGAAAACCATTTAAAAAAGTGTTGAACGTAGAACAGTTCCTTTGGAATTAATACACTCGGATTTAGGAGACTTGAAATCAACACCAACAAGAGGTGGTAGAAAATGGTATATCACTTTCATAGATGATTACTCACGATATCACAAAGTTCATCTTCTTAGAAGTAAAGATGAGGCCTTAGAGGCTTTCAAGTTTTATAAACTTGAAGTAGAAAACCAAAAAGGAGTTAAAATTAAAACTCTTAGGTCAGACCGTGGCGGTGAGTATGTGATACCCATAGGTGAGTTTTGTAAACATAATGGAATCATTCATGAAACAATCGCACCATATTCACCAGAATCGAATGGTGTAGCTGAAAGAAAAATAGAACACTCATAGATATGGTAAATGCTATGTTGACAAGTTGTGGTTATCTTCGAACTTGTGGGGGGAAGCTATCCTCTCTCGCTTGCTATATTTTGAACCGAGTTCCATTTAAAAAATGATAAAACTCCTTATGAATTGTGGAATGGTAAACAACCTTCTTATGCATACTTTAAAGTGTGGGGGTGTTTGGCCAAGGTGGTTATTCCTCTTCCCAAGAAAACTAAAATAGGACCTAAAACAGTCGATTGTGTTTTCTTAGGTATCCCTGAGCATACAATTGCATACAGGTTCATGGTCATCAGTTCGACCATAATAACATTGGTCAGAACACCATATTGGAATCTAGAGATGCTGTGTTTTATGAACACATATTTACTTTAAGGTCTGGACCTTGAAAAAGGGTCCATGATGACCTCCCGGATGTTCCATCGACTAGTCAAACTCCAACTTTGGAGTATGAGACTGAACCAAGAAGAAGTAAGAGGGTTAGAACTGAAACAAGTTTTGGCCCAGCATTTTTGACTCTTACGGTAGAGTCTCGAACCCCAAACCTACAAGGAAGCTATGACTTCTCCGAAGCTCCTTTCCTGGGAAGAATCTTCATTAAATGAATGGGAGTCCATTCAAAGAAAACGAAACTTGGGAGCTTGTAGACTTGCCTCCTGGAAGTAAATCCATAGGTTGCAAATGGGTGTTCAAAAGGAAACTTAGAACAGATGGAACTATAGATAAATATAAAGCTAGGTTGGTAGCTAAAGGCTATAGACAACAGGAAGGAGTAGATTTCTTTGATATCTATTCACCAGTCTCTAGAATCACCTCGATTAGAATGTTGATTGCTATTGCTTCAATTTATGATTTGCATGTACATCAGATGGATGTTAAAACTGCTTTTCTATATGGTGAATTGAATGAAGAAATTTATATGGATCAACCTGAAGGCTTTATAGTAAAAGGTTATGAAAACAAAGTATGCAAGTTAAACAAATCTCTTTACGGTTTAAAACAAGCACCTAAACAGTGGCATGAAAAATTTGATCATGTTATGATAACTAATGGTTTCAAGGTTAATGAATCTGATAAATGTGTTTACATTAAATCTGTGTATGATTCTCATGTTATTGTTTGCCTATATGTTGATGATATGCTCATATTAGGCAGCAACCTTGATATTATTAATACCATTAAAAGCATGCTTAGAGATAATTTTGACATGAAAGACTTAGGCCCTACTGATGTAATCTTAGGGATGAAAATCGAAAGACGTCGATGGATATAGTCTTAGTCAATCTCATTATGCTGAAACCGTATTAAAGAGATTTAATTATGAAAATGCTAAACCTGCGTCTACTCCATTTGATCCCACTTGTAAATTGAAAAAGAACAAGGGTGAGGGTATTGATCAACTTGAGTATTCTCGCATTATTGGTAGTCTTATGTATCTTATGAACTGTACAAGACCTGATATTGCTTACTCGTGAGTAGATTAAGCAGGTATACTTGCAAACCAGGCAGGATCACGGAATGCTCTCTTTAGAGTTTTACGTTACCCGAGAGGGACCTCAAACTATTGCTTAAGTTTTGGGAAGTATCCTGCTGTAGATCTTTGGAAGGGTATTGTGATGCCAACGGATATCGACTCAAGAGTGCAAATCTACTAGTGGGTACATCTTCTTGCTTGGAGGTGCATCTGTCTCATGGAAGTCTACCAAACAGACATGTATAGCTAAATCCACTATGGAGTCTCGAGTTTATAGCCTTGGAAAAAAGCTGGAGAGGAAGTGAATGGATGCGATGTTTTCTGGGAGGAATTCCACTCTGGCCCAAGCTTTGTGTCTTCAATCGCCATCCACTGTGACAAGAAAGATGCACTTGGTTGCGCAAAGAACAATGTATACAACGGAAAGTCTATACATATACGTAGAAGACACAAGACGGTGAAACAACTACTCTCTCTACTGGTATTATCTCGATAGACTTTGTAAAATCCAAAGATAATCTTGTAGATCCTTTGACGAAAGGTTTACCGAGAGAGAGGAAGTTAAATCCACATCGAGGGGGATGGGACTTAAGCTCATAGAATAAATCACCATGAAGGATACTCAACCTTGTGATTGGATTTCCAAGATCAAGGTTCAATGAGACAACTAATTTATGGTGATATTGGTAAAGCACTATCTTTGTCCCTCCCTATGGTGTAATCGTGCGATAGTGCTCCTGTGAAATTAAGGATGATCTTTTGCGATCTTAATGGGTACCATGGCTTTGATTAAAGCGGGGGTGTGGCAGGACACTCTTTATGGACTCACCTTTGTGGATGTTGGAAGTGTGGCCGCTTCCTATGAGAATATGAGCTAATTCTCTAGAGACATTCATTAAGTCCGGGATTATAGCCCACGGCCAAAATGGGCACAACCGCAAGAGCTTGACAAATTGTTTTCTTCTGGTTGAGGCATCAAGTGTGGCTGTTATTTCGAATTGCATTCTTTGTTGGCGGTTCAAGACATTGCGTTCACCGTATCAACAAGCAGTTCAGTGTAACCTCTCACTAAGTTAAGGTTCAATCTTTGGGACACCTTAGCCTATTTTGTTGCCTTATGTTTTATCGTGTTTTATCGACATGTTTTATTATTCATGTGGGGGATTGTTAGAAAAAATGTTTTGTTTTAATCAAAAAATGCATGGACCATGTTTTGATCCCAATACCTATTTCTCCCTAGATGTTTTTTCATGTGAATGAATAAAACATTAGTCCCATATAGACTAAAACTCTAAAAGTTTTAGACTTAAATAGCATTGGTTTAGCCTTAAGGGCATGGCCCTTTGGGTCTTTAGACCTTTGTGTATGGGGAAAGCCCTAGACTATGGCAAGGTTGCCTAAACCTTATTGCATTTCTTATTGCCTTTCCCGTTCGCGCGGTGCTTCGCACAGAAGCACGCACGCTCGCTCGGCTCGGCGTGGGCGTGGGCGTGGGCGTGGGCGAGGGCGAGGGCGAGGGCGTGGGCGTGGGCGTGGGCGTGGGCGTGGGAGTGGGTGTGGGTGTGGGTGTGGGTGTGGGTGTATCCGACCCATCCTTTCTTTTTGCTGAAATTTACCACACGCTTCTCCCACACATGTAAAGAATTTTATTCTTTGCCTTCTCGGTTTTGGATATCCGACACCACTAGAAGCATCTTTAGTCACACACGGTTAATTCTCACGCGTGAATTCTCTTAATCGTTTTCATCGTAAAGAATCTTTAATCTCACGCGTGTGGACACCGTGCATCTCACGCGTGTGGACACCTGTGCACAGAGATTTCTCGTCGAGAAGAATCTTACCCGACAGATGCGTTTTTTACTGTTATTTTAACGGATGCTTTTTGTTTTTACTCGTCCGACAAATTGAACGCGTGATTTACGGATCTGTGTCTCAAACGTTCGAATTCTTACCTATAAATACGAGTTAAGGCTTTCAGTTTAAAAAACATACCATTCGTAACTCTTATCTTCTCAATTTTTCCTTCTTCTCTAATAATTTTTTAAACTTAAGTTCTTAATAATATTTGTCTTAAAACTCGTAAAACGTTCAGCTTTTTTTCAAACAAGTTGTAGTTTACGTAAACATAATTTTGTATAACTACTTCTTGATTTACAGAATTTTAGTTCACGAAATATAGTTTACGTAAACATAAAATTGTTTTTACATTACTCTTTAAAACAATTTGTATTTTCAATTTGTGTTTTTGTTTTTACTTTTGCCGCCAAGTTCTAAGGGTTCTCTCCGTGTATGCTACACATAGAGGAGAACTAACATGAGTTGTATCCTGGAGGTAATTTGTTAATTGCTATAGCATCTCGAGGAGTAGCAGGCAATATTACCTTTAGCTCAGCGTATCTCATACGTGCCTCTACTAAGTTTATTGATTTGTTTGTTACTACTATCAGTGTAATCTAAGTATTATTTCTCATTTGCATTCGATTATTGTAATTAATTCCAACAATAACCAAGGGAAAAAGTGAGAGAGGTAAAGCATATAGGTGGTAACGCGTACATACATCAGTTAATGCAGCCCTAAAGGGCATGACTCCACGGACAGCTAATGTCTTCAGTATAACAGTTACAATACGAGTGATTTTGGGGTTAATGCAAAAAATTAATGCTTTTCTCCAAGACATCGTCTTTAGGTAATGCACAAGGTAACAATCCCGTCACATCAAATTCTCTTAAATTAATAAACCCTTGGCTTAAAATAAATTATCCTACTATCATGTACATCACAACAAAGGAAAAAAGAAAAAACCTTGTAATGCGATGGAACAAATCGATATTGTTGATATAATGTATCAAGAAAGTAATCAATCTGCAATCATGACATGTAATGTCTTAAAAGATGCAACACAGTTTTGGTGGATAAGGAAAAACAAAAGCCTAAGCTCGCTAACAGATAAGGACATATGTACAACACCTTGCAAATCGACTTTGAAATTTTGTTGAAGATGCATGATAAATAATAGAGCTATTTTCAGCCATACCATAACGGGATTCCTCAGCTGTCCATGTTTCAGCACTTTTACCTGTCCAACGATTATGATTTATGACTCAGTTAAACCTCTACCAAATCAATAAACAACTTATTAGCAAATAGAAGTGCATCCAACTGGAATATGAAATCTACTAAATAAGGGACCAATAATTTCGACCATACCTCATCGGGATTTGTCAAACATTTATGCAGGGTTTGTACCTGGCCAACGGTAACAACTTATGGGTCAGACCAATTCTTAAGCAAACCAATAGGCAGGTTACCAGCAAATAGGAGTGACTACCATTGGAATCTAGAGTCTACTAATAAGATATTCTCTCAATATTCTGTAATCTAGCTTAAGAAAATTCCATATAATAGACCACAAATAGAAAGTATCAAATTCTCGATAGACCATAATTTAGAAAAAAAGAAGAAAAAAAGAAGAAAAAAAATGAGAACAAGAAAGTAAGAAGTCATCTCATTTCATATAACCTTATTTAAACAAATCTACTAAGAAGTCATATCACCTATATAAAAATGCAGTGATGCAGGTATACAACAATAACAAAAAATTTAAATTTGCAACAATTGAAAATTCATTCTAGTTTTTGCTGATTTGAGTGTCAAAAAATTCTACTCTCATGGCATTAAATTCAGATTTAAGAGAGAATCATTTAAACTTCCATAATAGCATTCTCTTCCATAATTCTAGCTTCCTCTTCAACAATATTCGAACTTGATGAGTTCAAATTGGTTGGTGGGTCCTCCATGATAATGTTTTCAACTTCCATATCATCCTCCTCAGTACCAGTAAAAAACATGTTAGAAACCACAAGGGGTTCCGCTGTGTCAATTGGCGTACTACTTCTCACTGTTCTAGTTGGAGAACTAAAACCATCATCCGCAATCCGCTCCACAACAATATTTGTTGATAACTCACCAGTTATCCCCTCCTCAAAAGTTGGAATGGATGCATTTTGAGCAGCTTGCTCAGGTGTTTCACCTTCAGTGATTCTACGGCTAGCCTCTGCAATTCGATTACGCTCCAAAACCGACTCCCTCGCCCTTTGCAACTTCTGAAGTGCCGTATCTTGATCCAGCCTGGCCATATCCACAGATTTAGCAAGTTCCTATGCAGATTTAGCTAGCTCACTTGCAATTATTCGTTGTTCTTCATAATGAGTGTAGCACTCAATCTCTTCACGTTCCAAAACATCACCAACCTGTGTAAAAGCATCATCCTCCGTATCAACCGTATTTGTTTGAGTTGCGCCAGCCGCGCTTTGACCAACTTCACTAGACGCGCTTGCACCAGCACCCTGTGTAGCATCATGTTGTGTATCATGGACAGCCAGACCGCTTGATGGACTCGCAATTAAAGTATGCGTACCAGCAAAAGTCACGCCACCAATTGGTGGAGTAGGATTTACCGGTGGCTCAGTAGTTGTATCATCAATAGTCTTCTCCTTAGATTTTTCCTTTGTCTTACCCCCCTGCTTTGGATCATCTTTTGTGTATTTCCTCGCGCTCCAAACATTCTTTAACTCATCTAGCTCCAACTTAAGTGCAACACACTTCTCTTCATTAGTTTCCCCATCATATTTTTTCTTCAAAACAATATATTTTTTTAGCTCGACAATCATCTTCAACATGACCAATAGCTTTGCAATGATCACAAAAGGCCGGTTGATTTAGGATTTCATAATCCAGATGAGTTAAAGAATGTTTCTACCTCTTACCAACCAACGAAAGCTTTGGATGAAGCTTCATCTCAGGCCATGATGCATCTTTCAGCATGTGCCATGCTAAAAACACGGGGTGTTACACTCTTCACCCCTTCAAAGAATTCCGTCCTCGAAATTCAAAATAAAACTATTGTGGACAATCTCTCCGATTTGGATTTCCTGAGAAAAATTCCCATTCCAGATGCTCAGAAATCACAGGTTTCTTCAAGTTGTCATGAACAACAATTTAGACCTTCTGAGCAAATATCCCATACTACCTGCCCAGGAATCCAAAAAGTACCCACAATAATACCAAGAATCGCAATTGGCTAGTGCCAAGAGGATAACTCGATAAGGTATCCTGAATATCATCCCATACTACCATACATGAATCCCTAAGGTTCACAAGTTGAAAGATGTCATCGAAATGACAAGGCAAAACTCAACGCAATACTGTGAGGACCAGTCTCTAATGCCAGTGCAGTTGGATACAAGCCACCGTCCCTGACGGATTTACCGGGTTGCCACTCGTAAGTGGGATGCTAGCCGGGCCTAACAATACACCCCTTGGCCAGTGCCAACGTGTGGGGATGATCAGTCCCATTGTCTACCCACCGTCCCAGATGGTCTTCCGGATGCTCGTAAACAGGGTGCCACAGAGGCATGGAAAACTCACAGTACTTATACAAGATCAACTTGATTGGCAAAGTAACTGGCCCAGCAGTTACAACTCTTTCCCACGCAGAAGTTGGCCTACTCTCCAACTCTAAGTTTTCCATTAAGGAAAATACTTGTGGACAAGTCCACTCCGCACAAGTCCCTAGTGTTTTCTCGGAACTTGCTCTGATACCAACTGTGACGGACCGGAAAATTACGCCTTTGGCGCATCGCCCCGCATGCCGTAACTTCCCCGATGCGCCATGATGAAGCTATGATCTGGGCCTTATCCCCAGGCAAATGCACGCTCATTTGCCCTTGCAAGCATGCTCGTGGAGCATGATGCAGCTAACTTAGCTTCCACACCTTTCCAACTTACCCTTGTTCTGCAAAAGGGTTTATGTCCATAAGGCCAATGCCAATGCATTTCGCATGCATCTCTGTCTTGGCTCAACGTAGGGAATTCATCACTGAATTTCCTAGCTAGCTGAGCAACCGTCATATTGACGTGTCTTGTCCAGGCATAGGCCTTAGATATTGGCGTATGCCGCACCAAGCCCTTGCCATTTCCTACGTTACTTCGCTTACCAACTCTTTATAACTTGATAGGAAGTATGAGCATCCACTTACTGGCATGCAACTTAGCCTCATCAAGTCTGGATGTAGGATCAGAATATCGCTACAATGATATTCCTGCGATATTAACAACGTTTCTGCGAGCATCACTGCCAATTCTTTAACAACGTTTCACGAGCATCACAGAATATCCAAAAGAAGCTGACGATGGAAGAAATAAAAGAAGAATATGATGATCCTGCGATGGTCATCATTCTTGCGATAGAGAACATTATAGCGATCGCGATGAAATCTCAGAATAGATCCGAAATAGGAGGAAAACTTAGCTGTCATCCATTATGTAAATCCCTATATAAAGGGCTTGATAAATCCAGAAAAGGATGATGTATTTTTTAGAGATGAAAGAGTCTTGAGGAGAGAGAAACTTCAAGAGAATATTTGTAATCTTGATTTCTTCCAATTCTGTAAACATTTCTGAAATTTGAATAGTAAAGTGTCGTTTAAATCTTTGAAGTTTAATTGATTTCCAATAGATTTCTATAGAATCTTAACAAGGGTATAGTGTAGGAATTCCTGCAACTACATTTTTGCGCTAGAAACAGGGAGAATCAAGCTAAGAAATCTCTAATTACAACTTGAAGGTTTGAAGAAATTGTTAGAGTTGAAGAAATGGCTAGAAGAAGAAGAAATACATCAGAACCATTTAACAATTTGTGAGAAGAAGTAAAAGACTTGCAGGTAAGGGAACAGGTGAATTGGAAGAATCTTTAAGGATAAGATCAGGAAGAAATAGAATATGAAATGAAGCAGAAAGTTCAATTCAACAGCCGAATCAACAAACACAAACACGATATAGGAATGAGGATTATGATAGAGTAAGTGTACATACTTGGAGGACGGATTCGATAGAAGAAGCAGAAAATCGACAATTGAGAAATGAAAAAGGAGGAGAAATAAATCAAGAAATAGGTGGAGGATTAATTCATGAAGGATGTGAAAATGAAATAACAGATGATTTGAGGCAAAGAATACAGGAAGAAAGAAGATTAGAGGCAGAAGAACGTGCGAATTTAACAAGACAAAATCATGAGCTAAGAATGGAGAATTTGAGGTTACAAAGAAGGATATCAAGAAGTACTGTTATATTAAATTCAAGATCATTCAGAGAAGAACCAAGGCAAAATTCCCCTATAAGAAATGTTAGAGAAAATACTCGAGGAGAAGTGCAAAATAGAGAAGAAGATATGATTGGTGATCGCTATAATCCGCGTGACAATAGGAATCAAGAGGGAAGAAATAACCAAATTGAAGAAGAAAATCCAGAAGAAGGTAGGAGGATATTACATGGGCGAGAGAATCAAAGAATGATTGAAGAAGAAATTGAGAGACATTACACTGAACAAGCACGTCTAGCCCGCGAGAGGGAAAGATTAAGGGCAGAAGTAGAAGAACATGAATTTCGAGAAGCAGTGCGACAAAATAATTACGAAAATCGAGAAAGGAGACGTACGCAAAATCGCTACAATGGTAATATTCAGGAGGAGTATGATAGGATACAGAGGAGAATAGAGAGACAGCGAAGAGAAATGAGGAAATCCGCAGAGAAGGAGATAGGCAGTTACGGTATCAAGAGGAAGATGAAAGAGAGAATCACATAGAAAGAATAGATGATGATGAAGAAGAAGATACCCAAAATCTCGCAAGACAAGAAAGGAAAGAATGCAGAAGAAGGGAAACATCATTAAAGAGGCCAATGGAACGAAACTCAGCTGAGAATGAGCAAATATTGAGAGAACTAGCAGAAATGCGAGGAATGATTAACAATAGAAGAGAAGGAGGTAGAAGACAACTTGATGAAGCTATTGAAGAAGCTGCGAGAACTCCATTTACTCAAGAAGTACAGTTAAGAGGGATACCTCCAAAATGCAATTTACCAAAGATTAACCAAAGATTTTTGATGGAACTACTTGTGTTGTTCAACACGTCAAAGGTTATGTTAGATATATGCTACAATGGGAGAATCATGATGCTGTGCTATGCAAATATTTTGCATCCATCTTAAATGGCGAGGCGTTGAAATGGTTTGAGGGATTACCAAAAAATACCATAACTTCTTTTGATCATTTACAAGCTACATTTTTAGGAGCGTATATTAGCAACAATTCATCGCGGCCGGGTATTGAAGATGTGTTTGGGTTAAAACAAAGAATTGGCGAGATTATGAAGCACTTAACCATAAGATGGAAATCAATGTGCAGTGAGATGGCAGGAAGAGTTGACGATAGATATCTCATCTTGTCTTTTATCAATGCAATGTTCGCAACCAATCTACTGTACATACAAATTTTCAGAGTCAAGAATACAATCACTATGACTGAACTGCGAGAATTACAGGAAGAATACATTGCTTTGGAGGAGAAACAAAATGAGATGGAATCATATCCCATCGCGAACACCAATTCAGGAGAAGCAAATGGGAGTTTACTTCCTAAAATGATAAACAATGTAGCGAGCAGCTCGCAAATGCAGCAAGAAAAAGTAGAGACTGATAACCATCAAAAATTGGTAGCTATGGGCAGTCGAGATCAAGAAGAATATGAAAGGGAAAAGAATTATTACAATCACGGTGGGAATAATAAGATTCAAAGGCTTGATCAACCGCAAGAAACTTATGGTGGACAGAAGCAAAACAATTTCAGAAGTCAAGGGAATCAGAAGATCATATGAGAAGAAATTAAGATGCCTCCTCTCAATGCTAGTATAGAAAAAATTTGGGAAGCTATCATTTTAATGGAAAATATACCATCTCCATGGAACATGGGAAAAGAGCCACATCCTAACAATCGCAGTCAAGAATTTTGTCCTTACCATCATTTCCATGGCCACACAGTAAATAACTGCAGGAATGTAAAGAGAATAATTTTAAGGATGATTGAACAAGGAAAGATAAATCACTTTTTAGTTGGACATCCACAATCTCAACGATTACCGCCCGCACCAGAAACTCGCAGAGTGAATGCTGCAAAAGGAGCAGAAACATTCGTGATAGAAGTGGGAGCTAAAGCAAAGAATTTGTTCTGTAACTCCATTGTACATTCATACAGAACTGTGGAAGATTTCCATGATAATGTTTTAAGTAGAGTCTTCGCAAGAAACACAGACGGAAGAGAGATAATGAATATAGTGAGAGCCTCGCCATTAGAAGAATGGCAGAAACAGACTCTATATTTCACCGCGCAAGATATACCAGAGCTTGGCGAGCAACATGAAAACCCATTGGTGGTGCGATTAGAGATAAAACCAAAGCAAGAAGAAGATGAAGAAGACGATGATAAAATTGAAGACTCCTGGGCTATCAACAGAGTCTTAATAGATACCGGGAGTTCAATTGATATCTTATTTTATCATACTTATAGAACCATGAGCGGAAGAGATGAAGATTTGATACCATCAACATATAAAATCTATGGATTTAACGGTACAGCTAACAAACCAAAGGGGGAAATTGAAATGCAAATACCGTTAAAAGGAATATCTTCAAAAATCTTATTCTGTGTTGTGGACATCGAATCACCTTACAATGCTCTGATAGGACAACCTTGGTTACACGGGATATTGGGTGTAGCATCTACTTATCACTAGTGTATCAAATTTCCCCATCCTAAAGGCGTTGGAGTTATTAAAGAAGATTGGGGAGAAAGTAAGAAATGTTATGAAATCGATATGAAGTCTTGCGAAGAAAGAGATGAAAAGAATAGCAATTGGAAGTACAAAATCAAACAACAACAGAGATGTGAAAGGTTAATGATTGATACAATAGAGCGTAAAGAGGATGTGAAAGCTGATGGTGAGCGTCTCGCAGAAAAAGAAACAACAGTAAAACGTAGCAGAAAAGCAGAATTAGAAAATAGTAAGTAGAGAGGTAAAATGATGAAATTTAGAGAACTCTATGAATGATTTGTCTGAAGAATATGTAATTGAATTGAATATTCTGTTTGAGGAATCGCAAGATTTTATAAAAAGAAAGAAGATCAAAATTATGAAATTCTATCAGAGTTACAATACTCGCGAGAAGCGCGAATAAAATTTCGCAGAGATTAAAGAATGGGACGAACCTTTATGGCGTGCACCCTAGTTCGCGAATAAAATTTCGCAAAAGGAAAATGTAAGACCTAATAGCGCGTTATAGGAGGGGGTATCTCTTGACATGATTCAGGGGTAAGGTTATACCGCTGCTAGATCCTGAGTCATGCAGATGTTGGGGTTAAAGAAAACCTATCCGGGAGAGAGATCTTGGATTTCCAACTATATATGGTTATACCCTGGTTGGATGACCGAGAATCTCTTCCAAGAAGTGCAAAGTATGACCAAGGCGCCGAGGTACACGGTTGAGCCAAGGGTTCCAAGGGCGTACGAAATTTCCTTGCCATTCTTGGTAAGTCTTGGCTATGATGCACTTGGCCTGAAGAAAACCCCACTTAGGGTGCAGTATTGTAACTATAAGCCATATAGGCATAAAGGACAAGAGGCTGCGAAAACATCTGGTTGTTGGTAAATATGGATGGGAGGAGCTAGTCTTGTATGGCCGATGTGCCCTCCTTGAATGGGCAACCAGGTGGAAGATAAGGGAGGCACCCTCCATTAGGGAGCTGATAAGTGTCTTAAGACGGCAATGTCATGGGGATTTATGATCGCAAGAACATTTAGGCTTGTCATATTGTCGCGTGACATAAATGATACAGAGGCAACAAGCCACAATAGAAATGTTAAGATGAGATCAATGGGTTTTTGCATGAAAGTGTAAAGACGTCCTGCGATTTCATCGCAAGACGACAATGTCATGAGGCTTTGATCCTGTAAAGGAGCTTAGACTTGTCATATTGTCACAATATAATCAAAAGAATACATATAAGGCAAGATCAATGGGTCAATACATGCAAATGTAAAGACGTCCTGCGATTTTGTCGCAGAAAGAAAGAGCGTGGAAAAATAAGACCTTTAATTAGGAAGGCGTAATAAGGCCACAAGATTACTGCGATAATACTCGCAGATGTTACGAGAATTGCGATTTCACGCAGTTATTACTGGAAATAAGATCGAAAATATTAAGGCAAATTTTATTTACCACTAATATCTAATCTTTAATCAATTTTTTATATTGCAGATGAATAATAGAGGCAAGTATGGGAATGCATGAGAACGATGAAATTATTATTCATCTATCATATAAAAATTGCATAGATAAATGAACGCAGATAGTTAAAGAATAATAATTATATTGATTGATTGACTTGCAGAAAAAGAACAGTTTTCTAATTCATACAGGTAGAAGCAAAAGAAATTCACAAAATTGGAGAAACTCACAACAATGTTACAGAAAGAAGAAAATAAATATACAAGGAAGATAGAAGGAAAAAGAAGAACTAGCTAGATCCATCGCCATCCTCTTTATTAGACTTCTCTTCATCGCCAGAGTTTTCCCTTTCATCATTATCATCACTATCTTCATTCTTATCAGATTCTTCTCCTCCACCAGATTTTTCTCCTTCGCCATCATCATTATCATTTTCATCCTCGTCAGAATCCTCAGCTTCACTATCAGAAATGTTAAGATTTGGGATTACTGCGGGAAATTCCTTTGCAAGATCAGGATATATAGAAGGAGAAATTCCATGATCATTGCATACCAACTTAACGGAATCATTACGAACAACAATGAGAGATCTATTGAAATTTGAGGTGGGTAATGTCAAATTGTTCTTTCAATCGCGAATATTTTTTATTACGAGCAGCAAGAGTGTTCGCGAGCTGATTCTTCTCATTTTCAAGTTCCCCAATTCTTTCAAGATATCGTTTTTCAGCTCCTGCGAAAATATGTGATGACAAGTTAGAAATTTTGTAAAGAAGAATAATAAAAACAAGAAAATAGCGAGAATAAGAACAGCAAACAACCTTCTCTTTCATAAATCATATCTCTAATTAAGGCTGCTTGTTCAACTTGAAGGCTAACATTTACACCTAAGTCATTCCTGGCATTGTCAAGAACCTTCGCAGCCCAAGCAAACTCATCATCGCTATTAATAAGGAGACGAGATCGAACTTGAGTCTCCCTCGCAAGAAGATCTTCATTCTCGCGGATAAGTTTATCTCTGTCCATTTGAACGTCAAGGAGAGTTTTATGAAAGTATGCTAGGGTCTTGGATCCCTTCTTGATAGCAAGATCTTTCTCTTCAATGAGATCGCTAATTTTCTGTCTTAATCTATCTATTGCTTTCTTTGAGTCAAGATAAAAGCGCTTATATTTGTCAGTCAAACCTAAATTGAATTTGTGTTCAATTTTTAAGAGATTAAAATTGGATCTAAGTTCATCTATGGAAAGGGATTTAATCTTGTCATCTGAGAAATTACTTAAAGAATTACTAAGACAGGCAAGAAGAGTATGATCATCTACAGGTTCAGGGAAAGATTGAAAGAGTATAGCCTCGTCAGTAAGACCATAAATATCTGCAAGTTAAAAGTGGTCGCTTGAATAAGCTGCGAAAGAGTTAAAATAATTAAGAGAGAAAGGAAATCAGTCATACCATATAGTTGTTGGTTAGCTCTATCAAGATCAGAGATATTTTGCTTATCAACTGAAGCTTCAGTCTCCAGATGTTTATTCTTCTTGCTAAGTTCAATAACTTCAGATTCCAATTTCTCTTTATCTTGGCGAAGTTTAGCATCTTTCTCTTCAGAGTTGACACATCTTTTATTTAAATCAGAATCAACAGAAAAAGAAGCTCTTCCAACCTGCGAAAGAAAAATATAAATTAAGATTTACCGATGGAGAAAATATATAAACAAACTGAAGAAATGAAAACATACCAAGGCACCAAGAGAATTCAAGAGACTGGGAGTCAGCGATCTTGAGATTCCTTGAAGAGAATCATTATCCACCAGAATAGGGGCATCGCAAACTTTAGCGAGAGCTTGGGATGTCTTGTCAATAACTTCATCCTCGTCATTGCAAGTTATGTTGTGGGAAATATCGCTAAAAATTCTAGATAAATGAGTCATTGAAGAATCAGAATCAGAAGAATTTTTTATTGAAGGAAAACCGCTAACATCAAAACCCTTGTCATTATTATCCTTATCAAGATCAACACTTGGATTTTCTGGAATTCGTTGAGAAATTGAAGAAGAAGAAGGTTGAGTTTTCCTTTTCTTTAATGGGGGATCGCTAGATTCTTCATTGCGAGGGGAAGAAGGCTTTCCCCTAGAAGGAGTAGTAGATTTATCCTTTGAAGATTTCCCAGATTTCTCTTTTAAAGATTTCTCCTTGATTTTTGCGGGTATTAATGGTTCTAATTCTTCGATTTCCTGCGAGCATAGATGAAGATAATAAATAGGGGCAACAATATATTGTTAAAATTTATGAAGAAAATATTTCTTACTTCATCCGTGAAGGATTTCAGAGCCAAGAAAGTGCTAGGCTTCCTCAAAGTTTGGTAACTGAGCTTCATTCTTTCAATCTGAGAAAGATCAAAATAATTAGCGAGAATATAAAAATGCAAGGAATATAATGAATAATAATATGAAAATTCAGAGAGATTAGTACCTCTTTAGATCTCTCAGGGCAATTAAAGACCCAAGGTTGATACTCAGCAAGGTTCGCGGGAAGTTCGCGAGAACCAGAAATATAAAGACCTTCGAGACACAACGGAAAAATAAACCACTTGTCATCGCTAGAATGGCGAGGACCTTGGTTGGTAGGTGTATGAAAATCAATATCCAGCATAAGAGCTTTGTCACCAGCGACCTTCTTTTTTTTCAAACGAACACCCCAACAAGTGCTATCCATATTCATAGGGACTATACTATAGTTTACAACGAAATTGTCCACAGTATAATCCGCATAAACAATGGGGATATCTTTAAATGGAGGATTCTTTGGAGCTTCAGGGTAGCGAGTTCCTTTATTTGCGCCGCGAGAAGCATATTCAAGCAGCAATCTGATGCAATCTCCACCTATTTGATATATCGCTCGCGAGAATCTTTCGTCAGAAATTATTTGATAAAATAATGGAAGATGGGAAGACCAGATTCAAGTTGTCCTAGCGATACTATGATTTTTTCGCGAGAACATTGATCATCAGTAAATAATTTAAGAGAAAGTTCAGATCTAGAATCTTGATCTGAAATTAAAGATAAGTTAAAACCTTTAATTTTGAGTTTCTCACGCATATCATTAAAGGCCTTAAAGTTTTTGGTACTAGCAGCAACCATTTTTGAGTATGGGAATGAAAGAAAAGGTTGAAAAGAAGAAGAAATCACAACAGTAACAGAAGTGCAATTCGCGGAAGATACGTAAAATTTGCATAGAGGGTATGGAGAGAAAGAAGAAGAAAGTAAAAGAGAAAAAGGAAAGGAATGAGAAGAGTATTTATAGAAGAAGAAATTTCTCGAAGAAGATGAAGGCAATTAATGCAAAGAAAAGACGTGGGTGGTCAGATCACAGCGGTTAGAAGAGACGTGTCAAAAAATTATTGGAAGAAAGAATTCGTGAAAACAGCTAGCGAAGGACATAGAAACGTGTCAGAACGGGGAAGTCAGAAAAGATAATCAGTTATGGCATTTTAATTTCTCATGATCTTCTCTTCTTCGCAGAAAATACATGAGAAGAGGCAAGATGTAGGACCAGAATATCGCTACAACGTTATTCCTGCGATATTAACAACGTTTCTGCGAGCATCACTTCCAATTATTTAACAACGTTTCACGAGCATCACAGAATATCCAAAAGAAGCCGACGATGGAAGAAATAAAAGAAGAATATGATGATCCTGCTTACCCTTGAGAATATGCTCATACTTCCCCGATGCGCCATGATGATGAAGCTACGATCCGAGCCTCATCCCCAGGAAAACGCACGCTCATTTTCCCTTGCGAGCATGCTCGTGGAGCATGATGCAGCTAACTTAGCTTCCACACCTTTCCAACTTACCCTTGTTCTGCAAAAGGGTTTAAGGCCATAAGGTCAATGCCAATGCACTTCGCATGCATCTATGGCTTTGCATCACCGTAGGTAATTCATCACTGAATTTCTTAACTAGCTGAGAAACAGTTGTATTTTCGTGTCTTGTCCAAGATTAAGACATAAGCCGTGGACTTAGGCATCGGCCGCACCAAGCCCTTTCCCTTTCCTACATCTCTTCTCTCACCAACTCTTTATAACTTTATAGGAAATATGAGCATCCACTTATTGGCATGCAACTTAGCCTCATAATGTCTGGCCACAATCATCTCTTGCGTCGAGCTACCGAGCTTAGATGATATGAGGGGACAATCTGCTGGACCGGTAATGCTGCAACTCATTGCGGCTGCCTACGTATCCTTCCCTACTCTAAAGGAATCAAGAACAGACCGTAGTTCATCCTCGAAGGGATAAGAAACTTAATCCAACTCGTTTGCTAGGCCGTGGCCAAGAAATAGTGGTAATGTTCTAGTCCGTATAGGCCGTTCCGTCAAATACATCCAAGTGATGCATCATCGAGTCCGTGGAATGGCATAGTGATGCCTTAGCATCATATGCCCTCTTCGCGAAGCTACGCAACTATAAATGAGCCTTATGCATCATTTATACTCTTCCGGCTAAGCTATGTTCATAGTCCGCATATGCACCTTCAACTAACTACCCTTCCCTATATATGTTTATTTGACATTTTTATAAATCTAATTAGGGGATGTAAAATCCTTCATAAACTCCCCGTTTTACTATTTATGGCCGTTTCCATGTATTTTCCTGAATAACCGGCCAAGATGGATGTACATTCAATTCTGGCTCACATGCCAGATTCTATGCTCGGCCAGGATGGATGAAAATTTCCTGAGCCTAACCCGATGAAGGACCGTGATGGATGTATTTCCGACTTTGGACCATAGGCCACACCAATGTCCAGCTGTGATGGTTGTACATTTTTAAGGCCATCTACCCAACTGGCCTGAAGCACCCTTGCTGCAAGATTTGGCACTTGGCCAATGTAACTTCCAACTAATGTCATATGGGCTAAGGCCAATATGCATACGCGATGTGCCTTACCTGGAACTCAATATTAGCCCTTGGCCAAATGCATCCTTTGACATGAGAATTGGCTCTTGGCCAAATGCCAAACATAATACGCCATTTTGGCGTGGTATTGGCCTTAAACCAATCTACCTCTTACCAACTAACAAAAGCTTTTGATGAAGCTTCATCTCAGTCCATGGCGCATATTTCAGCATGCGCCATGCTAAAAATACGGGGTGTTACACTCTTCACCACTTTAAAGAATTTCGTCCTCAAAATTCAAAACAAAAATATTGTGGACAAACTCTTCGGTTTGGATTTCCTGAGCAAAAGTCCCATACCAGATGCTCAGAAATCACAGGTTTCTTCAAGTTGTCATGAACAACAATTTAGACCTTCTGAGCAAATATCCCATACTACATGCCCATGAATCCAAAAAGTGCCCACAACGAAACCAAGAATCACAATTGGCAGTTCCAAGAGGATAACTCGACAAGGTATCCTAGATAGCATCGCATACTACCACCCAGGAATCCCTAAGGTTCACAAGTTTAAATATGTCATCGAAATGACTAGATTTTTGCACAGTACTGTGTGGAAACATTTTTACAGTTGCCCACCGTCCCTGACGGTCGTCCAGGTTGCCACTCGTAAGTGGGATGCCAGCCGGGCCTGACAACGCACACCCTTGGACAGTTTCCAATGTGTGGATATGATCAATCCCATTGTCTACCCACCGTCCCAGATGGTCTTCCGAATATCCACTCGTAAGTGGTGTGACACTTAGGCCAAGCAAACTCACAGCAAATGGAAAAGCTCAACTCGATTTGCAAAGTAACTGGCGAAGCAGTTACAAACTCTTTCCCGTGAAGAAGTTGACCTACTCTCCAACTTTAAGTTTTCCATTAAGGAAAATAATTGTGGACGAGTCCACTCCGCACAAGTCGCTAGTGTTTTCTCGAAACTTGCTCCGATACCATCTATGACGGACCGGAAAATTACGCCTTCGGCGCGTCGCCCAGTAGACCGCAACTTCACCGATGCGCCATGATGATAAAGCTACGATCCGGGCCTCATCCCCAGGCAAACGCATGCTCATTTGCCCTTGCGAGCATGTTGGTGGAGAATGATGCAGCTAACTTAGCTTCCACACCTTTCTAATTTACCCTTGTTCTGCAAAAGGGTTTAAGGCCATAAGGCCAATGCCAATGCACTTCCCATGCATCTCTGGATTTGCCTCACCGTAGGTAATTCATCACTGAATTTCCTAACTAGCTGAGCAACCATTGTATTGTCGTGTATTGTCCATGCTTAATACATAAGCCGTGGACTTAGGCATCGGCCGCACCAATCCCTTGCCCTTTCCTACGTTTCTTCACTCACCAACTCTTTATAACTTGATAGGAAGTATGAGCATCCACTTATTGGCATGCAACTTAGCCTCATCAAGTCTGGCCACAATCGTCTCTTGCGTCAAGCTACCGAGCTTAGATGATATGAGGGGCCAACGTGCTAGACCGGCAATGCTGCAACTTATTGCGGCTGCCTACATATCTTTCCCTACTCTAAAGGAATCAAGCACATACCGTAGTTCATCCTCGAAGGTACAAGCAACTTAATCCAACTCGTTTGCAAGGCCTCGGCCAAGCAATAGTGGTAATGGCCTAGTTCGTATAGGTCGTTCCGTCAAATACATCCAAGTGATGCATCATCGAGTTAGTGGAATGGCATAGTGATGCCTTAGCATTGTAGTTACAGTAATTCCTACACTACACCCTTGTTAAGATTCTATAGAAATCTGTTGGAAATCAATTAAACTTCAAAGATTTAAACGAAACTTTACTATTCAAATTTCAGAAATGTTACAGAATTGGAAGAAATCAAGATTACAAATATTATCTTGAAGTTTCTCTCTCCTCAAGACTCTTTCAGCTCTCAAAAATAAATCATCCTTTTCTGGATTTATCGAGCCCTTTATATAGGGATTTACATAATGGATGACAACTAAGTTTTCCTCCTATTTCGGATCTATTCTTGCTATCTCATCGCGATCGCTATAATATTTCCTATCGCAAGAATGATGACCATCGCAGGATCAACATATTCTTCCTTTATTTCTTCCATCGTCAGCTTCTTTTGGATATTCTGTAACGCTCGTGAAACGTTGTTAAAGAATTGGTCGTGACGCTCGCAGAAACGTTGTTAATATCGCAGGAATAGCGTTGTAGTGATATTCTGGTCTTACATCTTGCCTCTTCTCATGTCTTTTCTGCGAAGAAGAGAAGATCATGAGAACCAATATTCTTTATTACCCTCGCAACTTTTTTTCTCTTTTATACTTTCTTCTCGACAAGATTCCGTTAATCTAGCCTTTCTTACACGTGTTGTGAATTCCTTCATTTATTGACACGTCTCTGCTCAATAGGCCTACCCCCTTTTGCCTATAAAAGGTAGAGTTAAGTTTCAAAACTAATTTTCTTCTTCCGTTTCCTCATCTTCTTTATTTGTCTACTTCATCTTCTCGTCGCAACTTTTCTTCTTCTTCATATTCTTTCTCATTGTTCTAATGGAGTCATCAAGGTATGTTTCTTGACTTATGTTATTTATTTAAGCCAATTTTTACTTTCATTCTCCAATCTTTCTTATTTGATTCTTCATAAATTCCATGTTATGTCTTCTCTTCAGCGGAACTAAACAATCCACGATTCAAAATACTAACACTCGCAAAAGACTAGCAGATAAGAAGAATAGGAATTCTGCGAATGATAAGGTAGTAAGAAACATATTTTATTTCCTAATAACAATATTGTTGCCTCTGTTTCTTATCTGAGTTATTGTTCGCAGAATGACGAGAACCCTATTAAGCCTCCCAAAAGATCTCGCCACTTTAAGACACTTGGGGAAGATCTCATTATGCCCACATTAACATCTGTGAAGATTACTCCCACACCATCGCAACCAAATCTTTCTACTTTTTTTTGCGAGAATATCGCTACCCATACTTCTACTTCTTCTGATCCTTTGACAGATCAAGCTTCTAAAATTGTTGTAACTAAGACTCCTTATAGTCCTTTACGGCCTTCAACTGTTGTTTTTCCACATACTCCTCCTGAAAACTCAACCATCACAAATGATCATCAACTTTCTATCATTACTACTTCATATTCTACACCCCTTCCTTCATCAAACGAAAATTTTGCAGGTGTTGATGTTGCTTTTAAAATCTTGTCTAACATTTTAGACAATGCTAGAAAGTCTTCCATTGACCCTCTTCAACATGAAGCTTGCGAGACTCTTCTTAAGTATTTTGGATCTGATGGTAATGCTTTGCGAGCATCTTTGGAAAATGAAGTTGAAGCTCTGAGGAAAAGTCTTCAAGTTAAAACTGCTGAATGTGATACTTTGAATCATATGCTTCGCAACTCCTCTCTAGACTGCGATAATCTTCGCAGAAAAAATGACGAGCTGAAAGGTACATTTTTCTTGCCTTTGCTCTTTGGTTTTTCTGTTTTATTGTTATATTTTCTGTGCTCAGGCTTCCTTCTTAAATTCTTGATTCATATATTAGTTTCAAATCGGACTCGTTTCATAGAAAGACTCAAATTTGAATCTATCGCTGAAGAAGCTCGCGTTGAAAGAGATTCTTGGATGGATGAACATACTAGACTAGACAATCTTTACACTTATTCAATTGATCACATAAATAATCTTACTAATGAGAATAATCAATTATTGCAAAGGCAGAATTTATTAAGTAGCGAGGTTGATCGCCTCTCATACTTGTTTTTTAAGGCTAATTTGGCGATGGAATCTTTATCAGATGAAAATAAGACTTTGTCCCAAGAAAAACATAGATTTTCAAGCTTGATGGCGATTTCCTCGCAACAATTAAGTAATCTTCAAAGCATATGTAACAATCAAGAGCAATCTCTTCGTTCTCTTAAGAATGAGCTCAAGGAATTAACTGAATCATCTGCTGCCGAGAAGGATAAACTTATCAAGGGTAGATTAACTCTTAGTTTAAGAGCCAGCGAACTTCAAGACCAATACTCTCAATTAAAGGAATCTCATTCTTTATTAGCAAAGGAAAACTCATACCTTTGCAACAAAGAAGAAAGCATGAAATATCGTCTGAAGGGTATGGTTGGCGATAAATTCGATGATGCCATGAATCAATGGGAGAACTGTTTATTTTCATTAATACAAAACTTAACCTCGCAAAAAGAAGGTAGTCAATTGACTGCCTCTCTTGTTGATCTTCTTATAAAGTTTTGTGTTATATTCCTTGTGAATTTTTTGTCTAACTGATCTTTTATTATTTTTTTGCTCGCAGAATCTGAAAGAAATCTTCATTCCACCATCACTGATCTGACCACTAAATTGGATAAAGTTCGCAAAGAAAATACGTCTCTTGTTTCCAATTATCTTGATTCCCGCGACAAAGCAGAAAGAAGACTTGACTATCTCGAATACTTTAAAAACATAGAGATTAGGAATCGTGATAGAAGTTTCCTTCGCAAGGTCCACCTCAGTGCTGAAGTTATTGTGAACGAGATTCTACTCTCCAATTCTCTCCCTCCTGTAACTGTTCCTCCTATAAAGGTTGATGATGATGAAATTCCTCTTCCCATGGATGAAGATTTAGAGTTTACTAATGATGAAGAGAATACCACTCAAGAAGATGGTGAAGAAGAAGACAAAAGAAGTCCTCCCAGAGAAGCAGCTGCAGGTGGCGAAGCAAATGTTAATGAAGAGTCAAAAGAAGGAGGGACTCATGATGAAAAGGATGCTGAAGAAGCTGATAACTCTGGTAGAAATAATAAATCTGACGAGAAAATAGAATAAATCTGGTGAAGCCATCGCTGAAACTTGATTTTTATCTTTGCTTTATTTTTCTTCTTCTTTCTTGCGAGCGATGTAATTTTTGAGACTCTTTAGAATTTAACTTTCTATTTAGCTTACTTTGAATATTTTTCAAGGAAGATAATGAAATCTTACTTGTTTATTCCCTTACTTTCCCTTCATTATCTTTCTTGAAATGGTGAATCATTTTCTGTATCTTCTTTAAGGAATTGCGTTGTTGCGATATTCGAGAAAGTATTAATATATCTGCGATACAATGAATACTGCTGCGATGTTGTGAAAAATTCTGAAGGAATCTGCAATGTGAAGGATTTGCCTTCTTATATATAGTTCCGCGATGAATGAATACTTCCTGCAATCTTAAAATAGAATAGTTAATTGGTAAAGATTATTCTTTTGGTCTTATTTTTCCTTCCTAGTTAAAGGTCTTATTTTGCCCAATTTTTTTCTGTCTGCGACAAAATCGCAGGATTTCTTAACATTTGCATGTAAAGACCCTTTGATCTTGTCTTATCCATGTTCTTTCAAAATATTTGCGACAATATGACAAGTATAAACTCTCTTTCAAGAATTTAGCCTTATGACATTGTCGTATTGCGATGAAATCACAGGACGTCTTTACACTTTCATGTAAAAACCCATTGATCTCATCTTAACTTTTAGCTTGTTGCCTCTGTATAATTTACGTCACGTGACAATATGACAGGCCTAAATGTTCTTGCGATTATAAATCCCCATGACATTGCCGTCTTAAGACACTTATCATCTCCCTAATGGAGGGTGCCGCCCTTATCTTCCCCATGGTTGCCCCTTCAAGGAGGGAACATCGGCCATACAAGACTAGCTCCTCCCATCCAGATTTACCAACAACCAGCTGTTTTCGCAGCCTCTTATCCTTTATGCCTATATGGCTTATAGTTACAAGACTGCACCCTAAGTGGGGTTTTCTTCAGGCCAAGTGCATCGTAGCCAAGACTTACCAAGAATGGCAAGGAAGTTTCGTACGCCATTGGCACCCTTGGCTCAACCGTGTACCTAGGCGACTTGGTCATACTTTGCACTTCTTGGAAGAGATTCTCAGTCGTCCAACCAAGGTATAACCATATATAGTTGGAAATCCAAGATCTCTCTCCCGGATAGGTTTTCTTTAACCCCAACATCTGCATGACTCAGGATCCAGCAGCGGTATAACCTTACCCCTGAATCATGTCAAGAGATACCCCCTCTTATGACGCAATATTAGGTCTTATATTTGCCTCTTGCGAAATTTTATTCGCGAACTAGGGTGCACACCATAAAGGTTTGTCCTATTCTTTATTCTCTGCGAAATTTTATTCGCTTTTCTTGCGATGATGCTCGCTGCTCTTGTTGAGCTTTGTTATCAGAAGAATTTTTCAATTGTAAGAGAGAGAAAAGAGTTTATTATCTGTGTCATCATATAACATACCAGTATTTCTTATCTCACAGAGGATGTCATTGATAATACCTCTTCAGAAATAATCTATTCCACGGTCTATCGAGTCTTTGACCAACATCTCTTCCTTCAGTATCTATTAGTTTGTATGCCCCAGTTCCAACTATCTCTTTAATGATGTATGGTCCATCCCATTTTCTCGCCAATTTTCCACCACTTTCTCGCTGATAACCAGGCGTTTCTCGCAGTACTAAATCGCCTGGTTGGAATTCACGCTTCTTAACACGTTTGTTGTACTCGCGAGCTAATCTGCGTTGCTAGTTCTCCATATGTTGTAGAGTTTGTTCTATTTTTTCTTCTAATTCATCCAACTTATTTAGTATCATACCGGCACTTAAATTTCTTTCCCATGCTTCTCTTTTTGTTATAGGAATAACAACTTCTGTTGGTAGTACAGCTTCTACCCCATATGTCAAACAAAATGGTGACATTCCAGTTGCTTCTCGTCTAGTTGTGTTGTAAGCCCATATTGCATTATGTACTTGCTCACACCATGCTCTGTGGTATCCTTCTAACTTCTTTTTCAAGATGTCTGCGATTGTTTTATTAGTTGCCTCAGCCTGACCATTTGCTTGTGGTTATAAAGGAGTAGACTTTCCACATTTTATCTTAAATGCATTGAGTAATAATTCTATATTCTTTCCATCAAATTGCTTTCCATTATCAGATACTAATTGTTCTAGAATCCCAAATCTGCAGATTATATTTTCAAAGATGAATGTAAAAATATCTTTATCGCAAATATGTTGTACCGCCTTTACTTCTCCCCATTTTGTGAAATAATATGTTGCGACAATCAGATATCTTCTTTGTCCAGAACCAGGTACAAATGGTCCCACAATATCTAACCCCCATTTCCCAAAGGGCCATATAATTTTTGAAGATGATAATGGTGCTCCTGGTGCATGTATATTTTTTCCGTATCACTGGCAATCCTCGCAACGCCTTGCGAGTTTCTTTGCATCCTCATGCATATACGGCAGTAATAACCCTGCATTTTTGTTTTATATGCTAAAGATATTCCTCCACTGTGATTACCAGCGCCACCACTGTGTAACATCTTTAATACTTTTTGTCCTTCTTCTCTCATCAAACATCTTAGCGATGGTCCATTAAAAGATCTGCGATATAACACTCCATCTCTTAACTCATAATTGGTTTCCCTACTTTTCAACTTGTGTACTTCTAATCTGTTTCTTGGAATTTCTCCTCTCGCCAAGTATGCATGAAGATCTGCTCGCCAATCCGTGATATTGCTCGTGGGTTCTCCCTCGCCAGCTTCTACCATCATTACATCCGTCTCTTCTTCTTCTTTGTTTATCGATGGAAATGAAAGTGTTTGGATTTTTATGCATCTCGCTAATGGATTTGTCATCATACTAGATATGAAAGCGAAAGCATATGCGAGCCTATTATCTTTCCTTGATATGTGTCTCCATTTTATTTTTGGTATTTTCGCAGATAATTCTTCAACGAGTCTTTTGTATTTTCTCAGGGATGGTTCATTTGTTGTGTACTCTCCTTTTATCTGACGAATAACCAATTGTGAATCGCTGGTAATTCTGGCATTTTCCAAATTCATTTCTATCGCGAATTTTAAAGCATGGATCACAGCCTCATATTCTGTCTCATTGTTTGTAGATGCAAATTCTAATCTAAATGAAAAAATTGTTTTTTCTTCGTCTGGAGATATGAAAACAACTCCAATTCCATTTCCTTCTCCATTTGATGATCTATCCACTAATATTTCCCATCTGTTGGGTTCTGTTAATAGCTCTTTTGGATCTCCGCATTCCTCTTCTACATCCATCATCTCTTCCACAACTTCATCATCCTCCAAAGGAAATTCATCCAAGAACTCTGCGATGACTTGGGATTTTGGTGAAGATAGAATTTCATTTTGGATATCAAAGTGTCCTACTTGTGTGTTCCATCGTTCAACCCTACCTGATCTTTTTGAATTTTTCATTACTGACTCAATGGGTACCTTTGTTAATACTTTGATTTTATGTGCTTGAAAATAAATACGAAGCTTGAAAGTCGCATGTACCAATGCTAGAATTAACTTCTCAATCTTGGAATAATTTCTCTCTGCAGAATTGAATGTTTTGCTGATATAGTAAATTGGTTTTTCTACTCCTTCATCTACTCGCAGCAATACTGCACTTAGCGCGTATGTGGTTGTCGCGAGATAGATCAATAATTCTTCTCTTGGTTCAGCCTTTTGTAAAATAGATACGTTCACTGAATGTTCTTTGATTCCTTGAAAATCCCTTTCACATTCATCCATCCACTTGAATTTTGTTCCCTTCTTCAATATGTCGAAAAAATGTTTGCACTTATCTGAAGATCGCGAAATGAATCTCCCTAACGAGGCTAAGAGTCCATTCAATTTTTGTACATCTTTTATTGTTGCAGGTGTTGGCATATCGCGAATTGCTTGTACCTTTTTTGGATCAATTTGTATTCCTTCTTTTGATACAATATACCCCAAAAATTTCCCTGACGTTACTCCAAAGGTACACTTATCAGGATTCACTTTAATATTGAATTGCCGCATTTGATCGAAAATCTCTTTCAAATCTTGCACATGATTCTCGGATTCTTTGCTTTTGATCAGCATATCATCTACATACACTTCTAATGTTTTGTGGATCCATTTTGCAAACACCTTCTCTACCATTCTTTGATATGTTGCTCCAGCATTTCGCAAACCAAATGGCATCTTTGTGTAACAATACAACCCTCTTGGAGCAAAAAATGTTGTATGTTCTTGATCTTGTTCAGCGAGAGGAATTTGGTTATATCCTTTATATCCATCTAGTGATGATATTCTTGCATTTCCCGCTGCTGATTCAACCATTTGTGGGATATCTGGCAATGGAAAACTATCTTTTGGACAAGCCTTGTTTAAATCAGTAAAATCTATGCAAATTCTTATCCCTTTGTTCTTCTTCGGGACCACCGCCATATTTGCAATCCATTTTGGATATTTTGCTTGCCTTATAATTCCTGCATCGAGCATTTTATGTAGTTCTTCCTCTATTTGAGAATGGTATGTTGTTGCGATTTTTCTTATTCCTTGCTTGAATGGTCTTACATTTTTGTTGATTTCTAATTTATGACATGCTATTGATGGATCTATCCCCGGAATTTCGTCCATACTCCATGCGAAGATATCTTTATATTCTCGCAAGAGATTTATAGTTTTTCTTCCTCATCTGCCTCCATTCTAGTCCCAATTTTTAGTATTTTAGGCTCTTCTTTACTCCCAATATTTACTTATTTTGTTGGTTCCGCAGCAGTGTAACTGGCTTCAGGTTATCCCATTGGTGTTGGTGTTTTCATAATTCTCGTGAATTCGTCTCCCTCTCGCGAAATTTCACTGGGCACTCCTTTTCCCTCCTTTTCCCTTATCATGTAAACTTTAAACTCTTCTTCTTTCTTTGATTCTCTCGCCAGTTTTCTACGAAATTTTCGTAACTTTGGACGGTTTTCACAATTTTTCACTTCAATTTGGTAACATAATTTTGCAAAATCCGTATCTCCTCTAATTTCTCCGATTCCACTGGGCATAGGAAATTTAATGCAATGGTGCAATGTTGATGCTACGACTTTGATTGCATGTATCCACGGTCTTCCCAGTATCATATTGTACGGCGATTCCATATCTACCACACATAATGATATTTGTGTTTCAATTTCTCCTAGTGGAATTCGTACCACTATCTCGCCTTTAGGTTTTGTTATAGACTTTCCAAAGCCGTGAACATAATATGTTGAATGAGACATTTCTTCATCCTTATATCCCATTTTCTTGAAGGTATGATAAAATATCATGTCTACAGAACTTCCTGTGTCTACCAAAGTTCTATTCATAGCCCATTCTTCTACATATTTTATTGATTTCTCCTTTCTCATTGGTATAGTGGTTACTGTGACCACCAATGGAGATATATGACTTAAATCTTCTTCTGGTATTTCTGCTGCTGTAAACGTGATTTCTTGTTTTTCCCAATCTTTCAATGATGATATCTTCTCTACTGTCATAATCTTCCTTCCTTCAAAATCCCATTTATGTATCCCCCCCTTAATGTTTTCATGAAATCTATCAACCATTACTCTTGTTACCACATCACATTCTAATTTTCTACAATCCTTTTTGATTCTGATCATCCTTCCTTCAATTATCTCATCGATTTACTTTCCTTAATCTTGAACAATTCTTATCTTCTTCTTCACTTTTTTTTTCGATTTTCGTTAATTCATTCCCTGTTTCGGGCGCCAAAATGTAGTTGCAGGAATTCCTACACTACACCCTTGTTAAGATTCTATAGAAATCTGTTGGAAATCAATTAAAATTCAAAGATTTATACGACACTTTACTATTCAAATTTCAGAAATTTTACAGAATTGGAAGAAATCAAGATTACAAATATTCTCTTGAAGTTTCTCTCTCCTCAAGACTCTTTCAGCTCTCAAAAATACATCATCCTTTTCTGGATTTATTGAGCCCTTTATATAGGGATTTACATAATGGATGACAGCTAAGTTTTCCTCCTATTTCAGATCTATTCTGCGATCTCATCGCGATCGCTACAATATTTCCTATCGCAAGAATGATAACCATCGCAGGATCAACATATTCTTCCTTTATTTCTTCCATTGTCAGCTTCTTTTGGATAATCTGTGACGCTCGTGAAACGTTGTTAAAGAATTGGTAGTGACGCTCGCAGAAACGTTGTTAATATCGCAGGAATAGCGTTGTAGCGATATTCTGGTCCTACAAGCATCATATGCCCTCTTCGCGAGGCAAGCAACTATAAATGAGCCTTATGCATCATTTATACTCTTCCGGCTAAGCTATGAAGCTTACTTGGTGCATAGTCCTCATATGCACCTTCAACCAACTACCCTTCCTTATATATGTTTATTTGACATTTTTAGAACTCTGATTAGGGGATGTAATGTAACACCCCGTATTTTTAGCATGGCGCATGCTGAAAGATTGCAATGGCCTGAGATGAAGCTTCATCCAAAGCTTCCGTTGGTTGGTAAGAGGTAGATTGGCTTAAGGCCAATACCGTGCCAAAATGGCGCATTATGTTTGACATTTGGCCAAGAGCCAATTCTCGTGTCAAACGATGCATTTGGCCAAGGGCCAATATTTGGTGCCAGGTAAGGCACATCGCGTATGCATATTGGCTAAGGCCAATATGACATTAGTTGGAAGTTACATTGGCCAAGAGCCAATCTTGCACCAAAGGTGCTTTAGGACAATTGGGTAGATGGCCTTAAGAATGTGCAACCATCATAGCTGGACATTGGTGTGGCCTATGGGCCAAAGTCGGAAATATAGCCATCACGGCCCTTCATCGGGTTTGGCTCGAGAAATGTTCATCCATCCTGGCCGGGCATAAGAACTGGCATGTGAGACAGAACTGAATGTACATCCATCTTGGACGGTTATTCAGGAAAATACATGGCAATGGCCATGAATAGTAAAACGGGGAGTTGATGAAGGATTTTTCCTCCCCTAATCATAGTTCTAAAAATGTCAAATAAACATATATAGGGAAAGGTAGTTGGTTGAAGGTGCATATGCGGACTATGCACTAAGTAAGCTTCATAGCTTAGCCGGAAGAGTATAAATGATGCATAAGGATCATTTATAGTTGCGTAGCCTTACGAATGGAGTATATGATGCTAAGGAATCATTATGCCATTCCACGGACTCGATGATGCATCACTTGGATGTATTTGACGGAACGTCCTATACGGACTAGGCCATTACCACTATTGCTTGGCCTCAGCCTAGCAAACAAGTTGGAATAAGTCGCTTGTCCCTTCGTGGATGAACTACGGCCTGTGCTTGATTCCTTTAGAGTAAGGAAGGATACCTAGGCAACCGCAATGAGTTGCAGCATTACCGGTCAAGCACGTTGGCCCCTCATATCATCTAAGATCGGTAGCCCGACGCAAGAGATGATTGTGGCCAGACTTGATGAGGCTAAGTTGCATGCCAAGTAAGTGGATGCTCATACTTCCTATCAAGTTATAAAGAGTTGGTAAGAGAAGTAACGTGGGAAAGGGCAAGGGCTTGGTGCGGCCTATGCCTAAGTCCACATCTTATGCCTTAAGTCAGGACAAGACCCAATGACATGATGTTTGCTCAGCTATCTAGGAAATTCAGTGAAGAATTCCTTACGTTGAGGCAAAGCCAGAGATGAATGCAAAATGCATTGGCATTGGCATTATGGCCATGAACCCTTTCGCGGACGAGGGTGAATTTGGAAAGGTGTGGAAGATAATTTAGCTGCATCATGCTCCATGAGCATGCTTTCAAGGGAAAATGAGTGTGCATTTTCCTGGGGATGAGGCCCGGATCGTATCTTCATCATAGCGCACCGGGGGAGTTGCGGCCTGCGGGGCGACGCGCCGAAGGCGTAATTTTTCGGTCCGTCACAGTTGGTATCAGAGCAAGTTCCGAGAAAACACTAGGGACTTGTGCGGAGTGGACTTGTCCACAAGTATTTTCCTTAATGGAAAACTTAAAGTTGGAGAGTAGGCCAACTTCTGCGTGGGAAAGAATTTGTAACTGCTAGGCCAGTTACTTTGCAAATCGAGTTGAGCTTGTATAAGTACTGTGAGTTTTCCATGCCTCTATGGCACCCAGCTTACGAGCATCCAGAAAACCATCTGGGATGGTGGGTAGACAATGGGACTGATCATCCCCACACGTTGGCACTGTCCAAGGGTGTGCGTTGTTAGGCCCGGATAGCATCCCACTTACGAGTGGCAACCCGGTAAATACGCCAGGGAAGGTGGCTTGCATCCAACTGCACTGGCATTAGAGATTGGTCCTCAAAGTGTTGGGTTGAGTTTTGCTTTGTCATTTCGATGACATCTCTCAAATTGTGAACCTTAGGGATTCCTGGGTGGTAGTATGGGATACTATTCAGGATGCCTTGTCGAGTTATCCTTTTGGCACTGGCCAATTGAGATTCTTGGTAACGTTGTGGGCACTTTTTGGATTCCTGGGCAGGTGGTATAAGACATGTGCTCAGAAGGTCTAAATTGTTTTTCATGACAACTTGAAGAAACCTGTGATTTCTGAGCATCTGGAATGGGACTTTTGCTCAGGAAATCCAAACCGAAGAGATTGTCCACAATAGTTTTATTTTGAATTTCGAGGACAAAATTCTTTAAAGGGGTGAAGAGTGTAACACCCTGTATTTTTAGCATGGCACATGCTGAAAGATGCACCATGGCCTGAGATGAAGCTTCATCCAAAGCTTTCGTTGGTTGGTAAGAGGTAGATTGGCTTAAGGACGAACACCGCGCCAAAATGGCGCATTATGTTTGACATTTGGCCAAGAGCCAATTCTCGTGTCAAAGGATGCATTTGGCCAAGGGCCAATATTTGGTGCCAGGTAAGGCACACCGCGTATGCATATTGGCTAAAACCAATATGACGTTAGTTGGAAGGTACATTGGACAAGAGCCAATCTTGCACCAAAGGTGCTTCAGGACAATTAGGTAGATGGCCTTAAGAATGTACATCCATCATAGCTGGACATTGGTGTGGCCTATGGGCCAAATTCGGAAATATAGCCATCACGGTCCTTTATCGGGTTTGGCTCGGGAAATGTTCAGCCATCCTGGCCGAGTATAGGAGCTGGTATGTTAGCCAGAACTGAATGTACAGCCATCCTGGACGGTTATTCAGGAAAATACATGGCAACGGCCATGAATAGTAAAATGGGGAGTTGATGAAGGATTTTTCCTCCCCTAATCAGAGTTCTAAAAATGTCAAATAAACATATATAGGGAAGGGTAATTGGTTGAAGGTGCATATGCGGACTATGCACCAAGTAAGCTTCATAGCTTAGCCGAAAGAGTATAAATGATGCATAAGGCTCATTTGTAGTTGCGTAGCCTTACGAATGGAGCATTTGATTCTAAGGCATCACTATGCCATTCCACGGACTCGATGATGCATCACTTGGATGTATTTGACGGAACGGCCTATATGGACTAGGACATTACCATTATTGCTTGTCCATGACCTAGTAAACGAGTTGGAATAAGTCGCTTGTACCTTCGCGGATGAACTATGGTATGTGCTTGATTCCTTTAGAGTAGGTAAGGATATGTAGGCATCCGCAATGAGTTGCAGCATTGCCGGTCCAGCACATTGGCCCCTCTTATCATCTAAGCTCGGTAGCCCGACGCAAGAGATGATTGTGGCCAGACTTGATGAGTCTAAGTTGCATGCCAAGTAAGTGGATGCTCATACTTCCTATCAAGTTATAAAGAGTTGGAAATCGAAGTAACGTGGGAAAGGGCTTGGTGCGGCCTATGCCTAATTCCACGGCTTATGCCTTATGTGACGGACCAGAAAATTATGCCTTTGGCGCGTCGCCTCGCAGGCCGCAACTCCCCCGGTACGCCATGATGAATCTACGATCCGGGCCTCATCCCTAGGCAAATGCACGCTCACTTGCCCTTGCAAGCATGCCCGTGGAGCATGATGCTGCTAAGTTAGCTTCCACACCTTTCCAAAGTCACCCTTGTCCACAGAAGTGTTTATTTCCAAAAGGCCAATGCCAATGCATTTTCATGCATCTCTGGCTTTGGCTCAACGTAGGGAATTCATCACTGAATTTCCTATCTAGATGATCAACCATTGTATTGACGTGTCTTGTCCAGGCATAGGCCTTAGACATTGGCGTAGGCCGCACCAAGCCCTTGCAATTTCCTACGTTACTTCGCTTACCAACTCTTTATAACTTGATAGGAAGTATGAGCATCCACTTACTGGCATGCAACTTAGACTCATAAAGTATGGCCACAATCATCTCTTGCGTCGAGCAACCGAGCTTAGATGATATGAGGGGCCAACATGCTGGACCGGAAATGTTGTAACTCATTTTGGCTGCCTACGTATCCTTCCATAATCTAAAGGAATCAAGCACAGACCGTAGTTCATCCTCGAAGGGACAAGTAACTTAATCCAACTCGTTTGCTAGGCCGTGGCCAAACAATAGTGGTAATGGCCTAGTACGTATAGGCCGTTCCGCCCAATACATCCAAGCGATGCATCATTGAGTCCGTGGAATGGCATAGTGATGCCTTAGAATCATATGCTCCATTCGTAAGGCTACGCAACAATAAATGAGCCGTATGCATCATTTATACACTTCCGGCTAAGCTATGAAGCTTACTCGGTGCATAGTCCGCATATGCACCTTCAACCAACTACCCTTCCCTATATATGTTTATTTGACATTTTTAGAACTCTGATTGGGGAGGTAAAATCTTTCATCAACTCCCCGTTTTACTAATTCATGGCCGTTGCCATGTATTTTCCTGAATAACCGGACAAGATGGTTGTACATTCAGTTCTGGCTCTCATGCCAGCTCCTATGCTCGGCCAGGATGGCTGAACATTTCCCGAGCCAAACCCGATGAAGGGCCGTGATGGCTATATTTCCGACTTTGGCCCATAGTCCATACCAATGTCCAGCCGTGATGGATGTACATTCTTAAGGCCATCTACCCAATTGGCCTAAAGCACCTTTGGTGCAAGATTGGCTCTTGGCCAATGTAACTTCCACCTAACGTCATATTGGCCTTAGCCAATATGCATACGCGATGTGCCTTACCTGGCACCAAATATTGTCCCTTGGACAAATGCATCCTTTAACACGAGAATTTGCCCTTGGCCAAATGTCAAACATAATGCGCCATTTTGGCGCGGTATTAGCCTTAAGCCAATATTCCTTTTACCAACCAACAGAAGCTTTTGATGAAGCTTCATCTCAGGGTATGGCGCATATTTCAGCATGCGCCATGCTAAAAATACGGGGTGTTACACCTTAAGTCGGTACAAGATCCAACGACATGATGTTTGCTCAGCTAGCTAGGAAATTCAGTGATGAATTCCCTACGTTGAGGCAAAGCCAGATATGCATGCAAAATGCATTGTCATTTTCCTTATGGACATGAACCCTTTCGCGGACGAGGGTGACTTTGGAAATGTGTGGAAGCTAACTTAGCTGCATCATGCTCCACGAGCATGCTTTCAAGGGCAAATGAGCGTGGGTATGAGGCCCGGATCGTAGCTTCATCATGGCGCACCGGGGGAGTTGCGGCATGCGGGGCGATGCGCCGAAGGCGTAATTTTTCGGTCCGTCACATGTAAAATCCTTCATCAACTCCCCGTTTTACTATTCATGGCCGTTGCCATGTATTTTCCTGAATAACCGGCCAAGATGGTTGTTCATTCAGTTCTGGCTCACATGCCAGTTTCTATGCTCGACCAGGATGGCTGAATATTTCCCGAGCCAAACCCGATGAAGGGCCGTGATGGTTGTATTTCTGACTTTGTCCCATAGGCCACACCAATGTCCAGCTATGATGGTTGTACATTTTTAAGGCCATCTACCCAACTGGCCTGAAGCACCCTTGCTGCAAGATTTGGCACTTGGCCAATGTAACTTCCAACTAATGTCATATTGGCTAAGGCCAATATGCATACGCGATGTGCCTTACCTGGCACTCAATATTGTCCCTTGGCCAAATGCATCCTTTGACACAAGAATTGGCTCTTGGCCAAATGCCAAACATAATACGCCATTTTGGCGTGGTATTGGCCTTAAGCCAATCTACCTATTACCAACCAACGGAAGCTTTTGATGAAGCTTCATCTCAGGCCATGGTGCAACTTTCAGCATGCGCCATGCTAAAAATACGGGGTGTTACACTCTTCACCCCTTAAAGAATTTCGTCCTCGAAATTCAAAACAAAACTATTGTGGACAAACTATTCGGTTTGGATTTCCTGAGCAAAAGTCCCATACCAGATGCTCAGAAATCACAGGTTTATTCAAGTTGTCATGAACAAAAATTTAGACCTTCTGAGCAAATATCCCATACTACCTGCCTAGGAATCCAAAAAGTACCCACAACGATACCAAGAATCGCAATTGGCCAGTGCCAAGAGGATAACTCGACAAGGTATCCTATATACCATCCCATACTACCACCCAGGAATCCATAAGGTTCACAAGTTTAATGATGTCATCGAAATGACAAGATTTTAGCACAATATTGTGTGGAAACAGTTTTCCAGTTGCCCACCGTCCCTGACGGTCATCCAGGTTGCCACTCGTAAGTGGGATGCAAGTCGGGCCTGACAACGCACACCCTTGGACAGTTTCCAATGTGTGGGGATGATCAATCTTATTGTTTACCCACCGTCCCATACGGTCTTCCGGATATCCACTCGTAAGTGGTGTGCCACTTAGGCCAATCAAACTCACAGCACATGGACAATCTCAACTCGATTTGCAAAGTAACTGGCTAAGAAGTTACAAACTCTTTCCCACGCAGAAGTTGGCCTACTCTCCAACTTTAAGTTTTCCATTAAGGAAAATAATTGTGGACGAGTCCACTCTGCACAAGTCCCTAGTGTTTTCTCGGAACTTGCTCTGATACCATCTGTGACGGACCGGAAAATTACGCCTTCGGCCCGTCGCCCCGCAGGCCGAAACTTCCCCGATGCGCCATGATGATAAATCTATGATCCGGGCCTCATCCCTAGGCAAACGCACGCTCATTTTCCCTTGCGAGCATGCTGGTGGAGTATGATGCAGCTAACTTAGCTTCCACACCTTTCCAACTTACCCTTGTTCTGCAAAAGGGTTTAAGGACAATGCCAATGCACTTCGCATGCATCTCTGGCTTTGCCTAACCGTAGGTAATTCATCACTGAATTTCCTAACTAGCTAATCAACCGTCGTATTGTCATGTCTTGTCCAAGATTAAGACATAAGTCGTGGACTTAGGCATCGGCCGCACCAAGCCCTTGCCCTTTCCCACGTTACTTCGCTTACCAACTCTTTATAACTTGATAGGAAGTATGAGCATCCACTTACTTGGCATGAAACTTAGCCTCATAAATTCTGGCCACAATCATCTCTTGCGTCGGGATACCGAGCTTAGATGATATGAGGGGCCAACGTGCTGGACCGGCAATGCTGCAACTCATTGCGGCTGCCTACGTATCCTTCCTTATGTTAAAGGAATCAAGCACAGACCGTAGTTCATCCTCGAAGGGACAAGCAACTTAATCCAACTCGTTTTCTAGGACGTGGCCAAGCAATAGTGGTAATGGCCTAGTCCGTATAGTCCGTTCTGTCAAATACATCCAAGTGATGCATTATCGAGTCCGTGGAATGGCATAGTGATGCCTTAGCATCATATGCCCTCTTCGTGAGGTTACGCAACTATAAATGATCCTTATGCATCATTTATACTCTTCCGGCTAAGCTATGAAGCTTACTTGGTGCATAGTCCGCATATGCACCTTCAACAAGCTACCTTTCCCTATATATGTTTATTTGGCATTTTTAGAACTATGATTAGGGGATGTAAAATCCTTCGTCAACTCCCCATTTTACTATTCATTGTCGTTGCCATGTATTTTCCTGAGTAACTAGCCAAGATGTTTATACATTCAGTTCTGGCTCACATGCCAGTTTCTATGCTCGGCCAGGATGGATGAACATTTCCCGAGCCAAACCCGATGAAGGGCCTTGGTGGCTGTACTTCCGACTTTGGCCCATAGGCCACACCAATGTCCAGCTGTGATGGCTGTACATTTTTAAGGTCATCTACCCAATTGGCCTGAAGCACCCTTGCTGCAAGATTTGGAACTTGGCCAAGGTAACTTCCATATAATGTCATATTGGCTAAGGCCAATATGCATACACGATGTGCCTTACCTGGCACTCAATATTTGCCCTTGGCCAAACGCATCCTTTGACACGAGAATTGGCTCTTGGCCAAATGCCAAACATAATACGCCATTTTGGCGTGTTATTGGCCTTAAGCCAATCTACCTCTTACCAACCAATGGAAGCTTTTGATGAAGCTTCATCTAAGGCCATGACGCATCTTTTAGCATGCGCCATGCTAAATATACGGGGTGTTACAATATCTTTCAAAATGCTCCCATAGCCACGCTTGGAGAAAAGCAACATGAACATACAAATCCACTTTCATGTAACCGTTTGAAGCACGCATGTTCATAGCCAAATGATCCAAGTGTGTGTACAGAGAACCGAGAAACAAGACGCCAATGGGGAGAGCGACTCCTTTCGCCAATATTATAGCAAAATTGATGAGTTCCAGCCTTATCTCCTTCTTACCAGAGCCATCATCGAAAATATCCCGAGATAACCAGAGAGCCAAGAATGCCGCGACGTGGAGTGTACTATTCTTCTGATCTGGTGCCAGCTCATCGAGAAACCATTGAGACATCCACCAGGCATAGAAACACTTTGTCTCATTCTCCTTTCAGACAAACCCTTTCGACTTCGCAACCAGGGCGGTACGCATTTTTTTCTCATCATCAGACAACTTGGTTTTAAGGTTTCCTATCATGGGAAGATTTAACAGGATAGCCACATTTTCTAAGGATATGGTCAGTTCTCCCCACCTACATATGGCCGTATGAGTATCTGGACACCACCTGGAGATGAAAGCAACCAAGCTCGGGATGTATTTCCTAATTTGAAGTGACGCTGTAACACCCCGTATTTTTAGTATGACACATGCTGAAAGATGCGCCATGGCTTGAGATAAAGCTTCATCCAAAGCTTTTGTTGGTTGGTGAGAGGTAGATTGGCTTAAGGCCAATATCGCGCCAAAATGGCACATTATGTTTGGCATTTGGCCAAGAGCCAATTCTTGTGTCAAAGGATGCATTTGGCCAAGGTCCAATATTGGGTGCCAGGTAAGGAACATCGCGTATGCATATTGGCTAAGGCCAATATGACATTAGTTGGAAGTTACATTGGCCAAGAGCCAATCTCGCACCAAGAGTGCTGCAGGAAATTGGGTAGATGGCCTTAAGAATGTACAACCATCACAGCTGGACATTGGTGTGGCCTATGGGCCAAAGTTAGAAATATAGCCATCACGGCCCTTCATCGGGGTTGGCTCGGGAAATGTTCAGCCATCCTGGCCGAGCATAAGAACTGGCATGTGATCCAGAACTGGATGTACATCCATCTTGGCCGGTTATTCAGGAAAATACATGGCAACGGCCATGAATAGTAAAACGGGGAGTTGATGAAAGATTTTACCTCCCCTAATCAGAGTTCTAAAAATGTAAAATAAACATATATAGGGAAGGCTAGTTGGTTGAAGGTGCATATGCGGACTATGCACCAATTAAGCTTCATAGCTTACCCGGAAGGGTATAAATGATGCATAAGGCTCATTTATAGTTGAGTAGCCTTACGAATGGAGTATATGATGCTAAGTGTCACACCTTCAAACTCCTCAGAATTTTTCTGCGAAAGTGTAACCCGGCAGCATGATGGTTTCGTGAATAAAGCTTCACCCACTTGCACTTCAGCCTTATAAGTTTGCACCTATGCAAACGACCAACACATCAGGTCAATCAGCGGAAGTCTTTTAAAGCCTTCTTTCACTTCTCTAAACTCATAAAATGCACCCCATAATACATTCAATCTTTGCCATACTTTACCAACAACAATCAGCCAACCAAGAACACTTAGAATATGACACAATTAACTCTTTTTATTGCATCAAAGGGAAGAGATACAAAACTTGCCCACTTTGGGACTTACACAGACTTGTTCACTCCTAAACCAAGTCTTAGTCTTACAAAAACTCTCATATTCAACCTTCACTCTCACATATGTTAGCTTACTCTCACACAGGATAGGAAGCCGAATTTCCCATTCCTTGGGGCTATTTATATAGCATCTTTGCTTGGACAAACCATACCCAACCGTTGAACACGTTAGAGACAGCCATCTGTCTCCTGGAGCAGTTTCATAACCGCCAACTACTATGCTAATTGGCCAGTTCTCCTTTAACTTGCGCCAATCGTCCAACACCTGTTCTCTTGGCATTTAGAACTCTTTTACCACGATTATAAACTCCTTTATAACCATTCTACTTCGTCACGCGTCATTGGCATTATTGTGAAACTCGTAACCAACTTGTAACCGTCACTTGAGCCATATTGCGCCACTTGTTCTGGCATATTGGATTCTTCCACGCTCCAACGTTCAGCTATCTTGGACATGCATGCTTATCATTCTAAACTCATGCACGGACACTCTTTAATCTTTACTTGTCGAGTCCAACTCCTTAAGATCACTCTATTTACTTGTGCGTCATATCTGCTTCACTACGCCAATTAGCTTAACACCAGCAATGCAACTCTTACATTACCAACTTGTTTGCATTGTCCAAGCTTTGGACAACCTTGAACTGATGCCATAGACTAATTATTAGTCTATTTCACTCTACTTGCATCATCCTTGAGTTTGGGATAACTCATCTTCACGGATATGCCTTAATGCCAACATCGCATGTTGCATTTGTCACTTTGGCCTTGTCTTGCCTTCCCTCAATGAAGCCTCATTATGTCGGTCAATAAGCTTCATTCCTTAGCCAAATTTCTTTACAATGTAGTGCTACACTTGCAATTCATTGGCCCTATGGGATTATGATATCTTCAACACTTAACAGTCTATATAGTAATACCGATATTATGGCTTGCGTTGCGCCATTACGGCGGACTTCTGACTTGGCCTGCAATTCTGTGATGCATTATCATTATGCGACACTTGCAGCACCGTAATACTAAGGTATCACTATGCAATTCCACGGACTCGATGATGCATCACTTGGATGTATTTGACGGAATGGCCTATACGGACTAGGCCATTACCACTATTGCTTGGCCACGGCCTAGCAAGCAAGTTGGATTAAGTTGCTTGTCCCTTTGTGGATGAACTATGGTCTGTTCTTGATTCCTTTAGAGTAGGGAAGGATACATAGACAGCCACAATGAGTTGTAGCATTGCCGGTCCAGCACGTTGGCCCCTCATATCATCTAAGCTCGGTAGCTCGACGTAAGATATGATTGTGGCCAGACTTGATGAGGCTAAGTTGCATGCCAATAAGTGGATGCTCATACTTCCTATCAAGTTGTAAAGAGTTGGTGAGTGAAGTAACGTAGGCAAAGCCATAGATGCATGCGAAGTGCATTGGCATCGGCCTTATGGCCTGAAACCCTTTTGCAGAACAATGGGAAGTTGGAAAGGTGTGGAAGCTAAGTTAGCTGCATCATGCTCCACAAGCATGCTTGCAAGGGCAAGTGAGCATGCATTTACCTGGTAATTAGGCCCGGATCGTAGCTTTATCATGGCGCACCGGGGAAGTTTCGGCCTGCGGGGCAATGCGCCAAATGCGTAATTTTCCGGTCCGTCACAGTTGGTATCAAAGAAAGTTCCGAGAAAACACTAGGGACTTGTGCGGAGTGGACTTGTCCACGAGTATTTTCCTTAATAGAAAACTTAAAATTAGAGAGTAGACAAACTTCTGCGCAGGAAAGAGTTGTAACTGCTGGGCCAGTTACTTATCAAATCGAGTTGAGCTTGTATAAGTACTGTGAGTTTTCCAGGCCTCTGTGGCACCCCGCTTACGAGCATCCAGAATATCATCTGGGACGGTGGGTAGACAATGGAATTGATCATCCCCACATATTGGCACTGGCCAAGGGTGTGCATTGTCAGGCCCGTCTAGCATCCAACTTACGAGTGGCAACCCGGTAAATCCGTCAAGGACGATAGCTTGCATCCAACTGCACTGGCATTAGAGATTGGTCCTCATAGTATTGCGTTGAGTTTTGACTTGTCATTTCGATGACATCTTTCAACTTGTGAACCTTGGGGATTCCTGGGTGGTAGTATGGGATACTATTCAGGATACCTTGTTAAGATATCCTCTTGGCACTGGCCATTTGCGATTCTTGGTATTGTTGTGGGAACTTTTGGATTCCTGGGCAAGTAGTATGGGATATTTGCTCAGAAGGTCTAAATTGTTATTCATGACAACTTGAAGAAACCTGTGATTTCTGAGCATCTGGAATGGGACTTTTGCTCAGGAAATCCAAACCGAAGAGATTGTCCACAATAGTTTTGTTTGGAATTTTGGGGACGAAATTCTTTAATGGGGTGAAGAGTGTAACACCCTGTATTTTTAGCATGGCGTATGCTGAAAGATGCGCCATGGCTTGAGATGAAGCTTCATCTAAATATTTCGTTGGTTGGTGAGAGGTAGATTGGATTAAGGCCAAAACCGCGCCAAAATGGCGCATTATGTTTGGCATTTGGCCAAGAGCCAATTCTTATGTCAAAGGATGCATTTGGCCAAGGGCCAATATTGGGTGCCAGGTAAGGAACATCGCGTATGCATATTGGCTAAGGCCAATATGACATTAGTTGGAAGTTAGATTGGCCAAGAGCCAATCTCGCACCAAGAGTGTTGCAGGCCAATTGGGTAGATGGCCTTAAGAATGTACAACCATCACAGCTGGACATTGGTGTGGCCTATGGGCCAAAGTCGGAAATATAGCCATCACGGCCCTTCATCGGGTTTGGCTCGGGAAATTTTCATCCATCCTGGCCAAGCATAGGAACTGGCATGTGATCCAGAACTGGATGTACATCCATCTTGGCCGGTTATTCAGTAAAATACATGGCAACGGCCATGAATAGTAAAACGGGGAGTTGATGAAAGATTTTACCTCCCCTAATCAGAGTTCTAAAAATGTCAAATAAACATATATAGGGAAGAGTAGTTGGTTGAAGGTGCATATGCGGACTATGCACCAAGTAAGCTTCATAGCTTAGCCGGAAGGGTATAAATGATGTATAAGGCTCATTTATAGTTGTGTAGCCTTACGAATGGAACATATGATACTAAGGCATCACAATGCCATTCCACAGACTCGATGATGCATTACTTGGATGTATTTGACGGAACGGCCTATACGGACCAGGCCATTACCAGTTTTGCTTGGCCACGGCCTAGCAAGCAAGTTGGATTAAGTTGCTTGTCCCTTCGTGGATTAACTACGGTTTGTGCTTGATTCCTTTAGAGTAGGGAAGGATACGTAGGCAGCCGCAATGAGTTGCAGCATTGTCGGTCCAGCACGTTGGCCCCTCATATCATCTAAGCTCGGTAGCTCGACGTAAGAGATGATTGTGGCCAGACTTGATGAGGCTAAGTTGCATGCCAATAAGTGCATGCTCATACTTCCTATCAAGTTTTAAAGAGTTGGTGAGCGAAGTAACGTAGGCAAAGCCATAGATGCATGCGAAGTGCATTGGCATCGACCTTATGGCCTTAAACCCTTTTGCAGAATAATGGGAAGTTGGAAAGGTGTGGAAGCTAAGTTAGCTGCATCACGCTCCACGAGCATGCTTGCAAGGGAAAGTGAGCATGCATTTTCCTTGGGATGAGGCCCGGATCGTAGCTTCATCATGGCGCACCGGGGAAGTTACGGCCTGCGGGGAAATGCGCCAAATGCGTAATTTTCCGGTCCGTCACAGATGCAGAGGCTGCGACAGCATCAATGATTTTTGCCTTGGTCAAATTATCTCTTACGCACTCTTGACTTATCATAAAGTGCATCCATTTATCAAACGAACGCAGTGGACTCACTGGGATTTTAAAATCAATAAGAGGGGCGGAATACTATTTCCTCTGAAGGAAAAACTGTATTATATTTCTGGGAGGAACCGACCGGTGCCCTCCCTCACTCTCCGAACAGGTCAGATGCAGTGGTGCATGCTTAAGTGGACTTATCCTGACAGAGACTATCGTGAAGAACTCATCAGCCACGTTTGTCTTAGAGTTACCAACATCCTTCGGTATGGCAGAATTTTTCTCAAGCGACGTCATAATAAAGATTCTTTCACAGTACTTCCACTTTCCAAGCAACTACAACAGAACAATACAAAGAGAGATTATTACGGAAAGCGCACAAAAATTATTTTCACCCAAGACGCAAGCCAGTTTGTTTCAAGGCCGTACCCTGCGGCATAGAATTCTTGTCCAACCGAGGAGGAGTGACCCACCAGGGGAATCATGCCCACGGCCACACCAAAACAAGGAGTAAACCCTAAAAACTAGGTTTTCGTGGGAAAGGGATGGAAAATTACTATCGCGTGCTTACCTTACACAACGAGTTGAGGAGGTCAACATTACTATGGTATTCATGCCTAAGTACTACTATGAGCGCGTGCAAGACATACCTGTGGCTAGGATTCACACAAAATGTTCTACAAGGTCATAAAAAGGTACGCCTACAACTAGGGTTTTCACCAACACAAGAAAATAAAAGGGAAGAAAGAGAAAGAAGAAGTACTAGAAGACGTACCTAATCCGCTCGTCCGCTTCACCGCTACCAAGCGAACCAAAAAATAAATAAATAATAAAGACGTGAATCAAAGGGAGAGGTCGGAAATCCTTTTATAGGTGTGATACTTGGGAGTTTGAACAAGGATAGGATCTCCAATTTTGAGCCAAGGAAGGAAAATAGGAAACCGGTCCCGCAAAGACCAATTTCCACGTCCAAGAGCACTCACGCTATACCGCGGACCCACCACGCCTAGCCTCCCTTGCACGTCCCACCATGCCATTGTCGCGGCCCCCCTGCCAAGCCATTCGCTACATTATCGCGGCCCCACCACGCCTAGCCGTCCATGTACGTCTCGTCTTGCCAAGGCCACATTATTCCAAGCTGCCTGCTCCACTGTCGCGACCTATCATCCATGCGCATCCACCTTACCAATACCACGCCACCTCTTGGCCCCTCGAGCCAAGCCGTCCACTTGCGTCACCTTCCAAGACCGCGCCCTCTTTGCCTTGAAGATGTACGACCAGACCAAGCTGGTAACTTTCATCTCACCACTCCACGGTCTGCATTCCCAGTACAACTTATGCACGGCCTCCAACACGGGAAGCCAAAACTCTCTTTACCACTCAAAAAGGTTAGTCGGATTCTCCTGACCATCTTTGCAATGATTTACACCTCGATTCCATCCTTGTCTGTCACCATCATATGCTTACCTCGCAACAAGGCACCTGTTCCGAGCTAAGCAGGGGACTTAATGTTGATGGAGGTTTTTAGCTTAGGGTTAAAATTGTAAAACACTAAAACCTAGCAGACAGTGATGTCACAACATTAAAAGTAATAAGCATTTACAAGGCACATTTACTGAAACCTTTAATGTGTCCCTAAATAATTACCGGGGTATCTTTTTCAAATTAGGGTTACGACAAGACAAACCCTAATTCCCACGTGTGCCAATGGCAAATCATGCCAGCCACACCGACCGCACCAAAGCATGCCAACCATGCTAGATGCACCTTTGTGCCAATGGAAAATCAGGCCAGCCACATCGACCGCGCCAAAGCATGCCAACCATTATATCCGCACCTCCATGCCAATAACAAATCATGTCAGCCACACCGACCGCGCCAAAGCATGCCAACCATGCTAGCCGCACCTCTGTGCCAATGTAAAATCATGTCAGCCACAACGACCGTGCCAAATCATGCTAGCCGCACCTTTGTGCCAATGAAAAATCATGCCAGACACAGCGACCGTGCCAAAGCATGCCAGCCATGCTAGACGCACCTCCGTGCCAATAGCAAATCATGCCAGCCACACCGACCACGCCAAAGCATGCAAACCATGCTCGCCGCACCTCTGTGCCAATGGAAAATCATGTCAGCCACACCGACCGCGCCAAAGCATGCCAACCATGCCATACGCACCTCTGTGCCAATGGAAAATCATGCCAGACGCACCGACCGCGCCAAAGCATTCCAACCATGCTAGCCACACCCTTGTGCCAATGGCAAATCATGCCAGCCATACCGACCGCGCCAAAGCATGCCAACCATGCTAGACGCACCTCTGTGCCAATGGAAAATCATGCCATCCACACCAACCGCGCCAAAGCATCCCAACCATGCTAGCCGCACCTCTGTGCCAATGGAAAATCATGTCAGCCACATCGACCGTGCCAAAGCATGCCAGCCATGCTAGCCGCACCTCCGTGCCAATGGAAAATCATGTCAGCCATACCTACTGCGCCATGCCAAACGCACCTCGCCATGGCCCCATGCCGCGCCACCATACTGGCCTTCACTACGCGGCTATCAAAACGAAGGCGTGCAATAATCAACGGTTGCCCTTCAATCCCAGGATCAAATCCTGGCCATTTAAGGTTACCAAATGACCTTTGCCCCAAAACCCTAGCTTGGTCACGCACCTAGCCCAAGCTAGTCACGCCATGCGCCTATGGAAAACCTTGGCCCCACATGCCAAGCCAAAACCGCACCTATCCCAAGCTTGCCAAGCCATACGCCCATGAAAAACCCTTGGCCCCGCATGCCAAGCCAAACCAAACCAAACCTAGCCAAGCTAGCCGCGTCGTGCCAAATGCACTTTGCCTTGGCCCTAGCCATGATAGTCACATCATACCAATCCAAACGCCCTTGACTTGGCCCTAGCCACACCATGCACCTATGGAAAACCCTTGGCCCCACATGCCAAGACAAACCAAACCTAGCCGGGCCATGCCAAACGCACTTTGCCTTGGCCCTATCCATGCTAGTCACATCATTCCAATCCAAACGCCCTTGCCTTGGTCCTAGCCACACCATACGCCCATGGAAAACCCTTGGCCCCACATGCCAAGCCAAAACCACACCTAGCCCAAGCTAGCCACGCCATGCGCCTATGGAAAACCCTTGGCCCCACATGCCAAGCCAAACCAAACCTATCCAAGCTAGTCGCGCCATGCCAAACGCACTTTGCCTTGGCCCTAGCCATGCTAGTCACATCATGCCAAGCCAAACGCCCTTGCCTTGGCCCTAGCCACGCCATACGCCCATGGCAAACCCTTGGACCCACATGCCAAGCCAAAATCACACCTAGCCAAAGTTAGCCACGCCTAAGGCGAACCCTTGGCCCCACATGCCAAGCCTAACCACACCCTAGACGCGCCACCCTGTTGGCATTCCCTACGCGGCCACCAAAACAAAGGCGTGCAACAATCAACGGTTGCCCTTCAATCCCAGGAGAAAATCCTAGCCATCCAAGGTTACTAGACGACACATGGTAACCTTTGGCCCGAAAACTTAAGTTTGGCCACGCCAAACCTTGCCATGCCAATGACATTCCAACCTAGCCGCGCCACCACGTTGTCCCTCACTACGCGGCTACCAAAAATAAGGCGTGCAATAATCAACGGTTTCCCTTCAATCCCAGGAGCAAATCCTAGACATCCAAGGTTACCAGATGACACATGGTAATCTTTGGCCCGAAAACCTAAGTTTGGCCACGCCAAACCTTGCCATGCCAACAACATGCCAACCTAGCCGCGCCACCACGTTGGCCCTCACTACGCGGCTACCAAAACGAAGGCGTGCAACGATCAACGGTTGCCCGTCCTCTCAAGATGCAAAATCTCGACCGTAGAAGGTCACCAGGCTGGCAAGTTTCTCGAGCTTGACTTTCCAAGCCACAACAACGTGCTACATGTTTTCCAAAATATTCGAGACATCAACACAAACTGGGGGATCCTCTTTAGGTATTGGTTTGGCGGTTTACAGCGTGCGGCGTACACTACGCCCGTCATAAGGAAGTGTCATAAGGGTGGGGCGGTTAGTAAATACGAGAAGTTATGTGTGAAACTTTCATGGGACATAAAGCACATGCGTTAACAACTTTATGGGACATCAATTCCATAACGTTAGCAGTTTCATGAAAACCAGTTTCATGCGTTAACCACTTTATGGAACATCAATTCCATGCATACGGTTTCCACCTCCTCCCATTTACTTCCCCACTCCTTAATGAGTCCAGGGTACGTTTTTACTCCGACTTGTATAGGTCTTACATATTTCCATTGAACAAGTTCATACGGGAGATACAACACTCAGAAATACTTACTTGCTAGCTCACCTTGTTAGCTCTCTCACTTTTCATATAACAAGTCGTAGTAACCCAACTACTCTTCCAGAATCAACTATTCTGTTCTCACCACTTTCCTTGCTTCCCTCCCCAAAACCAACCCATTCTCCTCCACTTTGTGACTGAAGCAAGTCTGGAACGACCATTTCTTGGTTTAGGCCGGACTTGCACAGATTGATCTCTCGAATCTAAAGTACCCCCTTGCAGTACATTGTTTAGGGTTTAAATTGTTTCTCACATGCACACCCGCAATTACCGAAATCAGCAGAAACCATTTTCACCTACAAACAACATGGAGGTCAAATTCATGCGATTATGATGCAACCACATCTCCAGTACCATGAAGAAAGTCTACGAGAAAAGAACATAATCTACCAGTACGACGAGGGAATATGATTGTACAAACGCACCATTCACTCGTACAAAATTTCTGAAGTTGAGAACAAAAATATTACCAGATAAAGGTTCATCTACTCACGAATATAATACATGATCTCATAAAAAGAACTAGAGACATAAAAGACCCAACGAGTAATTACGACATAATTATATCCAAATAAACATTGTCATGGATAAAAATCATATTAGTGATATTTCACGGATAATATCAAGCTAAAAGTGATGTGTCAAATACTGAAGAGTACATTATGCTTGACACTAATAAGAGGTTGAGCCAGGGAAGTAAAGCCCTGGTGATACCCTCTCTTTTTTTTAAACGGAAGAATGTATTGATTAGCTTTCAGTGTTTACAATTTTTGTATCTTCCTGAACTTGAAAAAAGATGTTGTCAGGGATAATAACCAAAGCTTAACAAGATACTCTAGCTAACTTAGCCAATATGCCTTTTACTTTGTTCTTTTTTTTAGGCACAAAATGCCAAAAAATATTATTAGGGTAGATACTTTTGATGTCCAGGATCATGTTTCGAATCCTGTATTATAAAAAAAAAAGGAATTAAGAGATAAATGACTCCAACACTTGCATCATGAGTGCAAAAACAGAAAAGGAGCCAAGACCGATAGGAAATTAAGTAGCTATTGTCATAAAACAAAAACCGTCTAGCGCAGAGCCCGTTTCCATACTTCGAGTATGAATTCCCTCCCATACAGCTGACACCTCACCCATAATATTATGCAAAACAGTTTTAAGCGGTTTCTATACACGGGGGTGCATGAGTGATGAGGTGTCAGTATGAACACGAGTTTTCCATACAAGACATAATCTCTCCATAGATGCCCTAGCCAGACTTCAATTCTGACATCAAGTCATCAAGAGACAGATCCGACCGAGTAAAAAGAACACCAACAAGACATCCGCCAGCTAAATTTTTTTTTTTTTAAAGGTGAGAACCAGGATTTCCTCACTATAATTATTACAAACCCTGACTTCAAACACGGCAAAATTGATCCTCAACTAATCCCAACCCATTTTATGTGTATGCTCTCTCATAATGTAAAATTTACTATTGGACAGAAGTGCTAGCCGCAACAACTTTTCAGAAGATACAAGAAGCTTGTTATAGAAGCCATTAGACTAACCAAGATGTGAGAGCACAAATTATGTAACCCACCCCAAAACCCACAAATCCATATTTTACTATAGTTAATAATAACTATGACTCTATGAGTACAATGGGGGGAAATAGTGTAAAAGCCCATGGAAATCGGCCGCTTAGTCCAATTGATCAAGTTAAGAATGACTTAAGTTGTAAACTAACCGCTTAGGCTGGGTCTAACCGTGGTCCAAGATTCAAGCTATTTCTTGGATCCACGTCACCAAAATACAACGCCTGGGTGTAATGGGAATCCGAGATTCCATATTGATACGCGTTTTAAACCTGCGCATCACGCAATTTGTAACCGCATTTTCTAAGAATACTCAAAAATGCGGTTTCAAACTGCGTATTGACTGTGTTGACGGGTCCATGCGCTGTTTCAAACTGCGTATTGACTGTGTTGACCGGTCCATGCGTTGTTTCAAACGCGTATTGACCGTGTTAACCACGTTGACCGGTCAAAGCGATGTTTCAAACTGTGTGTGGAAGAATATCCTCGTAAATTATTCTCTGATACGCATTTAGGAACTGCGTGTAATGATTTTTTCATACGCAGTTTCAAACTGCATACCTTGGGTACTTCCAACTTAGATCCAAGCTGAACGCTGCACTTATTCTGGATCACCCTCATTGTTTACCAATTAACGACACTTCTACAGGGTTTAATCTTGGATCCTGGATCCCATTGTAGCCAGTCTTACAAAATGCATCAATAAAGATACCTAAAGGTACCTAAGTTTCCAACTACAAACACTATCAATGTCTATAATATAAAAGAGGTCATGGCTAAGTTAGCCTATACAACTAGCGGTCCAGATTAAATCTATCTCAATAAAATCCAACATCTCACATTTAAAGTTGGAACATGTGCTCTTAAATACAGCGCATGTGGCGTTCAATCATCTGAGCAGTTTTAGTTGGACTTTCGAGGGCTTTTAGTTGCTATCGAGTTCGAAAGACGACGACCTATGCGTCCCAGACCTAGAAAAATACCAACTGCATATGGAGCCAATAGGAAAACAATCAAATCTTAATTTCTAGGGTTTTCAGCACATATAAATCTTCCAATAGAATTCATGGACGGTGCCATATAGCCTGCAATGTAATCTGCCATGCAGTGGTCGGATTTGTTTCTTGAGCTGTAAGCAATTATCTCCTTTCAGAAATCTTAAAAATTTTATTATATTTGAATTTGCAAAAAACTCTCTGCTCCAATCTTTCAACAGAAAATCTGTGTAGGAGCTAAGAGCATGTATTGGTTGGTTCACCGGTGAGTTAGCTAGAGAGGTTGATCAAGTTTTAGCGTTGGGATTCATTGAGCAACCAATACATGATCAATGAGTCCCCCCACTCCCGGCACCCCCAACCCCCACCAGAAGAAAAAAAGTTCATGATCATAAAATCACCCTTCATGTTATCCTATAATTAGTGATTAGTCAGCCAAATGTTATCAATAAAGCAAGTCGTTGCGTACTGTTGGTATATGGTTGTAGAAGTTTAGCAAATATTCATAAACCATTATTTGGAAATCCAAATATCTTAAACATCGTTCGGAATGAAGCCATATATATCTTCAGTATCTGTGTCCAGTAATCTCAAACTGGCTTTTAGTGCACCTCTCTGATAATGAGTTAATCCATTTCAACCTTCTTTGATTTTCCCTAGCTACAAATATAATTTGCAGATGTATATATCTAAATCCCTCTACCAATTGGCCATCGATGTAACGTGAAGGCACCATTGTGCGACTATCAAGATTTAAAGTACGATTGTCGCAACCTCACTCATAATTTGATATTGGCAGCTAGAATTGTAGGGTGCATCTTCAAAAAATAAACCAAATAGAGATGGAAGTTACCTATTGAGATAGAAGTACGAGACGGAACTCACATACGACAAAAACAAAACTCCAGCGCCAAGGAAAAGGATGAAGGTAAGTACGAAGGACCGACACTACCTACACCATGGGGAAACGAGTACAACTAGATCTTTTGAGGAGAGTTGACCCCCTCTGAAGACAAACGAAGCTTCAATTGGCATGTGCAAGGCTTTGTCGGATCTGTAACAACCTCTCATTTTTAAATTAACATCTTAAAGGTTATATTTAATGTGATGTGTTAGTATATCAAATAATACCAGGTAATTGTGTGTAAAATGTGAATATAATGGGAAGATAAAAGATTAGGGTTGTTTAAATTTGTGGGCTGCATATTGGCTGATTTTACCGTTCATCTGTGGTAATTGATTCCCATAAGTAGGAAAATTAGGAAAGTATTTTTTATATATATATGAATGGTTGACTGGAATGCGTATATAATCCCGTGCCGTTACCACACGGGTTGAGCGCTAGTGCGCTAGTAATGACATAAAACAAGTCATAATACCAGTCAAATGCAGGAACACACTTCCTCTTTTTAACCAGAGGAGATCATTCATACCACGAACAATAGTATTAAAGTCCAAGTTTCTAATCGCCCAAAACCTACCCATGGAAAAGAACATAACATTTCATAACACCATATAGGTGTATAAACCATACAGCTGTATCATAAAACTATTGAAAATTAAGCAACAAATGAATTGCTACAGTCGATAAGAATGCAGATTATCAACTTACTTCCAGCAAATCATCGTATGTTAATCTTCATATATGTGTAGATCCTGCAACAATTCATTCAAAACACATTTCTGATTAATCAAACTGAAAATAACTGAATGAATTGAAAGAAAGAAAAAAATTATAATAAATAGAATGACTTGCATGCATGTTCTAATCAGCCTTTTGCCTTTCAATGGTTTCCTTCAAGGCCTTTACATCTTCTTCCACTTTATCCACATGTCCATCATGCAGTTCTACGAAATTTCCCCTTGAAATGAAGTAAACTGTGTAAAGAAAAATAAATAAATAAATAACGTTACCTAAAATACACAGTAATCGAAGAATCGAATAACTCACTAGTAAAGCTTTACCTAGAACATTTCCACCTGTGCCCGGATCTTTCTCAGCAGTTGATTTAAAGGCTTCCAGCAACTTTATAAGAACCTCTTCAAGACACATATTGCTGCTAACAATTTCCTATGCATCAGCTTCTAGTAAGGGTTTAGCATATTGTGCCCCGGAGCCATAACATGCCACCAAATCTGAGTTCTGTGTACCATGGTTACTATCGCCATGCTTAAAAGTCTTTTTACAGCCCCCCAACCATAGTTGGGAGACAAACTCATTTTGTTTAACCTTGTCATTTTTGGGTATAGAAGAAGCGAACAATATCTCGCACGATGTCTTCTTAATGTTCGATTTACTAGGCAGACCCCAGATTCTTCTATTTGGTTCATAACTAGAATTAAGAAACATATTAGTGTACACGGAAGAATTCTCTGAAGTCCAATTCTTTGATTTAGCCTACAAGACAAAACCAAATGCATTAGATTATCATGTGCAATTAAATTAAATACTTCAGGATAAATTACATAAATTAACAATGTACATTAATAAGCCAATTTTCTGTCTATGCCAATTAACGAATTACTTGGTTGTGTCAGGCAACAGTTAACTGTTATGAATTAATCATTACATATGATAAGTAGGAGATCGAACAAAGATTAATGGAAATTAACATGGTTCACCCATATGACTGAACTAATACCAGAACCTATACGTAAGATCCTAACTTTAAAAAAGTTGGTCATTCAATAAGACAATCTACTTCAACATGGTAGAGCCACGGGCTGTGTTTACCTACATTTTAAGTTATATCCACAATAAAAAGTAAAAAAAAAATCCAAAAATATTCTTACCATAGCTTCCACATGTGATAGAATAGGATATATCCATAAGGTGTGACCTGCACAAGCTGCTAACAAGTACTATGGCTCCCCTAAACAGTGTATTTTCACATTATTTCCATATTCTTTCTTTTCATGTTCTTCACCAGGTACATGGATACGCGCCAACCCATCGGCGGCCAAGTAGGTTCCAAGTGAGTTTTTCAATGGCACACCTACAATTGTCGTCCCACAAGACAATTTTATAGCCTGTAAAACAAAGTACAACAATTATGACAGGTAAAAGTCATAGGAGAAAGCACCAGGCATAACAACATTCAATACATTTAACGGTGTTTAAATGTCATATGTACAACTAAAGTCTTTGCTTGCAACAAAGTAAAAAGACGATGATAAAATAGCCGCCACAACTAAACATGCTCTGTAAGAATATGCAAATTGTTGTATTCTGCACGATTCCTACAAAATGTATTTTTGTGAGAATGTGCAACGCATCACGTCAAGACATGATTACTATGACTAACTTTAATGAAAACTGATAAGTATCCTATTTCAAGCAAACCCATTCTTTGCCCGGTACAATTGCCCCAGTCAACAATACAACAGGAGGCAAAGTGCTCAAATTCCTAATAGATGAAAATATCGCAAGATAAGGCAGAGATGTTCAAAATCATGAAGATATTGGCTAGTTAAGGTATAGAAGCGCTGGCAACATACAGCTTCTAACTCACTACTATAAGTATGGCCGTATGGCTGAAGTCTCCGAGTTGAGCTAGTATTTTCAAGTGCATTCCTATACAGTACAAATTTCCAGGGAATCCGTAATAACAGATGGAATATAACATGCTAGTAAATAAACAACGTTCACGTTTTGTAGCTTTACCGGAAGAGCCGGATCTGGATAAATTCTACATCTAATGAAAAAGCAGAATCAAAAAAGGATACTGTACATACATTGACCTAACATTACATCACTACTGAGAAATATGTTGGTAACTATCAACCAGGACTGCCAATAGGTCAATTATTATAATACAAAGCGAAAATTGTACCGGGAAAGCTGCTTTTCGGGCAGAAGGATCTCCAATTCGAGGATTGGTGTTATCAACCACACGCATCTTCGTCCCTGATGGAGCTTCCAACGCATCTTCGTCATTGCCATCGCTTATATCAAGAGACTCATTCAATCCCGAATCACCCCACTAGAGGATTGTATCAATGGTCAGTATAATAACAAGAATCAATATATACCAAATATTAAAGAAACTTCGTATTGGACTTTAACATCCTTATCTCAGCAGAGTTAATATGTTTGGGGTTATAAAATACAAACCATTTCAGAAATGAATCTTCGTTTAGGTTTTCTACGATGCGTCACAATGCCTATTTGTTCCAAGTCCTTGGCACTTATAAGATGAACAAGATCTGGTCCTCCAAAGGTTGTAGGTTCCTGAGGTGAAAATAGAAACAGAGCATTGAGTTTCTATCATATAAATAGTCTCATTGACTATACTAATTATCTAACGTCAGCAATAATTTAGCTTTATTAGTCAAAAAAACACCCGCCATAATAATAATAAGAATATAACAGACCACTTCATTAGATTGTTAAGAAAATATTTGGGAGAGAATACCTCTTTAGCGATGTCATGGAGATGATCATCAAAATCCATTAAATCGGGTATAAACCGCAACTCCAACATTTTACGTGTTACTCCGATGTAAGAAAAAACATTTATGAAGTCCTTGTACATGAACTTTGCCGTATCAGTTGAATCACACTCAACAACCGCATAGTATCTGAAAAACATAAACACGGCTCTGACAATGATACCAAAGATACCAATTATGTATCACACGAATGCAATAAAATGAGGTCAGTAGAAGCAGATTAAACAGCTGCTGGCATTACACTGTTCCTACTGATAGGATTTGTGCCACAAAGTCGTATTTTATGGGGGTAATATTTCTCATGGGTCTAAAGCAACTGGGTGCTCTTTAAAGCGTAAGAAACGTAGAAGTGGCCGGTTCTTCCAATTCAAAATACTGCCTGAAACTATCAATACAAAAATAAAAATGATAAACAGAAATGGTTGTTTTATGCAGTTCTCAAATCACCTTCGGCAACTTTCCACGGAATCAAGTATCTGTGCTTTGTCAATTTCATTATCAAACAAGCCAACTGGGCCATCCTCTTTGATACGTTTATCAGTCCAATACACGGCAACAGACTTAATTTGCCCACCTTTAGGAAGAAAGTAACACATCCTCCCAAATAGGTGAAATGCCGAGAACAGCAAAATAACAACATAAGAACTCTTCAAAATGAAATCTTAGAAAGAACTCACTTGTATAAGAAAAAGAAGAAAGATGGTCTCTACGGGAAACGTTTCTCACACTACTTCTTGTATAATCCAACTAGTTATTCCTAAACCACTTTCTAATCGTCCATACAAGAATTTTCAAACTCACTTTCTTAACAATAGAATAATTAAATTTAAAGAACCCTAAAGGATCTCCAGATAATCCCACGAAAGATGAGACCATCCCAACAACATTAGGAAGTTTTAGTGAATTGATGGTAATACACATGGAAGTACCTAGAAGTTCAAGTAAATTTGTGTGCATCTATGGAAATATCTTGACTTGTAATGTTCAAACCCCGACTTGAAGTGCTTGCATGGTTCAATTTTATGTTCAAGCAATAACACTTCAGGAGGGAGAGAGGGAGAGAGAAGAGGGAGGGAGGGGGGAGAGGGGGAGAGGGAGGGGGGGAGGGAGAAAGAGAGAGAGAGAGAGATACCCGAACTTGACTTAGGTCTAATCTAAGAATAGCCAATCTATGAGTCTCCTGTCCAATCTGAGGTATATTTTCCTCCTGTTTGCAATAACCAAAGAAGATTAAGAAGCTTTACATGTAAACATAATTATGTAAAGTTCGAGTTTTATAATAAAAATAAACTTTTAACTAGTTTAGTTTTTAAGGTAGACGGTGTTTGAATGTTGCTGGCTCGTCATCTGACTACCTCCGAGTCAGATGTCAGGTTGTTTTTCATATCTTAACGACACTTGACTCCCATAGAAGGCAAGTCGATTTCGAATCAGACCTTCAAATGGTACTTGAGAGCCGTCTGAAAACTAACATCAGAAGTTCTTGAAGAGAAATGCTGATCAATCGTGACATCGACTTCATCTGAAAGGGTGTTTTGGACACCATTTTGCTTTTGTGATCTCGCTTGATGAACATAAGCCTCAGTTCTGCAATACCCATCCAAGTTGTCTTCCATTAGGAATTTTTTCAGATAATCAAACTAATATGATGAGAATACAGTTCCAAAAAGTAGACCACTAGTTTGGTTCTTGTAGCATAAACAATTAGATCAGATATGACGGGATCTAAAGTAGCATAAACAATTAGACAAGAATATGTTACACACCTCTGGTGCATATGCCTCTAAAGATTTCTTAGTGCATATACCTCTAAAGATTTCTTGAGGGTTGCTAGGAATGCAACTCGTGGAATTTTAAGTACGAACAAAAAGGAATGACTTTTTTCATCAAGGTAGGGTAATTTTTGGCAAAAGGATTTACATCAATATTGGGAGTGAATAACTATATAAATGACTGGTGATTGTGTTATTCGAGCTACATACCTTTCATCCAGTGGATCTGTAGGATTCAACACAGACAGAGGAGAGTTCACCACATTTTCAGATGAAGGACAAGTAAAATCAACAAGTAGCTTGTCCTCAGATAGAACTATCTTCTTCTTATCCTCCATAGTTTTGCTATACTGAAAATCATATCCAGTTGCCTCCTGGTCACCATCAGGTACTTCATGTTCAATTTTTGTTTCTTCAGGAAAAAGATCATCGCAACAAAGATCATCTCGATCACTGCCACATTCATCCTCACTCCACCTTCTAAAATAATTGCTTTTTCTGACATAACGGTCCAACATCCTATCTGTGTCTTCTTCAAATTTCAGGCTCTACTTTGTCAACTTCCTGTTCATAATCTGTTTCTTCCATATTTGCCTCCCAATCGTCGCCATCATCATCGCTTGCATCAGAAGCTAAGTATTCTGTCAACTCTGAGTCAGACACCTAGAGATGTTTATCCCTTGTTAGCATAGCATCGAGGAGACTTAATGCATACAATATTAGCAGACAAACTTAACACCAAGAAATTAGTATTAGCTTCAAATATACTCAGGCCAAATCATGTATCAGAATAGGATTACAACAATATTCACCGACCTCTTCAGCAGTGAATTTTTGGTTCAAGGCCTTGGCATGTAGTGACTCATCTTCTTCGTCCCACGAAAGGTTAAGGTTGCTATGCTATAGTGCCAAGCATGAAACAAGTGCCCAAGTTAAGTTCATCAATCAGACTAAGTATCCAATCTTAGCAGTGAAACATCATGATATAAGCAAAATATTTCAGAAGATTGCAAAGGGTGAGATGTTTGATCTGGTCTGCCGCAAGAGTACTGAACAAAACTATTAAATTGTTAAAAAAAGGAATGTACAAAAGAAAACCTTTTTAGCGCTGTTCAGAGAAGTACGGAGACGCTTAAATTCCATAATATGGGTATAAACAGCAAATCCAACGCATAAATCACGTTTATACCTGTAAGTCTGTAACTTATCATAATTAGAACTTCGTCAATGAAGTCAAGAAGATTACGTTCCAGAAATACAACGAAATAAGGCCAAAGAAAGCTAATTAACGTTTTACCCTACCCAAAAAAATTCTAGATTGTAATCCAGAAAATTGAATTCCTACGCATGTTTGGTTCAAAGAATTTAAGCCTGGAATTCAACATGATTTAGAATCATAACACTGCAGTAAAGGAACTTCAGGAGAAAATGTGATCTGCATGTCACAAACTAAGTATCCATACCACTGCTGATTTTGAATTGTGTTTATAAAAGTGAAATTAATATTATGTTGCCGCTCTGAAAAATTTACTTGACTTACAGAATAATATTACCCAATTTCCAATAACTAGATACGTGGAGTGCAAAACTCCCACCACAGTTTGGAATGGACATGGCTAAGTGGCCCATACATAATATTGAGAAATCTTTTAAGTTGTAGTTCTGACTGTAATTTTTTTGTTTGATCATGAAGGTGAGCCACCGGGACACAATTCTAGGTCGTAACTAGGGCAGCAACCAAAGTTTGGAATCCTTCCACCCGTGACTCAAATACTTTAACATTGCATTTTATTTATTTTCATATTCATGTCTGTCCATATGTACCATGGATTCATTATTACCAGTCTCCCTCTCTTTAGAATCAATCATAAGAGAGGGAAATTGGGTAGAAATTAGTTTGATTTGAATCTCAAACCTAGAAAACAATCTGAATCATAACGCGCAATAATAAAAATTGCTTTCTTGTAAAACTTGAATTAACCTAACTAATTCATCGTTATTCATATTAGATTCATAAAATCAACAGTGATTATGTACCTTACCTAATTTGGTGTCGCAGAAGAGATTCTGATCACCGTTGAACAGTAGTATCGTTGATGGCAGCGGAGAGAGATAAACCGAACAGGCTAGACTTGAATTTAATCGCGAATTTACTAACTAGAAGATGGAGGAGGTCTAATAAATAGGATACGAAGATGTAGGTTCTTCTTTGAATGTATTTATTTCATCCGTAGCTAAATAACCCGAAGAAAAAAATTAAAAAGAAAAAAAGAAAAAACGGAAAAAATATATCCCGTATTATAGGGCTTTGGGCCCATGGGTTGCCGTTGGATATGTTAAAATACATGGCTGCGATTTGAACAACTTTATATAAAAAAATCCGGGTACCGTGACCTTGTTTCCGATTTTTATCTCTCCGGTCAATCTCTTTAAAGTTAAGAAACTGATAGAAGAATTGAGGATTTCAGGGAGAAACCCCGCAGATATGGCCGACACTCATGGGGTTAGAGGCCTCACCGCCCAAGAAGATTAACTGGGGCACGTTTTGGTGGTGTATTCCACCAATTTTGTGAGTATCAGTTATATCTGCGGGATTTCTTTGTCGATATTGTAAGAATATTTCTATATGTAGAAATATCTTATTGGACCATGTAATATCTTTGGTTAATTAAGAATATTGCAAAATATATTGGTTACCATTTATTGGGTTTATTTCCTATTATCTCTTACTTGATGGACGATCGAGATTGATTGCTAACTCTAATCCCTAGGAACCTTGGTCCTCCTTCTACCTATAAAAGGAACTCTATAGCCATCATTATAGAGTGAGAGGAAATTTTATTTCTTTACAAAAAAAAAAGGTCAAGAAGGAGAAACCAAGATATTCCATTGTGTTTTGTTCTACGGGTGTACTTGGAGTCTTGGAAGATTTCTTGGATTCATCATCAGGTAACATGTTTTAACACATCTATGCGTATTGTGATTATCATGTCGTTCAAGATCCAACCATTATGTATATATAAACTAAATCTTATATTTGGTATCAGAGCATGGTTTAGAACTATATGATTTTCTATAATGTTGAATGCATAAATTGTGTGATATGAATCCATCATGTTTGATAAGATACTATGATTTTCGGTGATAATTACCAATATTGATGCGGGTTTTTATAATTTTATATTTAAACTATTATGATCCATATTGCTTGTTTGGTTTATCTATAAAGCATGTTGGATTTGACTCAAATCAATCCAAAACGTTATGTAAAAAAAATATGCATGATTGATCTATCTTGATAGTATGATTTGTGAGAACTTGACTTGATGTGATCTGATTAATTCATGATTAAAAGTATGTTTTGTATGATTATTGGATAAGTACTCAAAACGTTTTTTTATGATGCTTGTAAAAAAAAAATTATAAGTCAAAAATGGTTAGCCTCCACAATATTTATAAGTAAAAAATGGTTAGCCACATTTTTATAAGTCAAAAATGGTTAGCCTCCACATTTTCTATGTCAAAAATGGTTAGCATTTTCTAAGTCAAAAAAAAAAAAAGGTTAGCCTCCATATTTTCTAAGTCAAAAATGGTTAGCATTTTCTAAGTCAAAAATGGTTAGCCTCCACATTTTCTAAGTCAAAAATGGTTACCATTTTCTAAGTCAAAAATGGTTAGCCTCCACATTTTCTAAGTCAAAAATGGTAGGTCAAATAAAGTTTTAATTCATTTTTCTTGATTCTACGCGGCTAGGTCAAATAAAGTTTGCGATGAAATTAATTCATTTTTCTTGATTCTACGCGGCTAGGTCAAATAAAGTGTGCGATGAAATTAATTCACTTTTCTTGATTCTGTAACGCATGGGCTCACCTTACTGTTCACAATTTTTATTTTTTTATTTTTTGTACGCGTTTGGGCCTCGTCTAAAATAGCTCAATATGCAATATGAAGTAAAGGAGTATGTTCTAATGCTTAAATGGGTTCTGTTAAGAACCAAGCCCAACTATTTTGTTTTATAAAGTTAGTTTTGGAAAAACAAAATGAAAGTGGGTTTGCTCAGAACAAGTGTGACGTTTGATATCTTTTTCTTTCATTGTATGTTTGACGACGTCTAATCATGTTTGTGTGCATGTTTAACTTCGGCATAACTGATTTTGACTGATTGTTTGACTTCCGCCGTTGACTTTGACTGTTGACTCTGACTGTTTGACTTCCGTTGTTGGCTTTCACATGTTAACCGTTGACTTTTGAATGTTGACTTTCATATGATGTATTTTTCCAGGACTGTTAATTTTTCATTTCAAATATAGCCTAACTTGAATATGTATAGGTTATTAAAATGTTTGAATTGTATGCTCTTTAGCTATCATCACAGTGATACTAAAGTATTATGTTATATTAACATGTCATTGTAAGTCTACATCGTTTTGTGCAATCACATAAGAATAACTATCACCCACAGGAGATGTTTATTCAAGTGTTTGTATATATAAACATAAAGAAATTAACCATTTAGTCATACATATTAGAATGAATTTACAACCAAGATGGTTCCATCCACTATATTGTCTAGTGTCATCCTAAAGAAACAAGTTTCTAGATTTTGAAGTTTATCATGCAATTTTTTTTAGTTTTTTTTCAAACTAAAGACATCAAACTCTACAAATTATGTACAAATTACATAAACTCTATTTGTGAACAATAAAGGATAAACACTAAACAAGCTATTTAGTTGGCGTCTAATCCTGACTTAGTTGAAATATACCTCATCGTCAAGAAAAAATTCCATCTACTAAGAATGGATAGTGTTTATTCTAAATTGTTCAAAAATCTCTAAAAGTTAGAGTTTTGTATACGTCAATTTTTTGTTCATATTATACCCTACCCCCACACTTAAATCAAACATTGTCCTCAATGTTTCAAACCATTGCAAAAATAATAAGAGGAATACTTGTAAAAGACAAGGAAGTAAGAATTGGAATTGTGCACCTGATTGACGCATACGAGAAACATTCAAAATAGACTCCCATAGATCAACAATCTAAAAATTTGAGGATCCACCCACAAAACAATCTGCATATAGAGCATTAGCTTCACAAGAATGTTAGCATATTGTGGGAAAAGTGAAGTTATCATCCCATGAGAGTCACCCCCACACTTAGTCTTTTCTACACTCGTAAGTGTATACAAAACATAAGTGGAAGGCACTTATATTCGTTCCTCTCGGTAAACCTGCATGGTGTTAGACTCAAACACATATGGTGGGTACTTGGATGAAATAAATTCAGATAAATTTTTGAAGCACACAATTCCAGCACCAAATGAGGTATTTTTCCTAAAAGATGGATTAACAACTCTTTGAGAAACTACTTCAATTTTGGGAGGATCATCATTAGATAGAGACTCATATAAAGGGTTAGACAAACCTTCTGAAATATCTTATATTTCGGGACCCTCGGTACTGCTAGACACTTTAATTACCACGTCACAAGTATCATCATTCTTACTCAAACTCTTGGTAAGACATTCATTGGTTTCTTCTATAACCAAGTACTCCTCATCGGAAAAGAAATCAGAATCTTCCATAAGCAAATTATCGTAATCCTTACATTCTTCACAAGTTGACTTCTCATTCAAAGTATCGGCTATCTCTGAATTTGGTGTACGGTGCACAAAGAAGTCATAATCATCATCGCTTTCATACACAACATAATTCTTACCATCAATAATTGTAGTGTTTCTAGACTCAACTTCTTCCTTTTGAATATGAGAATGATCATTATAATCATGAGTTGAGCTAGTAGCACATTCATTATCAATATTTTCCAAAGGTTCATCATCCTAGGAATCTTTTTCTTGGGGATCTTCTCCATTATCAACACGGCGGTTAACCTCATCATGTATAGCCCTAGAAATTGCTCGAAGAGTCTCTTTCGTTGCTCCTTCTTCTTCCAACTGCTCATATTGTCTAAAGAGTTTCTTTATGTTAACATGTTTTCCGTTACCACTCACAATAGGTTCTCTAGACCATGTATCTTCCCTTTGAATGGGTGAAAGATCATAAGTATGATCCATAACAGGTCTAAATACAATATCATATGTTTCACTTGGTACGAAACTCGACACGTTAGGAGTTGATTTAATCTGGTTCCTTGTACGTCGCAATTCCTTGAATTCCTCAAACATTTACATGAAACTAGATTGGAACGGGTATGAGAAGTATAGCTATCCCCCCATCCTTGTGATTGTCTACTTACATAACCACCATAAGGTTGTTGCGGTGTATGAGATAATCACAAGGTCTTGTGGAATAGTCATCATAGACAAAAGATTGGTTTTGATTGTATCCCACATATGGTTGGAAGTTATTGTAAGAGTGAGGTTGAAAATCATAATTATCACCATAATATGCATGTTCTTGTGAACCATATATGTTGTTTCCAAATGGATTCATCTTGCTAAATATTATGCACACATCTCGTTTAGAGACTTACCTCTTGTTCCCAATTGTGCACACGCAAAATAAGTGATTTATTATACCCAAAAATGAGATTCTTTAAAGATAAATTAGCAAAAGCAAAAATAAAAAGTATATACAAAAACAGAAAACTAAATAACAACTCAAACTACCGACTTCTCCCTAGCAGCGGCGCCAATTTTGACGAGGTGTCGAACTCGCAAAAATAAATTCCTTACTTCTCTTACACTAACTAGTAATACAATGACAAGAAGGTTCGTTCCTAAGGTATAGTTGAGTCTAAGTTTCCAATTCAATTTATGATAAGAATAATGCAAATATGAGGATGAAAATGATCAAGGACTCTTTCTCGGTCACAAAACAAGTATCTTATCAATATATCTATGTTTCTGCAAAGTACCCATTACTAACAACCCTAGAATATTTAGTACGCTCAAATATCCCGCAATTTCATTAATTCACCGGACACGGAAGCGCTCGACTACTCATCAAGTTTCCTAGAAGTACGCTCTCCAGATGTGACTCAATCAAATGCATTAAGTTCCGTGAGATAGGTTATTCCCAGTGACAAATACAAAAGCTCGATTCATCTACTAGTGTCATTCAAAATATATATATGATCACTTAACAAAATCCCATCGTCAATAATCACATATTACTACTTGTATTAAGAGTCTCTAGACAATTACGGGTCGAAGAGGTCTTAACTAGCAATATAATCATCCATCAACCATTCAATTTGCAACTTAAACGATTCAAGAATAATTCATAAACACTTTTGGTGGTTAAGTTGTGTTTGGAAGGCACATCCGAAGGTATGTTTATGCCCAATACCACGGCTTAAAATTACTTATACAAACTAGCACGAGCTTTCCAATATACCAGAGCCATGTATAATATAATTAGCGAATGACGAATGTGTCCCAAAGAATCTGTCGCACCTATGTCGCGGTTCAATGGCCCATATAAATCAGAAAAGTACTTCATTTTACCATATCATTTCTCTCTCTTCAAATATTGGGCAACTATCTCCCAATAGATCCTTCAATCCCTAGTTATTTTGGTGCAAATTATACCGCATCATACGTGCTTTCACCCATAAAGTTCATTAAACGTAAGCTAAATTCCATCCCGGCCGCGATCGCAACTCTAATTTCAGATTATTTTGGATGTTTTCCTAACTTTTGCTCTTTGTTTGGATTGTGTCTAGGGTTTGGGGTTTTCGGCACTGGTAAAATATTTTCCTTAAACTTATTTTAACACTCGCCCAATATCTGAATCCATGGATTCTTCATGGTTATTTCAATTCTGGAAGTAATAGATTACTAATTATTTCGTTGTTTTATACTTATTTGAATGTTTATTTTAGAATTGGAGACACAATTCCATGGGTTTTTCATGGTTATTTCAATTCTGAAAATAATAAATTACTAGTCATTTCTTTGTTTTACACTTATTTTTGTGTTTGTCGCTGAATTTACTTTGTTTTGTCTAGACCATGTTTTAGTCCATCATCTTGAAAAAAATAAAATTGTTTATCCTTTCAAATACTGACCCTATAAAACCATACATCTTAAATACATATTTTTTCCTTGACATTTAACCATGTTTAATTCTTTGTAAAATTAAGTATGTATAGTTCTCAAAACAAACCCACTGAAACTTTTGACCGGATTGAGAGTGAATGTTATATCGTGTAGAGAATGAATTGATATAATGGTAAATTGATTGCTTATACATGGTGTTAGGAAAATATGTCTGCTACTCCAGTAGGAGGTGCAGCAGATACTGACATTCAAGATGATGTTAGGTCCAAAGAATAGTTAGAGACAACTTCTCCATCTGTTGAATTGTCGACATGTAATTAATCAGGAACCGAACCATAGTAAGTTTGTTTTGTTAGTTTTAGTCTTTTAGGTTTATTAATATTTGGGTTTTATAACTAAACTGGTGTTGAAATTATGATATGGTTTGAGAATAGCCATGTCAAAGAATCCTCCTCCCTTTCAAAATATTGTAGTTGTTGCATATCCTCGGAAGAAACTGATTTGAATCATCTCATGTGTATAGCAAGTTTGTTCACCTACAAAAGTATCGAGATAACTACCTAAAAGTAACAAGTCACTCAAGCATGCTACTAATATTAACGATTAGGGGTCGTTTGAGCGATAAGGCTCGCGCAGTATTTGCTTCAACGACAGTTGGCCATTTTTTGGATATGCATGATACCAAAAACAGTGGTGCAATTTTGCATTATCTACTCTCCAGAGAAATTGTGAGACAAGATGATGGTGATCCATTTTGTATGAACTTTGGGGTTGGAGGCCATACCTTGAGGTTTGGGATAAAAGAATTCGTACTTGCTACATGACTTAATTTCAAGCTGACATCTTCTGCAAAGGAGGATGTAATTAACCCACTCCCAAAATCAATCGCGGATTCACCAATCATGAAAACTCATTTCTCTGGGGAAAAAAGGTAACAATAATTGAAGCCCTGACGCGCTTTGAAATGGGAGATTTGACCACCTGCACTGACGATGAGAACGCTAAGTTGGCACTTCTCGTTTTTGTGCATGTTTGGCTTTGGGACTTCCAGCATTGAGATGTAATAAATGACATATATTTCCATTTGGTGGATAACTTAGATACCTTCAATAAGTTCCCATAGGGCCATGTTAGTCTCAAAAGAACCATACGCCACTTTCGATCATCTCTGAAGGTGAAGGATGGAAAGAAAACTAAGAAATCCAGCATTGTTGAGAAAGACAAGGAACCAAAGAAAAGTGGTGGGGTTAGGATTTCCTTACTACAAGTTGTTTGGATTGTCACATGCTCTAACTGTAAGTTAATATTGCTGCTAGTTCTATATATTTGTTTAAGTGGACTTATTCATCTTGTATGCTTGGGCAGTTTGGTTTGTACAGTTCTAGTTCTAACTATTGCTTCTATTTTAGGCTTGGGCAATTACAAGCATTCCTACAATTAGGGGTTTGTGTGGACGGGTTGTGTTGAAACATACAATCGGTCGATGGCCCACCATCATGGAACGTGTATCCTGCACCAAAACACAGAAATACAGTGAACTTGTATCCTTGAGACAAGGTCTAATTATGGATTGTGATGAGGACAAGCTGTATAATGGTGAATACCTTAAATTGTTGGGCGTAGTAGATGACAAGGAGGTGTTGGAGGATGCTTTGGAGCCATCTGACTTTTCAAAAAAATATAGTAGGGTATGTGAATCATCTTGGTCGGGAATGATGAAGGAAGTTACACTGGAGGTTGGCACAAGACAATCACAAGATAATGTGTACGAAGCTACGCAGTCCCAGTCTACAGAAATGTTAGCTAGTTTTATACGAGAGAATTTGGATGCAGATGAGAGAGAAAGGGGGGAGAGACATCATGTAATGGAGATAGGGGTGCCACCACATCGAATTCCACACCGATGGAATCAGTCATTAATACTAAAGCAGTTTTAAAAGGAGCTAGATTGGTAAACAAAAAAGAAAAAGAAGAAAAAGAAAAAGAAGAAGATGATGATGGTGGTGGTATATATCCAAATGCTGAAGCTGCGTTGCCCATGGGCTCTGGAAAAGATATCTTTTATGTGCCTAGTGAAGAGGATTGTAAAGGGGATGAAACATCTAAACCTCCAGTTAATAAGGATGTTGAAATTCCGTGGCACTGTGATTATGAATCAGTCATCAATACCGAAACAGTTTTAAAAGTGTCAAGTAAGGAGGATCTAAAGGTGATGAAACATATAAATATCCAGTGGATGAGGATGTAGAAATTATGTGACAATGTAATAATGAAGACAAATACCCTGACGTACCCAACTTAAAAATGCGTACAACCATAAAGGCAGGACGTCAGATCTCATCACCATATGCACGCCTCACATACAAAAGAAGGCTTAGAAATGACTATGATGGGGAAAAGATCAAGGATCCTGGTATCTCAAAGAAAAATAAAAGGAATCTGAACATTTACATATGGCAAAGGCAAGTCTCCATTGCTTATTCACCGTGTTTAATTAGAAAGTTATTGTCTCAAGATCGTCGAAATGCGCAGGAAAAATGTGGAGCCAAAGGAAAACAAAAAGGCAAATGACCCACGTCCTAAGAACTCTTCGGAGGAGTGGTATGAATATGTGAAGTTACTAGGAGGAACATTACAACCACGGTCCCGCTGGTTATCGAACATTGTAAGTAGATTATTTTATTATATAGTTTATGTTCATAATATTTTATTTTTCATTCCTAAATAAATTGTATTCGGTTATATTGCACCAGCAAAAACATGAGAGAGTAAATGCATCTTTTTCACAAACTTATTTTTGGCAGGTATAACATGCTAGGTTGTTTAAAAAGTTTAACATGGTAGCTAGTTTAGGTTGATGTTTTTTTTTTATAATATGTTAGGTTGATGTTGCTTGTTTTTAACATGATAGCTATCAAGTGATTCTATGAGAATTCTATAAGACTTGGTGGTTGGGATTCCGAACCCCTAGCTCATACACAACTGGGAATTCTACAGGGCTTCGGGATTCCAACCACATGTTCTCAGTTGATTGATTTGGTCATGGTTTCATATATTACTGATGCGTGTCGTAACCACAACAAATTAATTAAGATATTTCCCACTAATTAACTAGTAATATAGCGGGTAGTAAGAGATCGTTCCCACAAAGAGTTGTGTAATTGATAGGTTATTTATATTAGCAAAATCAAAACAAAAGGGGATTGTTTAAAAGTGAAATAAAAAGAAACAAATAATGAAAAGATGATCAAGGAATCATTCTCCGTTTCCAAACGTTAACTCTCATAGCATACTTATCTGTCTTTCATAAGAATCATTCATAACCAACCATAGAATAACAACTAGCTCAGTGCTATCCCCAAAACTCCTTTTACCACGGATACGGAAGCTCTCCAATATCAGATTCTATTCAACCGAACCACAAGTAGTAGCTCACTCAAGGTGTAATCCAATCGAACGCTTTAGGCTTTGTGAATTAGGTTGATCCCAATAGTTAAATCTTAGCTCAAGGTCTACTTGCTGGTGTTATTATCTCCACTCGCAATTGATCCACATAATCCCTCTGTAAGGTATCGCGATTTCTACTTGTGTATGAATTATTCGACGATTACTTATCTCCTAACTCAATACTAGCAATAGAACAATCAATATACTAATCTAGTATGCATCCCAAATCAATATAAGAATCACTCATAAGCATTAGATGAAGTGAAAACAAACGATAAGATGATTAAAACTCATAACTGTAGATGGTGGATTTTCAACAAAGGCTAAAATCGTAAACTCATGATTGTACGGACCGCTGGTTCAGCAATCGCATGTGAGTATTGAGACACGGGTCTCTCATCAAATTCTCAACGGAGAGTGCTTTCTCTTAGAGTACATGTAGATGTGCAGTCAACGTCTAGACAACGGAATAATCTCATGAATACTGAATACTTTCAGTCATTTCTATATAGTATCACGGGATGGACGGCTCTATGGGGCAATATCGTCTTCAGGAACAAACAACGAGTTTAACCTGACTATATAAAGGATATGGATTAACGGAAAGTCATGTCAGGATAATTAATGCTCCTATCGTAGTCAGTTTATTCTGCTAGGCATAGACCCATGAGGTTAGTTATCCCTTCATTGCTCCGATTCCATGGTCGAATCAACGACGATCCCGTGGAATGGCAATAAGATTGCTCCGATTCTGTGGTCGAATCAACGACGATCCCACGGAATGGCAATATCATTGCTCCGATTCCGTGGTCGAATCAACGACGATCCCACGGAATGGAAATATCATTGCTCCGATTCCGTGGTCGAATCAACGACGATCCCACGGAATGGAAATATCATTTCTCCGATTCCGTGGTCGAATCAACGACGATCCCACGGAATGGAAATATCATTGCTCCGATTCCGTGGTGACGATCCCACGGAATGGCAATATCATTGCTCGATTCGGTCGAATCAACGACGATCCACGGAATGGCAATATCATTGCTCGTTCGTGGTCAAATCCGATCCACGGAATGGCAATATCATCGTGGTCGAATCAACGAAGATCCCACGGAATGGCAATATCATTGCTCGATTCCGTGGTCGAATCAACGTCGATCCCACGGAATGGCAATATCAGTGCTCCGATTCCGTGGTCGAATCAACGACGGAATGGCAATATCATTGCTCCGATTCCGTGGTCGAATCAACGACGATCCCACGGAATGGCAATATCATTTCTCCTATTCCATGGTCGAATCAACGTCGATCCCATGGAATGGCAACGATCACTTATTGTTCTGAGTTCGTAGTCGAATCTCTAGCTGATCCTATGAATTAACAGTAAACATCTATCCGTTTTATTACTCATTTCATGGATTATTCTCTATTGAATTTAATGAATTAGTAATAAATAATTAACGACCGGGCATCGGAGCTACCTTTGAGTAAGCCCTGTTTCAAACGATGCAAGTGTATTCAACGATGATGCATTAACAATCACCGCACGAACGAGTATTTCAAAATACGACGAAACGATGAACCTATGCAAAATAGGGAAGAAAATAATAAATAATTAAAAAAAATTGGCCAAGGCGCTAGGACACGGACACATGATCAACTCATCGTGTCATGGTCAGTTCCACGCTAATTCTATATTTTTAATACACTTTTATTATTTTTCATGATTTGATAAAATTCTCTCGTTTGATCAAATCTCCGTCTTAAGGAAATTCTTCGGATTCGTGGTACTTCTATGAGTCCGTCAAAAAATAATTAAGGAGAGTGTGTGGGGCGTGACCATTGGCCGACCGGCCATGCCTTGGTCCCAACCGGCCCACACCTCACGGTCCTTATTATTTTTTTATTATTATTTTAATCTAATTTCATGAAAAAACTCCTTGATTTCATGGTATTTTTTTCCTCAAAAAATTCCTTTAAATCATCAAAAATAATAATAAAATAAAATAAATTATGAAAACTCATGGGACCGGGCCTTGGCCGGCCGGCCATGCCCTAGCCGGTCCCACACGCCCTGTTTTATTTATTTCATTATTAATTATCTTATTTTTCCTTGATTTCACGGTATTTTTCTCAAAATTCCTTCAAATCATCAAAAAATACCCAAAAATTATTAAAATTCGTGGGATTAGGTTATGACCGGTCGGTCACGCCTCCATGGTCCCACACGGCCGAATTTTATTATTTTGATATTTTTCAAAGACCATGAACTCATGGAAACTCCTTCAATTCATGAAAACACTCTAAATTTATCAAATTTCTCAAAATTCATGAATCCTTCATAAAATCATCAAAATATGTAAAACTAAGGAAGAGACACCATGGGACCGTGGTCATAACTGGCCGACCGTGCTTTGACCACCGGCGTCCCAGTCTCACAATTCCTTATTTTATAAATATTTTTCATCGTCTCATGGTCTTTCCTTCGTCTCATGGAAACTCCTTGATTTTAACGAAACTCCTTCGTTTTATCGTGGGACCGGCCCCTTAACTCTTTCCTGAATTTTACTTTCGGGGTGTTTTCACCTCCCGAACGAGCTCAAAACCTAAAACCTCCCGCGTTGGGAGATAGGAAATTCTTTTCCGTATGGAATGAAGGGGAGGACCATCAAAATACGTGTCCGTATGAGAATTCTACATCAATTCTAGTAAAGGACGTTAATTAGGGTTTGGGGGTTGCTCAAGCGACCAACAGTTGGTCACGTGATCACTGTGACCGGTCCACACTTCATGATTCCATCACTTTTCATTATTTTCCTTCGTCCGATGAAGTTTTGACGGTTTTATCAAAAACTCTGATTTTGTCATATTTTCTCAAATGGTCGCTCAAACGTGCACTAGAAAATATCAAAATTCTCAAGGCTGAGACGCGGACACCTTGGAGACACGAGCACATTATCTTGACCGACTAAGATTAGCTCTTCGGCTCACGGAAGCCAATCCCATTGATTTTCATAGTTTTGACCTAATTTGCACAATTGCTCGTATTAGGTCCAAAACTTCCAAACACTTTGGATTTTTCATGAAGTGACCATTAGACGGTCACGGGACAACCCATGGACGGCTCCATGACTCTATGGTCGGTCCATCACTATCCCATAATTAATTAGGTTTTCACACCTAAGTCTCAGATGAGCATTTTGAATAATGATTGAACCAGCATTTAATCATTCTTTCACCAACAAATCATGAACTCTTCGTGAATTCATCATATTTGCTCACGTGAGCATATGAACACTACATGGTTGATCCACGGTCTCATGTAGCTGCTCCTCATTCGTCCCATGGTTAAAACTTCTGACCATGAATTGACCGTCAATCGGTCAAATTAGGGTTTCTGAGTTCAAGGACCATGCTTCCAGACTCTAACCTTAATAATTCTACGACGACCTCATGGTCATGAATTAATATTAATAATTCTACGATGACCTCATGGTCATGAATTAATATTAATAATTCTACGACGACCTCATGGTCATGAATTAATATTAATAATTCTACGGTGACCTCATGGTCATGAATTTTATTAATTATGCTAGGTTCAACGACCAGCACTTTAATTAATATTCTTGGCACACGGCCAATCGTTCATGAGCAACACATGATCAGACGGTCAAATATTCAACAAATCATCATGAGAGCAACAATTTCTCAGATGATCAATATTTGCCCGAGTTAAGGAATATCGGTTCAACAATCCACCAATATTCAACAATCCATCGAATGAGCAATACTTTCTCACTTCATCATAAGAATTATACCTCTGTCTCATGACACGTTCAATTCATGGGTAGTTCCAGAATATCTTGTTCGACTCAGCAACCATGTGGACTCATTGTCCCATCAAACCACGAAATCATCAATTGCCTAAACAAACCACGAGACGATCAATCGTGTCACTTGGGGGGATATCACTTAGGGTTTTGGTCTGGCGGTCTACGGCACGTGTGTTCAAACACACGATGGAATGTGAGAAAGTCATGCAATCAGTTGAAGGAATTCACGAGGTAGTGGGTGGAAGGTCGACCGAGTCTTTACACGTTGGACAACCGGTTTCGAACACGATCTCCACCTCTCCACTCCTTGATTCCATTAACTGTCACACTTCATGGGATCATGGTGTCTACAATTCCAGCAATATAAATAAGTTCCTAAATCAAGATTGAAGGCAGAGAGAATCGAAAATAGAACGAATACATAGAATACTTAGAGTAAGAATCTCACGTCTCTTCGACAACACGAGATCATCAAACTCATCAATTAAGCAATTTATTTACAATCGTTCAACTTAAATCACTCAGAACTTATCATATTCAGAATTCACACACCCACAATCCATGAATCACCATCGATTCCACACATTTCTCAGCTTCCCTCCTACAGATCAACCCATCCTCTCTTGTGATCAAATTTACTCTGGAACGGTCGTTGTCTCGATTTAGGCCGGAGTACTACAGATTGATCTCTCGAATCTAAGAACCCCCTTTGCAGCGGTGCATCTGTGTGAGGATTAGCATTTTTCCTGGTTCGAGGAACCTCCTCTGCACGGTCGTCTCCTCAATTCCTTAAAAACCCGCAGATCGTTTTTCCCCATCCACAGATTGGCGACCACAGTGGGAGATCATTCTCTCGGTTGCAATCTCACATTCTCACAAGATGGTTGGTCTTAGGTTAGGATCGGTCACAAATCCTAACGCAAATATCGCTAGCACTAGCAACAATGAAGACATCCCGGAAACTGTTCCGGACACCAACACTAATGGTGGTGACATCACTCCTGATAAGTGCATATTTCACATATATTTGGTGTTAATTCCATGCTAGTATTTGATGGTTTTCTTGCAGATTATTGTGTGTTACGCGTGTTTTCTCTTATTTGTGTGTTAGAAGGTGAATAATCCAAAAAGAAGTGAATTCGAGCTTAGTTGTGCAGTGAAAGAAGCTAGCTAAGAGTGAGGAAGATCCAAAGACCAATTGTAACTCGTTCAAATACAAGATTTCTACTTTTCATGGGGTAGAGGACGACAAGTCAAAGGCAACGGCGAAAGAACGGAGTCATTCGGAGTTTGTATGAAGAAGTTATGGGCAAAACAAGAAAAGGGGCAAAATGGTCATTTTCTAATGGAGAATACTATTGGCACCTTTAGTGTTCATTAAGGGACACCCTCATGTTAAGGGGCATTCAAGTTTAAAGGAACTGCTAAAGGAAGTCCAGTCTTTTACTTAATGGGGTGTGCCAAGATTCAAATACTGTTTAAGGCACCCAGTCTTGTTATTCATGGCACCACCATCTTCTTCATGCATTATCGAAATTTAGAGAACATGATGAACTCGGGTAATGGCATGCATGGGTGTTTGCTACCATTGGAGTTCGAATACGAGCATGAAAATAAGTACATCTCGAGGATGGTTGATGCATGGCTCGATGATGGGTTTCTGTTGGTTTCACGGCAGTCTACAACACATGATGGTGAAGCTCGTGGACAAAGACAGCATGCATGGCAGTTACTATAAGAACATGAAGCAAACATGGAGAACAGCATGTGAAGCGGATGATGAGATCGAGATGGTCATGACAGGCTGCTGCGGCCAAGAACTGTCAGTGGACGGTGGTAATGATGAAGATCGAAGTAGAGAACGTGATGGCAGTAAGATGATGGTCGTTGTTAACCTTTGGTAGTGACGTTACAATGAGCTGGAAGGTGTTGTTGCTCGGCTGGTGCGATGGAACTCGAGGTGGCTATGATGATTGCTAGTGAAGACAGCGAGGAGTTGTTGACAATGATGGCAGTGCACATGAAGAAGAGCAATGGTTGTTTGCTGCCACGGGATTCGAATGATGCAGCCTACATGGCCATGCACGTGAGTGCCAGGAAGAGAGGCATGGGTGAGATGGCCTTTCACGTGAAGAAACAAGAGGAAGCAAAGATTGTCTAACCACTCTACCTATAAATAGGGCTGTGGTGTTTTGTTGAAAGGAATTCGACTGGTCGAGATCGGGACACGATTCCACATCCCACACCTCTTCTACTCTTCTTTCATTTTTAGTTTTAGTTTTATTTCTTCTTCTTTATTTTTGGTTAGTACTCTAATTATGAGTAGCTAAATTTCTATCTAGGATTAGGGAGGAAATCCTACTATGTGTGCTATAATGTTTTGATTATTTTCTATAATAATTCTCTTGGTCCTTATTCTTGATTCGTAACTTGTAATAATTTTCTTCATGTGTCCTATGATGCTTGATAATTGATTTATATATTCTATGTTAGAGAATAGCATTTTATAGTGAAAAAAATTGTTAATTATTTGAGAAAAATAATTGTTTGAAAAGATTTATTTTCCGAGACGTATTATTTGTCCTAAATCGTCTTGAGTAATTTTGGGAGAATGTTATAGGGAATAGTTATAATCATTTAGTATGTGTAGTAGTGATGGAATCTTGACATCCTAGACTCTTTTAATTGAACACAAGAATCATTTTTAGCATTTCCATTATTTTATAAGTTTTATAAAAATCACCATCTTTTTGTCTAAAACCGAATCTTTTAAAAAGTCCGAGAATCAAACCCTATACTTACCACTTGTAAAACTACATCAACTCCTCCTCACGCCAACGCGGAAGGTCATCCTTTGTTCGGTCGAAATCCCGAAGAAATCAGAGGAAACCCTCCACCTACCATGGATGATCTCATCAAAACGCAAGAGACTCTTGCAAAGAATCAGACGGATATGGCTGCGGCACAACAAAAATTATTGGATCACCTGAAGACTCTTACTGACAAATTGTCAGAGAAAGCTCAAGACAAGGGGAAAGAGAAGGAGAAAGCCTCTGACACCAATCCTGAAGTAATTCCAGTTGATAACGGAACTGACAAAGCCACATATTACTCATCGACGAAGGAATTATCAAACTTCATTACTCGTGAAGATTTGGAGCGTCTTCTGGAGAACCATGGAAAAGATAAGACGTCACACGTCCATCCTCACCAACCTCCATATCCTGCCGCTACACAGAGGATTCCCCTTCCGAAGGTCTACGTCTCTCCAACGTTTACCCTATATGATGGGACTGGCAATGCTCGACAGCACGTCTCTCGCTTCCTCGAAGCCTTGGGAGAACATGAACACAATCATGTTGTTCGTCTCAAAGAATTCTCAAAGTATTTGAAGGGGAGAGCATACAGCTGGTACAACAACATCGCACCAGGGACCATCAACAATTGGAGAGAAATGATCAATGCATTCTACAGGAAATACTTCTTCGTGTCAGAGCAAGTAACTCTCTCTGATCTTGGGAGGATGTCTCAGAAGACGAGTGAGAATCCCAACGATTATGTGAAGAAGTTCAGAGTCCAAGTCCTGGACTTCCATGATCCAAACGTCACAGAACAACAACTGGTGGACTTGTGCATCAACGACATGCTTCCGGTTTACAGAGCTTTACTGGAGAACCTTCGATTCCAAACTTTCTCAGAACTCCACGAGGCCGCGAAGAAATCAGCAACTACCGCACCCGCTCTTCTAGAAATACCAAAGTCTACAAGAACTGAGGAATCAAAAGACTCTCAAGGAAATAGGCGTTTGATTAACAAACAGTATACCCTGCAATCTTCAATTAATGTTGTTGTAGAAGGAATCAAACGGAAAGCTGAACCACAACACAAGCATACAACCTCTACTCCTTCGAAGATACACAAAAAGGATAACTCGAAGACCTCTCCTCAACGGACGGACGAGCCAGAGGCACCTGATTTTCCCTGTTCCATAGAAGAAGTCAACGAATTACTCGATGCCTGGATTCAAGATGGTGCAATCAAGTTTCCTTTTAATAAAAAGGAACCAACCGAAGAAGCCATGAAAAATCCTCGGTATTATCGCTTCCACAGGTATGTCAGCCATCCCACAAGTGATTGCAAAGTCCTGAAATGCATATTCAGAGAAAAGGTCGAATCAGGAGAACTCAACCTGGGGACTGAGGGAGTACACAAAAATCCTCTTCCGGTCCGAGCTTTCACCATCAATGGACCTCCCGTCAAAGAAGCAGTTCAATCCCTGATTGAACATACCTGCGAGCTGTTGTATCTTTCGAAAGCTCAAAGGAAAGATATGTTTGCTGCATTGAACCACATCGTATCCGGCAAACAACTACTAATCCAAGAGGCTACCATCGAACCCTCAGCAACAGACAAGGAAATGTACGACTGGGGACTTCTCACCACAGTGCACATCAAAGGGAACGAGTTCAGAAGAGCGTTCATTGACGTCGATACTGCTGTCAACATCATCTCTCTCAAGACTCTCAAAGCTGCCGGCATAACTCGACAAGAATCCACCCACGCTCCAATGGTAATCAGAGACCACGAAGGAATCTCCAGAGACGCCTATGGCTACATCATCCTGAAAGTCGAAGAAAATTCGGTCTTCACTGAAACCAAATTCTTTATAATTCGAGAAGATCCAGGGTATGATATGATTCTTGGACGCGCATGGATTCATGATGGGAAGACAATGATGACTCCTGAAACGACACGTCCCTGTGAAGAAACTCCTGACTCGGAGGAAGATGCGGAAGACATCTTGCCGTTTGCATACCTGGAGGAGGTCAAAACCTTAACAAAATTTGCACAAGAATCTGAGGAACATCCAAATATATTCGTCAAAAAGTTCTGCGACCAGGCAAGTTTCATCCCCTCTCACGTGCCTATATCATCAGTTTTCAAGTATGTCTCCTTGATTCAGGGACTTCATCCCACGAACAAATTAGTGATCGCAAAGTGCTATGATTGGATAATCTCGCCACAAAAATATTTCACTCAGTGGTTGAGTCCAGAGCTTCTCCAAGTCGATCATCCGATCAAGAGGTTCATCATGGAAGATATGGCAAAACATTACGAGAGATTCCCTCTCCCGCACGAAGGTCCATATGTACCACGACCATGGAATCACGTCCCACAAAGGATTCCAAATCAACAGAAGATATTCAAGGCGCGGGCGACCAAACCCAACAAATTTCATGAAGGAGACCTAGTTCTCAAAGCTGTTCAACGCAATCTTCATTCAGCAAGGAGATCCAACTGGGAAGGACCATTCGTGGTCGCTAAATCCATAACCGTAGGATACTACAAGCTGGTCAACACAGATGGCAGAGCCCTACCACTAATTCAGGAGAAATGGCTTAAGGCGTTTGTTTGAAAAGATAGGCATCTTGAGGTATCAGTCGTTTCAGCATCCATGACGTCTAGACTTAGAATTTAGAATTTTCATTGTATTTCAATTCCTCCAAAACGTTTGCAATACTTGCAATCAGTATTTGAATTCATCAGTTTATCGAAATTCGACTCATATTTCTTAAAATAAAATCTCTATCAATTCCCAAAATCCTCAAAAGACATCTACAAATCCAAAACCAAAATATCAAAACCCATATAAAACCTCACATCTCTCAGAAGTTCAGAAGTTCAAGAAATCATAGAAAATCAGAAAAAATCAGCAAGGAAAGATTTTTCCGCCTCTACATCCTTCAAAGCCTGCAAATCCGCCATCTCCTTGTTCAGCTCTTCAGTCAACCTTGAAATTTTTTGTTCTTTCTCCGTCACAGCGACATTTGGGAAGGGTATTTTATTCTCACACGAGTCCTTAATCACATCCATTTGCTTACGGAGCCACTTAAAGTTAAAACCAAGCCTCTCAGAATTACCTAAGTTGAACTCTCAATCAAAGAGTACATCTTGAGTAACGGCACGCCTAGGCATACTGTATATGTCATTCACAACACGCAAGAGTGCACCTACTTGCATGGTCAATGCATAAATACGCCCAGGGATCCTCTCGACGATGATATGGCCAAACTTCGTCCATATGGCTTCATACAATTCTGCATATCCAACGGGAACACCGAATCCGCCAACTAATTCGTGACCTGGGAGTGAAGCATCAAACGTAGGATCAAAAGAAATTCCAGCAGTAGGATATTCATGCACCACTATACGATTTTCAGAAGCGGCTTCTATCAAGGCAACAACTCTTTCAGTATTCTCTACAGGGATCCTGGGTTCTTCTATTTCTGAAGCAGAAACAATTTGGGATTCCATGACTTCATCAACAACTTTATCTTGACTCCGAGGCTCAAGAATGGTCATCTCCTCATCAACGATCGCAGGTCCGCTCGAGTTTTCCTTGTTGATTTCTAAATCCCCAACTTCTGTATTTAGCACCTAATACGAAGATTACATGGGGTTAGGGTCACGAAAGCTTGAAATCAAAAAAGGAACATGAGGTACAGCATACAAACAATCCAAAATTATCAAGATTCATCATTTTATGTTCAAGGCATTGGTAAATAGCATAGAAGTCATGGAGACACGTTTTACGGTAACTACGTCTGAAGAAACTATGCACTGCTCTGTACTAAAGAATGAACTGGGAGCAATCTACGATGACTAAGAGGATGGGTCATATACCATTCTCTTCGTATGGATGTCCTCTACAAGGTGTCGAAATTTCATGACAATTTGATGAACGAGAAATAAGATGTGGCCAAAACATCAACTGATGCGCAATCTGAAAAAGTTTCGGAAGTCTCGTGGAAGTTTACTATTTCGCCTTTTTCAGGCTCTAAACGCGCTCAGGACTTAAAAATCTTCTTTGTTAAAGCTTGGAAATTTTCCGGGCTTGAATTTTCACATGCAGATCATCAAAATCTGATTCCAGATGAAGATTCTATGGCGTTTCTAATAAAAGTCTGGGCTCTGAATTTTCTGACGACGAAATTCGACTGAGTTTTCACATATTCACATAGGTCTTCATTCATTTATTCACAAGTCAGCACTCTTATACTTCTATGGGTTAAATACAATAGAAATACTTACTTGAGTGGTCTCCGAAGCGTTGAAAGAACCAGAATTGCTCACGCCAGCGTCAGCAACAACATTGTTTTCATTAGGCTCTTGACTCTGGGAGCTCTCTTTATCGCCGTTCTTCGAACAAGCGTCAACAGTATTCTCCACATCCACGGATTCTTCCTCCTAGACATACCACCAGCAATCAGCGTTTCACTCATAAGATGTCATAATTGATATTGGAAGAGATACTTACAATTTCTTCATCACTCAAGTCAGAAATGGTTTGTTCAGTAGCGGAGAAACGAAGTCCATCAATACTTGACAGAGTAAAGTTCTGCAACAGAATAACAACATCAGTCGTACGATCCTAATTATATGGGTGAAGAATCATCACAACGAAGAAAATACTGGAAACTCACCAAAACGCATTTGGGGACTTTACCGTATTGGGCAACAACTTATAACTCTTGTGCCTGCCTTCTCCGCCATGAACGATGGATTCAGTCTCTGAGAAATATACACAGATTCGAGGTCTTACGATACGACCGTCCTATGACAAGTTCCAGTAACATAATCAGAATACAGTTGTTATGATTTTATGAAGATTATACAACAAATCGTACCTGGGAGCATCCTGGAGACAATTTTCGCTTATCACCAGAGAGATACTTCAATCTCGGTCGACTGGCAATCAACTCATCGGAGGGACTATTTTTTACTGGAGGCTGACCGACCATCACATATTCATGCAATCGCTCAAATTGATTATCCCAGAAGTCTGCATAACCCGGAGTCACATAGGCAAATCTATTAGAGCAGGGAAACCAGTAGTTACTTCCTTCCACATGGGTATGGTCTAAACGAGTCATGATCTGCTCAACTGATGGTTTCCTTCTTCGAATAGTTGGAACACAGTGATCCATCCCCATTTTTCGAGATGTTCTATCAATATTATACTCTTCCACTAAAAATTCTCCGTACGAGACTGACAGCAGGTGACCAGGGGTGCAACTCAACATGAAGGACCTCTCGCCATCGTTCAGATCCGCACCAGACAGCAAACTAGTGCTCTCTCCATTATTGAAAGTCACCGGTTGGGAGATATAAGAAGGCACTGACACCCAAGGACGAAAATCAAATTCAGATTCATCATCCAACACGTCAATGAGGCGCGCCCTGCACCGAGGCTGCTTTGTGGACCAACGCATGATCCTAGCATTGTCCTTCTCATGGAAAATATGGCGAGCATCAGTGTTCAGTCCTTGCAAAATATTACGTGGAATGGGTGCATAATTCTTGAAGTGTTCCCACATCAGAGCTTGAAGAAACATCGTGTTAGCATAACATTCAATCTTCATGAAGCTATTCGACACACTGGAGTCTATAACCAAAGAATCCAAGTTGTAATACAAGGATCCCAAGAACAAGCTACCTATTGGGAGTTGCTCGCCTTGAGCCATCTTAATAGCAAAGGGGATCACGAAAGGTTTCAACAAGTTTCCGCTATCTTCAAAGATATCTCTGGACAACCATAAACATAAGAAAGCAGCGATGGGTAACATACCGTCAATGGGTTTATCAGAAACTTCGTATTTAGGCCACCAGCGCGTCAACCATAGAGCATATCATCCTTTACTACCAGCCTTATTTGCTACCTCCATTGCAGTTGTCAAGATATGAGAAACGACAGTCTCCTCATCTGAAAGATCTCCTGGAAGATTACCTGTGATTGGGAGATGCATCAAAGCTACCACTTCTTCCAAGGTAATGGTAAAATCTCCCCATCTGCATATGAAGGTATGAGTAGGAATACACTAGCGAGAAAGAAGAGCTACAATACTTCTTGCGTCATGGTAAATGAATAACTCCCCAGAAGCTTGAATAGCCCTTGTCACCTGTGCCTGATCGAGCATAGCCCTCACATGAGGAAAACCAAGCATATGCCTCGCCCATCCAGCAAACTTCTCTAAAGGTCGACGAGAAAGCTTAAATTCTATAATTGATGCAAGGAATACTCCACGTTCAAGACAAAATCGGATAACTTTCTTGGGAGTCACGAATTTCTTCTGAGTGACAGTCTTGGGATTTATCAGCAGACGATACGCTGTAGATTTCAAATGTTTTTCAGCTACTGCAGGATCATCCTCAAAAAATGCATCATCAATGTTTGGGATGTTCTTAATCCCAGGGGTTTCATCTTCATCTTCACCAACGAAAGCTTCATCTGTACATGTCTCATCTCTAGAGATATCATCATCAACGCACATCTCTTCTCTCGAGGCGTCGTCAGCTTGAGAATTGGTCATCATTGCTGAGTAGCTGAAAAGGTTCAAGCAACATTCTATTTTAGTCCATACATGAATTGAAGAAATACGGCAAAAATGGTAACTCTTAACTCTTACCTTTTACTTCCACTAACAATAGTGATAGTAATGCTGGAGTCAACACCAAAATCGTTCGTCTCTTCGAAAACTGCAAAAACGAACAAAATTTAGTAATCTCTGAAACTGATTTTTCGGAAAATCACCTGCGCAACCTTCATAATGTGAATATTCATGCAACTGACATATGAAGTTTACATCAAATAAAGTATATCATCATATTTTGCACAATATGTGTCACGGTTGCACATATTTATTTATAAAAAAAAAAAACTATTTTTCCTTCGTATCGTCGTTAGTTGTCTTTAAAACGAAGGTTTATTTCAAAATATTGTGAACACTCACACATGATAAAGTTTTGTATTTATATAAAAGCTCATAAACAAAAATTTTATCAATGGACGCAAGTCCATCATACATATTTTCCTTCGTGTCATTGTTATTTTCTCTAAAACGAGGGTTTATAAAGATTTCATGAAAATTCACATCTTTTATGATAAAACCGTGGTACACATGAAAGCTCATACACTAAGTTTTATCACTGGACCTAGGTTCATATACTAAAAAAAAATCCCTCCTAAATCAGGGATTATAGTTGGTTTTCGAAACTAACGATCGAGCAAACATACGTTTTCAAAAACAAGGTTTTTTCATAAAACCATCATTAATTATATACATGCATATATAATGTCAATATGATCAATTCATGAAGCAACTCATGGAATCAGCAACATTCAAAAAAAAAAAAAAAAACGTGCGGAATTACGTATTTAGCGGAATTTCGTCGGCGGCGTGTGATCGGATCGGGAGGCAAATTATTTTGCTGGCGTGAACACGATGGAGAGCTGATGGAGCTCAGGTCGTGGGAATAAAAAGAGGGATTAATTCCTTTTATACAATTTTATTTCCAAAACCTAATTCCACTAGGATTTCCTTATTTAGGCCCGGCCCGCGAATCCTAACCGACCATGGGCTCGTCGTCCAAATCAGCGGTTCAACACCAATTTATGCTCACCAAATAGCTCCCTAACCATGACAACGAAGCCTTCATCAAGTCTTGGCTCGCTCATACTCTCTAAATACGGTAATGTTTCAACTTACGACTAAGTTCAATTACTAGTATAATTTTTGGCCTGAAAATCACCATTTAATGCTGACCGAGGAACACAACTTTCCTCAGTAAGCAGGGGACTTAATGTAGATGGTGGATTTTCAACAAATGATAAAATCGTAAACTCATGATTGTACGGACCGTTGGTTCAGCAATCACATGTGAGTATTAAGACACGGGTCTCTCATCGAATTCTCAACGGAGAGTGCTTTCTCTCAGAGTACATGTAGATGTGCAGTCAACGTCTAGACAATGGCATAATCTCATGAATACTGAATACTTTCAGTCATTTCTATATAGTATCACGGGATGGACGGCTCTACGGGGCAATATCGTCTTCAGGAACAAACAACGAGTTTAACCTGACTACATAAAGGATATGGCTTAACGGCAAGTCATGTTAGGATAATTAATGCTCCTATCGTAGTCAGTTTATTCTGCTAGGCATAGACCCATGAGGTTAGTTATCCCTTCATTGATCCGATTCCATGGTCGAATCAACGACGATCCCGTGGAATGGCAATAAGATTGCTCCGATTCCGTGGTCGAATCAACGACGATCCCACGGAATGGCAATATCATTGCTCGATTCCGTGGTCGAATCAACGACGATCCCACGGAATGGAAATATCATTGCTCCGATTCCGTGGTCGAATCAACGGCGATCCATGGAATGGCAATATCGTTCTCGATTCCGTGGTCGAATCAACGACGATCCCACGGAATGGCAATATCATTGCTCCGATTCCGTGGTCGAATCAACGACGATCCACGGAATGGCAATATCATTGCTCGACTCCGTGGTCGAATCAACGACGATCCCACGGAATGGAAATATCATTGCTCGACCTCAGTGGTCGAATCAACAGCGATCCCACGGAATGGCAATATCATTGCTGACTCCGTGGTCTAATCAACGACGATCCCACGGAATGGAAATATCATTGCTCCGATTCCGTGGTCGATCAACGACGATCCCACGGAATGGCAATATCATTGCTCCGATTCCGTGGTCGAATCAACGACGATCCCACGGAATGGCAATATCATTTCTCCTATTCCATGGTCGAATCAACGTCGATCCCATGGAATGGCAACGATCACTCATTGTTCTAAGTTCGTAGTCGAATCTCTAGCCGATCCTATGAATTAACAGTAAACATCTATCCGTTTTATTACTCATTTCATGGATTATTCTCTATTGAATTTCATGAATTAGTAATAAATAATTAACGACCGGGCATCGGAGCTACCTTTGAGTAAGCCCTGTTTCAAACGGTGCAAGTGTATTCAACGATGATGCATTAACAATCACCGCACGAACGAGTATTTCAAAATACGACGAAACGATGATCCTATGCAAAATAGGGAAGAAAATAATAAATAATTAAAAATATTTGGCCAAGGCGTTAGGACACGGACACACGATCAACTCATCATGTCATGGTCAGTTCCACGCTAATTCTATATTTTTAATACACTTTTATTATTTTTCATGATTTGATAAAATTCTCTCGTTTGATCAAATCTCCGTCTTGAGGAAATTCTTCGGATTCGTGGTACTTCTATGAGTCCGTCAAAAAATAATTAAGGAGAGTGAGTGGGGCGTGACCATTGGCCGACCGGCCATGACTTGGTCCCATCCGGCCCACACCTCACGGTCCTTATTATTTATTTTTTATTATTTTTCTCTAATTTCATGAAAAAACTCCTTGATTTCATGGTATTTTTTTCCTCAAAAAATTCCTTTAAATCATCAAAAATAATAATAAAATAAAATAAATTATGAAAACTCGTGGGACCGGGCCTTGGCCGGCCGGCCATGCCCTAGACGGTCCCACACGCCCTGTTTTATTTATTTCATTATTAATTATCTTATTTTTCCTTGATTTCACGGTATTTTTCTCAAAATTCCTTCAAATCATCAAAAAATACCCAAAAATTATTAAAATTCGTGGGATTAGGTTATGACCGGTCGGTCACACCTCCATGGTCCCACACGGCCGAATTTTATTATTTTGATATTTTTCAAAGACCATGAACTCATGGAAACTCCTTCAATTCATGAAAACACTCTAAATTTATCAAAATTCTCAAAATTCATGAATCCTTCATAAAATCATCAAAATATGTAAAACTAAGGAAGAGACACCATGGGACCGTGGTCATAACTGGCCGACCGTACTTTGACCACCGGCGTCCCAGTCTCACAATTCCTTATTTTATAAATATTTTTCATCGTCTCATGGAAACTCCTTGATTTTAACGAAACTCCTTCGTTTTATCGTGGGACCGGCCCCTTAACTCTTTCCTGAATTTTACTTTCGGGGTGTTTTCACCTCCCGAACGAGCTCAAAACCTAAAACCTCCCGCGTTGGGAGATAGGAAATTCTTTTCCGTATGGAATGAAGGGGCGGACCATCAAAATCCGTGTCCGTATGAGAATTCTACATCAATTCTAGTAAAGGACGTTAATTAGGGTTTGGGGGTTGCTCAAGCGACCAACAGTTGGTCACGTGATCACTGTGACCGGTCCACACTTCATGATTCCCTCACTTTTCATTATTTTCCTTCGTCCGATGAAGTTTTGACGGTTTTATCAAAAACTCTGATTTTGTCATATTTTCTCAAATGGTCGCTCAAACGTGCACTAGAAAATATCAAAATTCTCAAGGCTGAGACGCGGACACCTTGGAGACACGAGCACATTATCTTGACCGACTAAGATTAGCTCTTCGGCTCACGGAAGCCAATCCCATTGATTTTCATAGTTTTGACCTAATTTGCACAATTGCTCGTATTAGGTCCAAAACTTCCAAACACTTTGGATTTTTCATGAAGTGACCATCAGACGGTCACGGGACAACCCATGGCGGGCTCCATGACTCTATGGTCGGTCCATCACTCTCCCATAATTAATTAGGTTTCACACCTAAGTCTCAGACGAGCATTTTGAATAATGATTGAACCAACATTTAATCTATCTTTCACCAACAAATCATGAACTCTTCGTGAATTCATCATATTTGCTCACGTGAGCATATGGACACTACATGGTTGATCCACGGTCTCATGTAGATGCTCCTCATTCGTCCCATGGTTAAAACTTCTGACCATGAATTGACCGTCAATCGGTCAAATTAGGGTTTCTGAGTTCAAGGACCATGCTTCCAGACTCTAACCTTAATAATTCTACGACGACCTCATGGTCATGAATTAATATTAATAATTCTACGACGACCTCATGGTCATGAATTAATATTAATAATTCTACGGTGACCTCATGGTCATGAATTTTATTAATTATGCTAGGTTCAACGACCAACACTTTAATTAATATTCTTGGCACACGACCAATCGTTCATGAGCAACACATGCTCAAACGGTCAAATATTCAACAAATCATCATGAGAGCAACACTTGCTCAGATGATCAATATTTGCCTGAGTTAAGGAATATCGGTTCAACAATCCACCAATATTCAACAATCCATCGAATGAGCAATACTTGATCACTTCATCATAATAATTATACCTCTGTCTCATGACACATTCAATTCATGGGTGGTTCCAGAATATCTTGTTCGACTCAGCAACCACGTGGACTCATTGTCCCATCAAACCACGAAATCATCAATTGACTAAAAAAACCACGAGACGATCAATCGTGTCACTTGGGGGGATATCACTTAGGGTTTTGGTCTGGCGGTCTACGACACGTGTGTTCAAACACACGATGGAATGTGAGAAAGTCGTGCAATCAGTTGAAGGAATTCACGAGGTAGTGGGTGGAAGGTCGACCGAGTCTTTATACGTTGGACAACTGGTTTGAACACGATCTCCACCTCTCCACTCCTTGATTCCATTAACTGTCACACTTCATGGGATCATGGTGTCTACAATTCCAGCAATATAAATAAGTTCCTAAATCAAGATTGAAGGCAGAGAGAATCGAAAACAGAACGAATACATAGAATACTTAGAGTAAGAATCTCACGTCTCTTCGACAACACTAGATCATCAAACTCATCAATTGAGCAATTTCTTTACAATCGTTCAACTTCAATCACTCAGAACTTATCATATTAAGAATTCACACACCCACAATCCATGAATCACCATCGATTCCACACATTTCTCAGCTTCCCTCCTACAGATCAACCCATCCTCTCTTGTGACCGAATTTACTCTGGAACGATCGTTGTCTCGATTTAGGCCGGAGTAATACAGATTGATCTCTCGAATCTAAGCACCCCCTTTGCAGCGGTGCATTTGTGTGAGGATTAGCATTTTGCCTGGTTCGAGGAACCTCCTCCACACGGTCGTCTCCTCAATTCCTTAAAAACCAGCAGATCGTTTTTCCCCATCCACAATAACAAACTTGTATAATAATAAAGCTTCAGCTAGAACATTAAATTCATCCTTAATCAATAAAGTTTATCCTCTCATGTTTACACCGTTTCCCGGTTTCCCCCTAAAGGGGGAAACCCTAAAATATTAATGAATAACAAAGTATAATATGAGATGTAGATGTTATGGAAACTTAGGTTAAGAAGTATATTTTATAGGTATCCAAGTAGTATAGTTGCCCGTGTCAAATCCTGGTCAAAACCATATGGCAACTTGCCAAAACGTTGCCTAATTCTAAAAATCAGCTCACTCTCGTGTAAAATATGTACACACAGCCAATGGACCGCGTGCAAACCATCATAAAGCCCAACATGTTAGTATCAATGGCTTGTCAGTTACATGGAACTGACAACACAGTTTTCTTTCTTCCAGTCGCGGATAGTCATGTCTCTGTGACTTTTATTTTCCCCTGGAATTTTACTTTTCTCTCGTCAGATTCATGGACAAACATATCTCTGTGAGTTTTCAAAGTTACGGCATTTCAATTAATGTCTTGTTTTCCATCGGATACTCATCTATCAGTGAGTATTTTTCTTCCCTGGGTTTTGTTTCTTCTGGCAGCAACTCACTTATATCGGGCCCTCCGTGAAAACCATCTGAATTTTTCAAGACTCCATCTCAGCTCCTTCCTTTAATCTCGAGCTTCTCTGCCAACTTCCATCAATCCCTGGCAGCAAAAAACTCCAGCTCTCTTCTGAAAAGATGAGGGTACCCAAATATACCTCAATCTAAAACTTTTACTACATATAAGTCTTTTTTCTGAAAGTGATTGTCTATGGACTGAGTCGAGACAATACAACTAATCGGTTCACACTTCGTGAGATCTGGTAGGACTTGAAAGAAGCCTATGTGTGACGCCCCAAATACTAAACCTGCTTAGCTAATAGGATTACAACTAACTGAAGTATCAAATCTAGATTATTGATCATAAGAATCATAATTTCATAAAGTTCTATCAATAAAATCCAAACTCTCTAATATTGTATAAATGAATTTCCTTCTGATAGATATGAATACAATAATGTGTTGTTTTACAAAATAAAGATACATATAATTAAAAATACACGGTATTTCTATATCAATAAAGCTCTAGGATACTGAAACAGAAGTTTTCATGTACATCGTCTTATCTGAAAACTGATACTGAAGTGGAAACGAGTGAGCACATCATCCCAAAAAGGGGGCTCAGTGGATGTCAATATAACTTTCAAGTAATCACTAACATGCATCACAGTTCTACTAATGAAAACGATAAACATCTTTTACACACAACATAAAGCAGAAGATTGCTTCAACTTGCCTCCCCAGATATTGCGTCCATAGTGGCAATATCTGTGAAAGATCCACCATCGGATGGATCTACGAGATACGAATTAAACAACCTAAACATATGGTATCCCAACCTCGTCTCACTCAATGGAGGAGAATATTCTAGGAATAACTCCAGTCTCAAATGATAGCATGAACCCAGTTACTGTAAGATATTATCGTGGAATGCGTACACCTCATAAATACAATTGCCACCATCTAAGTCTAGAATATAATAAGGTTTTGATTACTATGATCTGACCCCGCACAGCAGGTTCACAAAAGGCCCAAACCAGTCGTGAACCTAGAATTTCTTCCTAAGTCAAGGTCATAGTAAACCAGTCATACTACTAAGACTGATCAATCAAGTATGATATGCACAAAGTGACTTCCCCAAATAAAATGTAGTATATATAATATTTAACCGGGGTAAAGCCGGACTACTAGGTAATATTCAACCGGGGTAAAGCCGGAATACTATCTTAAGACAATAAAAAGTAATACTATTTATCCGGGGTAAAGCCGGGCTACTAGGTAATATTCGAACAACCTAGCATTTCCCTACTAAAAACTTAGCCAAGAGCTATGGGGAAACACGGACACTCTTCGCATGGAAAGTTGTTTGTAATTTTAATGGGTATGTTGTGTGATATGCGTTGTATGATTTCCCCGCGAAGAGTGTCTATGTTTCCCCATAGCTCTTGGCTAAGTTTTTAGTAGGGAAATGCTATGTTGTTCGAATATTACCTAGTAGCCCGGCTTTACCCCGGATAAATAGTATTACTTTTTATGGACTTAAGATAGTAGTCCGGCTTTACCCCAGTTGAATATTACCTAGCAATCTGGCTTTACCCCGGTTAAATATTATATATACTATATTTTATTTGGAAAAGTCACTCTGTACATATCATACTTGATTGATCAGTCTTAGTAGTATGACTGGGTTACTATGACCTTGACTTAGGAAGAAATTCTAGGTTCACGACTGGTTTGGGCCTTTTGTGAACCTGCTGTGCGGGGTCATATCATAGTAATCAAAACCTTATTATATTCTAGACTTAGATGGTGGCAATTGGATTTATGAGGTGTACGCATTCCACGATAATATCTTACAGTACCTGGGTTCATGCTATCATTTGAGAATGGAGTTATTCCTAGCATCTTCTCCTCCATTGAGTGAGACTAGGTTGGGATAACATATGTTTAGGTTGTTTAATTCGTATCTCGTAGATCCATCCGGTGGTGGATCTTTCACGGATATTGCCACTATGGACGCAATATCTGGGGAGGCGAGTTGAAGCAATCTTCTGCTCTATGTTGTGTGTAAAAGATGTTTATCGTTTTCATTAGTAGAACTGTGATGCATGTTAGTGAATACTTGAAAGTTATATTGACATCCACTGAGCCCCCTTTTTGGGATGATGTGCTCACTCGTTTCCACTCCAGTATCAGTTTTCAGATAAGACGATGTACGTGAAAACTTCCGTTTTAGTATCCTAGAGCTTTATCGATATAGAGATACCGTGTATTTTTTATTATATGTATCTTTATTTTGTAAAACAACACATTATTGTATTCATATCTATCAAAAGGAAATTCATCTATACATGTATTAGAGAGTTTGGGTTTTGTTGATAGAACTTTATGAAATTATGATTCTTATGATCAATAATCTTGATTTGATACTTCAGTTAGGTTGTAATCCTATTAGCTAAGCAGGTTTAGTATTTGGGGCGTCACAACTTGGTATCAGAGCTCACCATTAGATCTTATATGGGAAATAATAGGAATAGCCAGTGCCACTTAGTGAACTAGATTAGTTAGTACTGGGTTGGGTTGTGAGATAAATATTAATCACTAAAAGCTATCAATAATTAAAATAATTATTTGATTGATTGATTTGTTTGTTTGTTTGGTTGTTTGTGTAATGAAGTAAAAATTGTAGGATACACCAATAACTTTAACTAATAAGGATTTGAGAATAATTAATTTAAAATGTACGAGCACGTTGAAAATTTAATATTATAAAAATAGTGAGATTAGTATTATTGAAAATCTTGTAAATCACATAGGAGCTTACTGAACACCTTGACGTATATGAAGAGTATAGAAATCATAATTACACCAGTTAAAATAGAAGTTAAAGACTAATTAATCTTAATAAATTAATACTTAGTTAATCCAGCACTGGGGAATAGTGAGGTTTGTAATTCTGATATGTTTGCGTTGTCTTTTGGCCGTAGGAAAGCATTGTCAAGTATGATCAGCCTAGACAAGGCAACTACATGCATGGATTACCATTCATAAAAGGAGAACTTGATTCTATTAGTGGACTGATAGATCCCAAATTTTACTTAGAAACTTTATTATAGAATATTTTCTCTCGTAATTAGAACCAGTAACTTATTGAAATGGAAATTAGTATTTTGAAACTAGAGCCACAAATTTTAGTTGTAGAAAGCCATATAGGTTGTAGTTTGTGTTATGTTGTTTGCGCTTAGATATAAGAGATGGGGTTATTCTTTAAGGTGGGGAGTTTTGAAGACCAGAAGGGTGATTCGATTTTCGAGGACGAAAATGATACAAGGTGGGGAGAATGTAAGGACCCTCAAGCTCGTCAACGTTATTAGACCGGTCAAGTGACGAATTAGCCGATAATAGCTCGATTAGTTTAACACGAATGTTAATTAATAGAGATTAATCTAACAACGATCTACATACGAAACTAGTATCATTGAATAGGCCTCGAAAAGTTATGCGAAATGGGCTACTCGAACGTGTAAATCGGATACCGGATGAAGAAGATACAAGACCCGGAAAATGGAATAGAAATTTGTCAACTTGCCGTTGACCGTCGCCGTTGACTTCACTGTTGATTGTTGACCTGAATTACCGGACCTCGTCACTGAATGAACCTCTCCGTAGTAAAAATGTTATCCCTTAGTAATATATTAGAGTTGGTAATAGTATAACTTTATTTAACCGGTAATTAAAAGATCTAATCAAGAATTAGCTAACTAATTAATGGTAATTATGAAAATAGATATTTACGTTTTAAGTTTATCTTGTTTCTTTTGGAAGTTGGAGGTGTTGGTTCACAGAGAATTATGGGGTGAGTCATATGAGGGATATATAATAAAATTAAGAGAGGAAAATCGTGAGTTAGTATAAGGTGTTGGGTTAGATAGTAATGAGAGAAAAGAGAATGATAATTATGAGTTGTGATGATAAGAAGTTGGGATGAAGTTATGACTATCATGATAAAATGGTTACTACTAGAGTGAGAGAATTATGAAGAGTTGATTGTTAATATAAATCATAGAAGCCTTAAAATGAGTTGTTGTTGTTGTTGGTGTTTGTGATTGTTCTTGATGGGCTTGAATGAAAATAATGGAGGTGATGATAATTATTCATGCTGATGATGATGAAGGTGTTGGATCATGTTTATATAGTCAAGGTAACCTTTCTAATCCCATCTAGTATGTTTTAATGATTTTGGTTGTCATGGGATATTGAGAATAGAGTAGAATCATCCCTATAATTAGTTATGGATTCATAATTTTATGTGAATTTGATGTTTCTCTCCCATGTTTATAGAGACTGTATTAGGTACCTTAAATTGTGATTTAACCTTTTTTTTATACAAGACTTGTAGATGAGTCTCTCATCTTTCTATAGACACTGAGTTTGCTTAATTCGAGTAAGTAATGGATTAGTTACGATTTTACAAAGTTGCACCTTTTCGACTAAAAATATGGAAACTGCTGTGAGTGGGCATATTAATGGATGTTTATGTATATGTTAGCGTCGGATATGGTTTCTAGTGATAACTACATAGTTGTAGAGGAGACTCCCTTATTTCTAAAGAGCTATCAGGTGTCTCATTTGGATCATGGATGATTAAAATATGAACCCCTAAAGTTGAGTACCTGTGCTGTATAGAAGTTGTTTGGAATGGAAATTTCTACCTAAGGATATCAAATTTTATCGATTTCAAATGGCGACTTCAAGATCATCACCACCTCAAAATATTTGTCCCTGGTCTTTCCTGGATGGTTCAAAAGCTACAAAAGCTACAGAGCTTGATACAAATATTGTAAACAATGATGATGCTGCTGGTAAGAATAAAAAAAAATCATATGCTAGTATTGTGTCACCTATCATATCATTGGATTTTGATCCATCCAAACTGCCTAAACCATGTTTTAATAGATCTAATGTCTTAATCCGTATATCTGAGGAGGAATATCAAAAAGGGGTGCTAGACTGTAAAAATTGCTTGATTGGAAGATTGGTGTTACCTAAGGGTACGATTCCTATGAAGATAACATAAATTAATGACAAGCTGAAGCAGGTATGGAACATTAAACCTTGGATTATCTCCCCATTTGTTAAAGGTATCTATTGTTTCAATTTCTCTTCTGAGGAAGACGTTACTTCTGTTAGATCAGCAGGAGTCTGCAATATAAAGCCGGGTATTCTTCACTTTCGCAAATGGATTCCTGATTTTAACCCACATAAGCAAAATCAAACACTAGCGCAGGTTTGGGTTCGAATATATGATTAAGCTATGAATATTGGAGATCTAGAACTTTATTTGAGATTGCAAGTACCGTAGGTGATCCGTTATATGTTGATAAGGATACGTTAACTAGAAGCTTCGGGTTATATGCGAGGGTTCTAGTTGAGATTGATCTAGCAAAAACCCCACTCTATGAAGTTCGAGTTGAGAGAAATGACTATTTTTTCTCTGTATCAATTCGTTATGAAAAAATGCCATCATATTGCTCCTTTTGTAAAACGATTAGGCATGAGGAAGGAAACTGTAAGAAGAAGAAACAAAAAGAGATTAATGGAAATAATTCGAGCAAGGAAGTGGAAAATAATACAAAGCCAAAGTATGTTAAAAAGAACCCTGAAACAAAAACTGCAAGTGAAAAAAATAATGTTTCAGAGGTGACTTCCATCCGGGAGAACAATGAAGCTGATGTTGACCCTATTGGGGTTATGCGACCAAGCTTGGATAATCCGGAATTGGAAACTTCTATTGAAATACCTGACCCGAGTCACATTGAAGCTCCCCCACTGGCTTTAGAAGGTGATGAAAGCGACAATCAACCAAGAAATATAAGTGTTGAGGCTTTGGAAGATACGGGGGGTCAAAACACAGATTACTACACCTATTATGCAGGAGGATGATAATGTAAGTGTTGAGACACTATACAAGACTAATGAGGAAGGCCCTTCTTTTGAAGTAGTTCTAACCAAATCTCAGAAAAAGCGAGTTCGGGAAAAGGAAAAGAAAGCAGAGCTGGCTGAATCTAAGCCTTGGACTATGCGTCCGAGGAACGTTATCAACTCGTCTCAATGAGAACGCTATATTGGAACTTGCGTGGCTTTTGTAACTCTGACACGCAACTTGTTTTTTTACAATTATTGTCGTAAATTTAATCCGGAGTTTGTTTTTATTATGGAGCCATGGATCAACTTTTCGTCTATCCCGATCAACTTATGGACTAAGCTTGGTCTAAAGTTAGTGGCAGTTAATGATAGAGGTAATCAGCAGGCGAATTTATGGTGTTTATATGCTTCTAATGTTAAATTGGATGTCATCAATAATACTAGGCAGATGATTTCTTGTAAGGCTACTATGGGTGACATAGACTACTATATTTCCGGTGTTTATGCTGCAACTTCTTATCTTGCTCGTAGGTATTTGTGGTTTGATTTGACTGATTTGATGACTAAGATTAAGGGTCCTTGGTGTATTTGGTGATTTCAATGCGGTTTTGGGTGCTCATGAGAAGTCTAGCTTCCCTCCTCCATCAAGACTTTCTTGTCATGATTTATTGGCCTTCACGGAGACTAATGATCTTCATCATCTGGATACGAAGGGGGCGACGTTCACATGGTCTAATGGGCGCAAAGGAAAACATCATATGGAGCTTCGGCTGGATAGAGTTATTTGTAATGAGCAATGACTTTTGTATTGGGATTCTACGGTGTGCAGCACGCTTCCGCGGGTTAAATCTGATCATTACCCGTTACTGTTGGAGTCGTCCAAGGGAGATAAAACTTTCGCCTCTTCGTTCAAATTCCAAAGTATGTGGTTAAATCACTCGGGTTTAAGAGATGTGGTTAAGAATGCTTGGAAACAACAATTTTTTGGCTGTCCAATGTATGTGCTTATTCAAAAGCTAAAGCTTCTGAAGTCGGTGCTTAAGTGTTGGAATAGAGAGGTTTTTGGTGATATTCACCTGAAGGTCAGTGGTGTTATAACCGCTCTGGAAAACATTCATCGACCCATTGGGGAGGAGGGATACTTAGATGAGCTGCACCTGATAGAGGTTTAGGCTTCAAACAATCTGGTCGATGCTCTTAAAATGCAGAAAAATTTCTGGAGAGATAAGTCTAGACTTAAGTGGGTAAAGGATGATGATGCTTGCACTAAATTCTTTCACACCTACGCGAAGATAAGAGTGGATACTAACAAGCTTACTCATCTGAAGGCCAATAATGAGTTGTTGATTTCGTATAAGGAAGTTTCAAACCATGTGGTTTCTTATTTTCAACATTTATATGATGCAGATAGTGTTAATCTTTCCACAGGCTTCATCTTGAGGAATACTCGGAGAATGGTGTCCCTGGATGATAAAACTGGTCTAACTGCCATGCCAGACAAGCTAGAAATTAAAGATGCGGTGGATGCCATGAATGTTAATGGTGCTCCTAGAACGGATGGTTTCAGAGGTAATTTTTTCAGGGCATTCTGGGATATAGTAGGTACGGATGTGACTAACTCGGTTCAATTCTTTTTCCAAAATGGTTGTCTAATCCCTAATGCAAATCATATCCATGTTATTATCATACCTAAAGATCCAGGTGCTGATGTGATTGAGAAATTTCATCCCATTTCCCTGAACAACTTACATTTCAAGATTATTGGCAGGGTCTTAGCAAACCATCTGACCCTAATAGCTTCAAAGCTGATTTTTCCGCAGCAAAGAGCTTTTCTCAAAGATAGAGATATTTTTGACTGCATTGGTATTACTTCTGAGGCAATCAACATGCTTGATTACACGTGTTTTGGAGGTAATATTTCTCTTAAATTTGATATCAGAAAAGCTTTTGATACTTTAAACTGGGAGTTCATTATTCAGGCGCTTCAAGACTATGGTTTTTGCGATACTTTTTTGGGGTGGATTCGGTCCATCTTGAACTCGGATAAGCTGTTAATTGTGATCAATGGAAAGGCAATGGGCTACTTTAGCTGTAAGAGAGGAGTGCACCAGGGTGACCCTCTATCTCCTATTATGTTTTTCTTGGCGGAAGATGTCCTAAGAAATGCTATCACCAATGCGTTTACGCAGGGCAAGGTACACCGTATTTCTTCTCCGAGAGGTACAATCTTTCCTTCTCATGTCATGTACGCGGACGACATCATGGTTTTCTGCAGAGGCACTAAGCGAGACATTTGGGTGTTAATGGATATTTTTGAGGAGTATGGTCAGAACTCGGGCCAATTTATAAGTGCGGAAAAATGTACTTTGTATGCTAGCAAACATGCTTATGATAGAATTTCTGTTGTCGCATCTTCTTATAATATTCCGATGGGTATTCTGCCTTTTAGGTATCTGGGAGTCCCTATTTTTCGTGGTAAGCCAAGAGAAATTCACTTTCGAGACATTATGGATAGAATAAAACTAAAATTCTCATCCTGGAAAGGTAAGTCATTATCTATGATGGGTAGAGTGGAGCTTGTTAATTCGGTAATTGCCAGTTCAGCTCTGTACAACTTTCATGTTTACAAATGGCCTACATCTCACATTCAAACTCTTGAAAAGTGGGTCAGAAACTTTGTCTGGTCGGGAGATATTAACATTCTGCATCACAATACCGTTACTTGGGACAAGGTGTATCTCCCAGTGAATGAAGGTGGTCTTGGTATCAAGTATATGAGGAGCCTGAATTACGCTGCACTGATGAAAATGACCTGGAATCTCATGGAAGTAAACTCTACCTTTGGAAAATTCATTAAGGTTCTTTTTGTAGGAGCGGCTTATAAGAAATCTTCCATTTGGTATGGTGTCAAACATCAATGGAGTATCATTCAAGAAAACTCAATCTGGTTAGTGGGTAATGGAAAAAACATCGATTTATGGAATGATCACTGGAACACTAATATGGACCTTTTGATTGCGGATTACTTGGAGATGGATAACTCTAATCTTCACAACTCGGTAGCGGAGTTTATAGTTGATGCGGAGTGGAAGATTCATTCTTACATGCCGGAGATAACTGGTCAAATTCAGCAGTGGATTAAAGAAACGCCTTTTGCTTTACACATCGAAGACAAGCAAGTGTGAAAGGTAAGTACTTCTAGTGATATTAGTATGAAAGATGCTTATAATTTTCATAGACCTAAGGAAATAGAAATGCTGTATTACAAAGATTTATGGTCCATAAAGATTCCTCCTCGTCGTGCATGTACGGTGTGGAAGGTTTTGCATCATAGAATAGCTACGGATGATAATGTAAGGTACTTTGGGATGGATACGGTGAACTGTTGCAATCTCTGTCAAACTCCCTACTGTGGTTAATCTCAAAGCCACATGTTTTTTAGCTGTGTGTTTGCTACTGCGCTCTGGAATTGGATTATGCAGGTTTTCATCCATCGGCTTGACTGCTCTAATGTGCATTCGATTTTCACCTCTGTGAGAGGTTTTGTGGGCTGTTCTCAAACAAGGAACCTGCTTTGGATTGCAGCGGTCAGCTGCATTTGGACCATTTGGTTTTTCCACAACAAGTTAAGGTTCGATCATCGTGTTATCTCTTCTCAACAGGAAATCACTAACATGTCTAATCTGGTTGTGGAGTCTAGTAGGCACAGCGGAGGTTTTTTTTTCTACACGTATGCAGATAAGAGAATATTGGATCTCCTAGGCATCAAGAAGCGGGCTCCTAAAATGCCAAGAGAAATTGCGGTCAAATGGCACCCTCCGGCTCAGGGTTGGATTAAAGAAAACATAGATGGTTTCTCTTTAGGCAACCCGGGTCTGTCTGGATGTGGTATGGTTTTTCGCGACTCAAATGGGCTAGTGAAAGGCTATTTAGCGCAAAATCTGGGAATCAGCAACTCCATGTTTGTTGAGCTATGGGGGGAAATTTATTCCTTTCGGTTAGCCCGTACAAAGAGAATTAACAGGATGTGTTTGGAGTGCGACTCCACCTTTGTAATACAAGCTATTCAAAAACCGAAATTAATGTCGTGGATGTTAAAGATGCACTGGAATAACTGTTTGAAGTTCGCCTCCTCCATCCGGCTCATCTGTACTCATGCTTTTCGTGAAGGTAACTCGGTAGCTGATTTACTGGAAAAATATGGCGCTTCGGTGGAATCACGTTAGTGGACAAGTCCTCCAAATTTCGCGAGACGGAACATTTCAATAGATAACTCTATACTCCCGTTATACATATTTTGTAATATGTAACTTTTGGTTTTGTGTTTTTCTTTGGTTGGTTCGTTCTCTTTGTTTGTTTTTGGAGGTAAGGATTAGCCCCCCTCCTTTTTTCTTGGTTTAATAAAGTTCTCTTTTCCAAAAAAATATAAAAATAAATAAACAATTTTCTTATGATAAAAAAAAAGTTGTTTGGAATTTGAATATGCTTAGAAATGCCTATCAATTGTTTATGAAATTGACTGAGTTGACTCGGTGAGTCATTGAGTAAGATGAGTCACATATATGACTCAGACAAGTCAGAACTAGTGGGTAGTGGACCTGTTTTATGGATCGGGTTGTGGGTTAACCCGATGGGTCTGGCATAATGGGCTTGGGCTTAGGGATAGATATCCTATTTTGAGTTTTTGGACCACTTATGGTCCGAATTAGCTTCTGGTTCCTTTTTCAAAGTTGTAGGGTTTTTCGAGGGATTTTCGATGATGCCCAAATTGACCCTATTTGGATTAGAGGATATTGTTTTATCTCAAAATTGCTTATTACCAGGTTATGGAACTAGTAATAGAGTTAGAGCCAGGGCTGTCAACGGCACTAAACGAAACAAATAATGGCTTTGCCGCTACCGTTGCCGTTAAAATTGGCGGTTAACCGTTATCCGCTAATTGCCGACGGAATTGTAAAATTAGTTCCATTGTCGTTATGTCGGACTTATCGGTTAACGGTTAATTTTCCGGAATTAACCGGAATGTCACAGGACAACACAAAAACAGTTCTAAATCCAAACAAACAACTTGTTCACAGAAAAAAAACATACAGATGTTCATGTTCTAAACCAAATTACATGTTCAGATCATCACAGTGTTCTATCAAAAGAAAAAAACCAAGTTTTTGCAAAAGAAAAGACAAAGGATTAAAGGAAGTGCCAACTGCATATGCAAATGCATTCCTCCATCTCCAAATTCTCCACTGCCAAATGCCAATGCCAACTGCATATGCAAATGCATTCCTCCTTAGTCCTCAACTTCTGCAATAAGCCAATAAAAGTGGAAATATCAGTGCAAAGTGGCAATGTCAGTGCAATCACAACTATCAGTAAAAGATTAAGATATAAGATTTAAGTAAACTTACTAGTAACACAACTATTTCTCTCACTGAGAGTGAGATCTGGCAGCCAATCACCCAAACAAAGCAAAGCTTCAACAAAATCTGGATCTAATGAACTCCTGTGAGATGTGAGAACTATGCATCAGCTATAATTGGATTTTCATCTACTTGTATTTCGTCTACTGCTTCTTCTGTTGCAACAGCAGCAGGTGGTGGTGATTGATTTCCTGATTGTTGAACTTGAGATGCAGAAGGTAATTGAGATGCAACTGAAAGTGATTGAGAGGGATGACTTCTTTTTGATGAACCAACGTAATTGGATGCTCCTCCGCTTTGGGTCATGATTAATTTCACGAATTGAAAACCCTAACTTCAATTTTCAGAAACCCTAAATTGAAAATTTAGTTTTTAGGATTGAAATTAAGCTCGAAATAAAAATGAGAAGATAACCCTAGTTTTCTAATCGAATGAAGATGAGATTTTGCTTGAATTGAAAGGAAGGAGATGAGGGGTGAGTTTTTCTTCTCTGGTTTGGTCGAGTTGAAGAAAAGAAGAAGAAGATAATGATTCATTCGATTTGAGTATAGCCTAGGTATAGAATGTTACAGTGCTAGGTACACGTTAGCGGTTAACGGAACTAAGGCTAACGGAAATAGGTCTTCCATTGCCGTTACCGTCGGATAAAATTAACCGCTACATTAGTGGTAACGGGTAACGGATAACGGTATAACGGAACTAAACGTAACGGCAACCGGGTAATCGATTACGGCTAACGGTTAACGGGTTTCCATTGACAGGCCTAGTTAGAGCCATTAGTTAGTGCACTTATTTTATAACTAGATAATTGTATGAGAGTATGTTATGAGTCTTGTGTGAGCCTTTTGGCTAATCTCTTAGAGATCTTCCGTGATTGACATTTACTCTTTATTAACAAGGATTGATTCAAAAGATGAACCAGTGGATTGTACATATCGAGGTAGGCGAGGCATGTCATCAAAAGAGGTGGAAACTCTGTAACCTTCTTGTAATCATTAAGTTTACCTTATTTGCGAGCATGATGAGTCTTTAATTTCTGAAAGCATATTGTTTGTAATTTTAATGGGTATGTTGTGTGATATGCGTTGTGTGATTTCCCCGCGAAGAGTGTCTGTGTTTCCCCATATCTCTTGGCTAAGTTTTTAGTAGGGAAATGCTATGTTGTTCGAATATTACCTAGTAGCCCGGATTTACCCCGGATAAATAGTATTACTTTTTATGGTCTTAAGATAGTAGTCCGGCTTTACCCCGGTTGAATATTACCTAGTAGTCCGGCTTTACCACGGTTAAATATTATATATACTACATTTTATTTGGAAAAGTCACTCTGTGCATATCATACTTGATTGATCAGTCTTAGCAGTATGACTAGGTTACTATGACCTTGACTTAGGAAGAAATTCTAGGTTCATGACTGGTTTGGGCCTTTTGTGAACCTGCCGTGCGGGGTCAGATCATAGTAATCAAAAACTTATTATATTCTAGACTAAGATGGTGGAAATTGGATTTATGAGGTGTACGCATTCCATGATAATATCTTACAGTACCTGGGTTCATGCTATCATTTGAGAATTGAGTTATTCCTAGCATCTTCTCCTCCATTGAGTGAGACGAGATTGGGATAACATATGTTTAGGTTGTTTAATTCGTATCTCGTAGATCCATCCGGTGGTGGATCTTTCACGGATATTGCCACTATGGACGCAATATCTGGGGAGGCGAGTTGAAGCAATCTTCTGCTCTATGTTGTGTGTAAAATATGTTTATCATTTTCATTAGTAGAACTGTGATGCATGTTAGTGATTACTTGAAAGTTATATTGACATCCACTGAGCCCCCTTTTTGGGATGATGTGCTCACTCGTTTTCACTCCAATATCAGTTTTCAGATAAGACGATGTACGTGAAAACTTCCGTTTCAGTATCCTAGAGCTTTATCGATATAGAGATATCGTGTATTATTTATTATATGTATCTTTATTTTGTAAAACAACACATTATTGTATTCATATCTATCAGAAGGAAATTCATCTATACAATATTAGAGAGTTTGGGTTTTATTGATAGAACTTTATGAAATTATGATTCTTATGATCAATAATCTAGATTTGATACTTCAGTTAGGTTGTAATCCTATTAGCTAGGTAGGTTTAGTATTTGGGGCGTCACAACTAAACTTAAAACGTAAATATCTATTTTCATAATTACTATTAATTAGTTAGCTAATTCTTGATTAGATCTTTTAATTACATGTTAAATAAAGTTATATTATTACCAACTCTAATATATCACTAAGGGATAACATTTTTACTACGGAAAGGTTCATTCAGTGACGAGGTCCGGTAATTCAGGTCAACAGTAAATGGTGAAGTCAATGGCGATGGTCAACGTCAAGTTGACTAATTTCTATTCCATCTTCCGGGTCTCGTATCTTCTTCATTCGGTATCCGATTTACACGTTCGAGTAGCCCATTTCGCATAAATTTCGAGGCATATTCAATGATACTAGTTTCGTATGTAGATCATTGTTAGATTAATCTCTATTAATTAACGTTCGTTTTAAACTAATCGAGTTATTATCGGCTAATTCATCACTTGACCGGTCTAATAACGTTGACGAGCTTGAGGGTCCTTACACTATGACTATGTCAAACTGTAAGTGCACAGTGCCTTATTGTATATAGTGGAAATAAAGGTCGATCCTCAGGGACAAGGTGGGTGTAAGTTGAAGCCACTGTCTTACTAAAACTGATTTGAAACAAGAGTAACCAAAAAAGGGGGTTGTTTTCCGATACGGATAGGTGATGGTAGTGACTGAGATAGTAAAACAGAATACAAAGTAATGATAAAGAGGATTCTAGGATTGTCAAATACACCACTAAATCACATTATGTATTCAACTAATTATACTACTCTTGTCCTTGTAACAGATAAGGGAGAAGTGTCAAGTCTACCACTTACCTAAGGTGTTTCACCAATGGATAGTTCAATCACAACTAAAGTATCTTTCCAAAGCACTAATTGTCTTCTCAGGGCACAATTATTCTAAGGATCAATAATAGTCTGGTTAAGCTTGAGTTGCAGCATAATCAACACAGTGGGATTCTAACTACAATGGATACATGGCATACACTATGAAAGCAAAATGTTGACGTACTAAGATTCAATTCTATCTTAAAACAATTTAAACATTCAGGAGTAACATAAACAGTATGAATAACATAACATAGAGTCATGGTTTCTTCTAAACCATAGTTATGAATTTAAAACATTATGATAATACTGAAAACAAACATAAACTACTACTTGGTGCACCGGCTAATCCGGGCATAAATTTTACATCACACTGCCTTTTCTATTTATACACAATTTCCACTTAGAAATTTGATAATTAGAGAATACCCACTCACCCAAAATATATTTTCCGATAAACCCCTTCTGTAATTCAACTTTACAACTCCTTGATTTGATGTTTACTTTTGCTGTGAAGTAACCCTAGTCTTATCTCTCTCAATCATAGATTCCAGGGTTACTGTTTTTGATAAGGCAGAAGATAAGATGGAGAGAGATAGAAACTAGGAGATTGATTGATGGCTCTTTAGAAGGTGGTTGTGCTCAGAAGTGATCGGGAAAGGAAGTGATTGATGGAGGAGAAATGGTGGTTCTGCAGAGTCTGTAGGGAAGAAGAAACGAAGTGAAGGAGATTTTTGGTTTCTACCCGTACAAGGGAATGGATATAAGGTACTCTGGTGTGAGGCGGGACTAGAAATTGTCGATGTACCGCTAGGATATGCCTCGGATGATTAGCATATGAATTGAATCTGACGGCTCATGTTGGAAACAGATTAGGCTTTGGGTTTTATCACTTGGAAAATCTTATTCTAGGATCAAACCTTCTTCAAAGCTAGTATCTCAAGCCCACTTCTAGTTTTAGGTCTTTCAAACAACATTCTTCACATGCGGATGAGGTGCAAACAATATTCTTCACTACTTTCTAGTGGGATCTTTGTTGTCTCTCTTCCGTTGTCATCAATTCTTTGCTTCTTTTGGCCTCTCCATTCATCTGAGCTTTATTTAGTACCTTAAAACACAAAGTTAATTTGTAAAAGTATTTATTCTTGAAAACAATGAAAACATGGAATTTGGGATAATATATGATTTTAAAGCGCAAAAGATGAGATAATTTCCAATAAAAAGATGTAAAAATATGCACTATTTGGCATTCATCAAATACCCCCAAACGGCCAAACCTGAATTTAACTTATCCTCAAGTGAAACAGAAATTAGGAAATCCTAACTATACCACTGTCGCTGGTTTATCGAATGCATTTAGCGTATGCACTAAGCCTTTTAAACCTCTAGGTGTCCCTAGTGGACGAGTTGTAGTCTCGTGAGGGTTTACCAGAGGTATACCCACAAAACCTTCTCAAACTTCAGAGCGTATCAGAGTCCTAAGAATCCAAGGAGCTATGAGGACATAGAGTTTCTGCATGCTAGTAATAAGAAGTTAGAACTACCAAAGAACGCATTCTCATCCTTAAGAGTTGAGCGAGAAATAACCATATCATATGAAGGAATTCGGGTTCGAGAGTGATCACAAGCCTCGACTTCTGCCTCACCAATAGGGTTTTATGATAATTGCACTCAAAAAGACAGTTTTTTTAGTCTCTCATGCGTGCAGACGTGAATAAAAAGAGAAATCCTGCACACGTTGAATGGTGGGAAGGAAAAACCTTCCGAAATAATTTCTGGAGACTCCAAAAAATTGTAGACAAAAAGAATCTTTTTCTGATGATCTCTAAGAAAGGAAATCAATCATTAGCAAGGATATGAGTATTCACTTACCTTCACATCCAATCGGCAATCAACACCACTCTCACAACATCCATAGAATCATCTTCAATCTTTGGTCTTCGGTCTTCAACTGTTGATGATGAACTTCTTGAACTTCGTAAAACCTTGACAGTTTCTGATTTTTCTCTTCAATTTCCTCGTTGCTTGAATTTTCCTCTTAAATTCTTCTTCTTTACTATGGTGTTATTTAAACAAAACTAAGAAAATATACTACAATAATTATTATTTTTTGATGTTCTTTTTTTTTTATTATTTTTTTATTATTTTTTTATTATTTTTTTTTATATATTACTACAAACTGAAAATAACAAAATAATAATGAAACTACTAAATCCATGGATGAAGGACTTTATCACTAAATTCTTCACAACCTGTATTGTCTTGATTTTATGAACTTCACTAATTCTCATCTTATTTTCTTTTCTTTGCTTTTGTGAAATACCTCTTCAAATGTTTATAGAATTCTGCTCTTTGTACTGTATCTTCACTTTGAATGAGAATTTTACTTTTCCTTGTATTATTGCATGTAAACCTTAGACTATTTCAACTTTCTTCATAGAATTTGACGTTGCTCTGCTCGTTGATGATGATGTGTTTCTATGGATCTGTTGATGTTGTCGAGTGAGAGAGACTGGTGTTAACTGTAAATCAAACTACAAGAAGGAGTTTTCATCTTTAGACGGCATCCTCATGATTGATGGAATTAACACTCAAGAGATCAAAAATAGTGCTGAAAATGGTGCGAAGTTGGGTAGCTCACCATTCCTACCCGGAATTTACGTACGGTGACACACACTCTAAAAGGACTTTTTAGATAGTCACAAAAAATTGAAGGTCGGTGCCTCGCTTGATGTAAAAATAGGTATTTTCCACTAAGGGTGATCACAACTCTACTACCAAATATCTTTGCAGCACCTAATTTTCCCACTGGCATGGTCAAATCCAACTTTAACGATCTAACAACTAAGAAACCTGATTGTGTTCTCCATTACTTCCAAGTTCATTTATTTCGGTCAGACTCTCTATGTAAACATAGCTAGAAGCATGCTAGTGACTCTAAAATCTCTAAAAGTTGAGGTTTTATGCAAATATGTTGAAAAAAAATTGGTTTTTTTTTTAAATGCAAAAGACTAAAAACTTTATAAGTAAAACACTCCCCCAAACCTAAATTTAACATTGTCCTCAATGTTTCGACATATAAAAGATTTTAACAGTAACATACCATGAGAACCATGCTGATTAGAGAAAAGGGAAGAGGTTATCGGTATGTCGGTGAAAGCAAGATTAGAGCTTCATTATTCAAGGCTAGAATCCAAAGATAACTCAGTTGATGTCATATTGGATTAGCACACATATATACAAGAAGATCTTAGAGAATATAATTACCTACTAGATTATACAATGATAATTCACCATACACCAACAATCGAAAGAGTTGAGGATCAACCCAAAAGACGGAATGCAGAAATTTTAACAGCCTCACACAATTATAATATGACAGAAATGAAAGTGAGACTGCAAAACAAAATGAGCTACCTCCAAACCTGGATTTTTCAACAGATATACTTTTGGACACAAAATCTCGTAGTTTTGGAGGTTCATCATGCACAATGTCTAGTTCAAAATGAACTATGTTAGGAACGGGCAAAGAAACAAGAGCGCATTCCAACTATGGCTCCTTAAACATATTATATTGAGCTGCAAAATGTTCCAAAAGAATTTGAGAAGCACACAGTTCCAATCCTAGATTAGGTATTCTCAGAAAAGTTGGTTTTACAATATTGTTACAAACCGAATCTAGGTTGGGTGCAAGATTACCAGTTTGTGACATGGGTAGGGAAGCAGGTACATCTAAATTTTTTCCATGTATAAGCCACTAGTACAATCACACACTTTCTCTAAGCCAGAAACATATATATCATATTCATTTTCATAAAACAAATCATCAAGCCCCAGTTCATAAGCATTATCATCCAAAACCTTTATTTCATTCATGAGAAAATCAGAGGGAACAACACACTGTGTTCTAGGAAGGGAATCAGATGTAATTAAGTTAAATTCATTTTTAGGCCCAAAAATATCACTACGCAGTCTAGTTTTTCCCAATTAAGAAATAAGTAGTGCTCTATCATGCCCACGGTCATTGAAAAAATCATCAAACCCTAATTCAGTATCATCAGCATCCAAAGTACCCAAATCAGTATTAGAAGAAGAATCATATTGCGACCTAGTCAGGGAATAAGACACATTACAATTATTTTCATGCATAAGGTTATTAATGTCAACAGATAAATCAATCTTTTCTAAGTCATGCTCATCTTCACAAAATAATTGCACAGGCTCCAGATCAGTATCAACATCACATGTATATGGAATACTAGAAGAAACATCATCCATGAAGGTCGAGGAAGAGAAGCCTAATATTTTTGAACCCAAAGGTTCTATAATATTTTCAGCATAAACATGTTCTTCTAACATAACATCATAATCATCATCATCATAACAGAAATGTGATGCCCTATTTGTGATAATAGTGTCCCTAGTCCACTCATTTACCTTTGGATTAGGGTCATGTTCAATATCAGTAGCTTGAGTACGAATATATATACTATTTTCAAAATTTATTTTAGGGCTAACAATCATTTCATCCTGAAATTCTTCCCTCTCCTTATTTTCTAAATGAAGCGGATTCATTTTTAAAAATGTATTAAGTTGTTCAATGGAAGGAGAGTCTTCAACAATAGGTATCCTCATAACATATGGATATTCAATACATGGTTGAGCATGAGGTTCACTACAGAAAGGAAATTCAAAAGCATTGCCATATGTTTTATCATCCAATAAGTTCAATTCCAACCCAACATTATTTTGTTCGATGAGTATGAGATTTTTCTCCACAGGTTGCCTGCAAGAGGTCAGGGAAGTACAAAACTGTGGTGAATGATACATGTGTGCATGGTCATTAGGATCTATGAAATACTGATCGCAACCTTCGAAAGGTTGATTATGGTCCCAATGACTACCATCTTCATAACCAGTGGGTATTTCATATCTTGGATTTCCATGGTATTCTCTAGATTGCCTAAAATCATGCAAAATATAACAGTTCTCAACAAGAGGGCCTAAGCTACCACATAAAGTACAAGCATAGATTTCAGATTGCTTAGGTGAATTAGATGCGACTGATTTCTCATGAATTTGCATTTTTAAAGCTGTAATTTGAGCTTCTAACTGATCCAAAAGTGACAAATGTGGGAGTTGGGCACTGTAAAGATGTTCATTTTCACCCTGTGGTGGATGATACATGTGTGAATAGTTATTAGTGTCCATGTATTGAGGCTCAAGACTATGAAAATGTCCATAACAATCCTTATAACTATTGATATCATGGTTTATGGGAGACTCATAATGTGAAGCATGCCCATAAGCAAGTTCTCTAATGGATTTGTGTTCATCCCCAGTTGCAGACCAAAATCCTTTTTTTTTTTTGAAACAAATCTATTCTAAATGTTACTAACAAGTCCCAAACAGAATGCATGCAAAAACTATATCTAAGCTACTAGGGCTAAATGCAACACACACAAGATTACACTAACAAAAACTAACATGAAAAATTAAAAAAGGATGCTACTGTGACAATGGCAGGGAGCTGTGACGTCTATCAATCATGAACTGGGTTTCTACAGGATTATGGCAATAAAAATATGTTAACTAATGAGAGGCCAACTCGTATTTGTCAACAAAATATGAATCTCGGTCACTAACCCAATATCAAAACCATTCAGGCTAAGCAATTACAAAGCAGAGACGTCATTTTGTTATAGTGTCTAGAAACTTATAAGACTTTGCTAAACTGAATATTGATAATTTTTGTGTAGCTTTTGTGGTAGTTCGATCTGGTATCGCCGGGACAGAGCCGGGCATTGGTCACCACAACAAACTCGCTCCTCTCCTATTGTCGCAAATTTATGAGCACCTGATAATGCTCAAGGGAAAATTTTAGTATCCAGATATGTATATACAAAATAAAAAAACAAATGAATCAATCCTAATAACAACTATAGAAAATGAAATGATATGCACTAAAAAATTTATCATTACCCATTTCAGCCGGCACATTTCAGCCGAGACATGGAAAAATAATTGCGAAAATCTTAAAAGTTCAGCTGATGACAAAAAATGAAAGGTATTTAGGGACGCCTCTATTCTTTGATAATAATAGAAAAGAGAATTTTGAACCTCTTCTTCAAAGGTACTATGATACTCTTCAAGGCTGGAAATCGAAACTTCTCTCACTGGCAGGGCGGACAGTGCTAATAAAATATGTTCTTCAAGCTTACCCTACTTACCAAATGCAAGTTTTAACATTACCCAAAGAGACTCTTGATCAATTAGACAGAATACAAAGGAACTTTTGGTGGAAAAAATATGGGGTAAAAAGACAAGGCGGTTTTATAAAAGCTTGGGCTGGTATCTGCAAACCCATATCGTAATGGGGGCTAGGCATTAAAAACCCTCACCAGTTCAATTTAGCCCTTATAACCAAATTATCCAGCAGACTAATCTCTGAACCAGATCAATTATGGGTTAAACTTCTAAAAGAAAAATACTTCCCAAACACTAATCCACTAGAATCTTCTAGAACTTCTAATCTTTCCTGGATTTGGACTAGTATCCAAAAAGGTCTGAATCTTATAAAGGGTAACTTCGTGTGGAAAGTTAAAAATGGAGAGTCAGCAAAAATTTGGGAAGACAGATGGATTCATAATGAAAATATAATTCAACAACCGGCGGATAGAGGAGACCAAGTTCCAAAAACTGTAAAAGAGCTTATCACTCCTGGAAACAGTTGGGATACATAAAAATTAGATGAATACTTCAGTCCTGCAATTAAAGAAAAAAATCCTTGCAATCTCAACTCAAAATGAAGATAAAGATAAAATGAAGTGGAGGCACCATTCTTCATGAGCTTTCTCAGTGAAAAATATCTATAATTTTCTTAACAACCAGGATCAAGAAGTTGACACTATGGTTGATTTTCCTTGGAAGAAATTATGGAAAATTAAAACAATTCCAAGAATTAAATTATTCCTTTGGAAATTAGTGCAGAAGGCTCTACCAACTTCAAGTAGACTTGCATCTCATATGGACAATATTTCTGCTGACTGCCAGATGTGTGACGCTCAAATTCAAGAAAACGAGCAACATTTATTCAGGTTTTGCCCCTTTGCGAGAGCCATCTGGTTTGGGGTTTCGTTAAGATTTATTAACAACCCAAGTCCTTTCCCTGACTCAATATGAAATTGGGTTAAAAAATGGATAGAAGACCCGAACTATGCTCAAATCTCAGACAAAATTGCTACAGTCCTCTGGTTTATGTGGAAATACAAATGTTCAGTTGTCTTCGAAGGAAAGGATCCTAACCCGACAATGCTGATATAGATGATAAAAAAATATCTACACTCAGCATCTTCAATATCAATCGCGAAAAAAAACTTCAGCTAGAAATGGAGTAGTATCAACTCCAAATTGGAATACAATTAACACGGATTGGATAATTTTTATAGACGCGACTTTTAAGAAAGAAGATCTTTAAATGGGTTTTGCCTTTATCTTATATATTCATTGGACCAAGAGGAATTCATGTATATCGAAGCAGGATCAGATAAAGCAATGACAGATGTTCATGCAGAAGCAAAGGCAATGCTTAAAGCTACATCTTGGTTAAGAAATAATATTTTATCCAGTGTTTCAATTATCACTAGGGCTGCCCATGGTTCAATTTGGTTGGTTTTCTGCCAAACCCAAGGACCAAACCAATATCTCTTATAACAAACCAAACACCAAACCAGACCATGCTCGGTTTAGAATATTAGAAACCAGAACCGTCCCATCGTGTTTTTTTTTGGTTTTTCTGGGTTTTTTGGTTTTTTTTAATAGACTTTCATTTTTAACTCATAAATCAAAATTGTAAATCAAATCATCAAAATTAGATATATTTTGAACTATAATTTCTTTACTTATGGGTATACTCATTAAATCATACTCCCTCCGTTCCTTTTTAATAGGCTGGTTTTGTTTTTAGAGAAAATTAAGGAAATTAAGAGAACTAATCATTGAAATTGGTCCTCATGACACTTGTCAATAAAAGTCCCCATGACACTTGTAATGAAAAGAAGTTAAGAGAAAAGTGGCCCCACAAAATTAATGTAACATTTGACTTTCCCAATTAGGAAACCAACCTATTTTTTTGAAACATTTATTTATAGAAACCATCCTATTAAAAAGGAACCGAGGGAGTATATATTATACATATATAATTCAACATTAGATACATTTTCAATTATATTTTCTTTATTTATAGATATACTCATAGAAGTGAATATATGTTGTACTATGACAAAAAGTTTGCTACATATTATTATGGCTTTTGTCGGTTTTTTTTTGTTCTTATTCTCGATTTCTTTTTTGGTTTGGTTTTTTTGGATTTTTGGTTCTTTTGTGACATCAATCCAAAACCAACCACCTAGAATCGGTTTTCTCGGTTTTTGGGTCTCTTGGTTTTTGGATTTTTTGGTCTCTGGTTTTCTGGGTTTTTTTGTCGGTTTGGACCAGTTTGGTTCGGGTAGAAAACCGAACAATGGGAAGCCCTAATTATCACGGATTGTAAAATTATTGCTGATTTCATTAACAAGAAGTGAAGGAAATATCTTGGGAAGCTGAAAACACAATAAAAGAAGTTGAAGCGAATCTGGATAACCTTCCTCAAGCCAAGGTAAGATATATAAACAGAAAATACAACTCAACGACGGATTCATTAGCTAAGGAAGCAAGAGCCTAAAACATTTATCTTTACATATTAGAGAAAAAATTTGTAAGTCAAGTATTTTTGAGAAAAATGATGTTGTAAACCTATTATACTACATTACTTGATTTATAATATCTTATCTTTTCATAAGAAAAAAATAAAAAAAAGGAAAGATATGCACTAGTATACAAAAAAAAAAATAATTGAACTACTCTAATCTACTAACTCCGAAAAAGTACTCTACTATTTATTAGATGATGATGATATGACATATACAATGAAACAAAATGCAGCTAACTACAGAATGCAACTACATACAAGTTCAGAATGGGAAAAGCAAACTAATAAGATTTCACTTTGTAAAGAAAAATGAATAGACTAAAAGGTACGTATTAACTGCACTAAGCTATCATTAAGTAAGTAACCATATGGGGTTAGCCCAGTTTTTCAGGAGCCTGACCCTCAAGGAGGAGGTTAGGAGTTCGAGTCTCCGCTCAAATATTGGGGTACTCGTGTAATTATACTAACTTTACTATGGGGTTCATGGGGCCGAGTTTGCTCAGTGGGAAGTAAGCTGGTGGCTACGCTGCCAGGGGGCAGGACGAGCCTATGCCTAGTTTAAAAAAAAAAAAAAAAAAAAACTATCATTGAGTAAGCTAAAGATAGTGGAAATAAATTACATGAGTATGAAAAGCTAAGCTATTAATAATCTAAACTATAAATTACAACTAACAAGGACTATGAGACACCAAATGGATATTATGCAGTCTGTACAGAAACTATGCAATAGCTACAGGACAAAACTCAAAACAACAACTAATCTTAATCTAATATATACAAGCTACTGATCTAAAATGGTTACAATCTAATTTATTTATTTATTTCATAAAACCCTAAATTATATTAAAGATAAAACTCATGATGGGATCGGTTACACAATTGAGTCATTCTCAACGATCTATCGATCTTACAATCATCAGAGACAAAGTTGTTTAAAGAGTTACAATAGAAATTCATCAACTGAATTCTAACCATTTCCTGTATCTGAATCAAAAGTAACAGAAGAATCGTAACATGTTTAAATGGCCATTTTTTGTTTGGAATGAAAGCCAAACCTATTAACAAATCTGCATCTAGCAGAAATGTTAGGATCATTGAGAGATCCAACCATTTCTCAAGGTTTAAATCAATTACAAAGTAACAAAGGTACCACAAGTGTCTGAATCGGTCAGGAACTACTAGAATCGGTATCGGGATCGGTCGGATACTGCTGGAATCGGTCTGAATCGGTTTCTGAATATCGGTCTTGGAACTGGTTACTGCTGTTGCTGTTGACGATGTAGAAGAAGACACAGGTGATGAAAGAACTCTTGATCTTTCTGATGTTGTTGTTGATGTTAATTCCATCGAAGTTGCTACCGGTATTGTTGGGTATGTAGTTGTTGTTCCAAATAGAGTTATTGATAATACAGAAGATGAAAAAATTCTTTTACAAAGAACAAGGATCATTCTCTTTAACAACATCACCATGGGATATATCAAAACCACAACAAAAAGCCAGTAGAGGAAGAAATCAACAATAGAACAATAAAAGCTCCCAAAATCAGAAAAATCTTAGATCTAGAAGTTGAAAAAACAGAAGAAATAACAAAAACAGAGATCGATTAAACTAAATTTATATCTAGGAGGAGGAGATAAACAACGGTAGAATAAGGTAAAGAGGATGATCCGCTCAGACCTGCTCCAAATGAGCCGATCTGAGCAGTTAGAGATTTAGAATTTTAGGGTTTCTAGTATTTTGATTTTTTAGGAAAGAGAAAGCGGATTTTGTTACCTCGAGGACCTGATTTTTTAGGAAAGAGAAAGCGCAGTTGTTACAATCTAAATTATGCTACGGAATGATGGTACTCTAGAACTACCACTAGCTAACAAAGGGGGAGCTCTCTCTCTTTCTCTCGCTCCATCGCCCAAAGTTTCTGAAGAAAACTTTTCTCGCCGGCAAGCTCCAAACTGCTCAGATCTACTTGGATCTTCAAATATCTAAATAGATCTGAGCAATATTAGCCTAAATCTAAAATCTTTATTAGTTTTAATTAGATCCGTAGATTAGACAAGGAGTTTCTCTCATAGTTCACCTCTAACCCTTAATTTCATTATGTTGATTCCTCCTATTCTCGGCTAAATCTGCTGGTTTTCCGGCCTAATTTCACTTCAGTAATGCTTCGATTGATAGATGTAGTCTTCTTTATCTTTCAATCATGGGATTTCATCTTTATTTGGCTGCTGTGTTGTGACATGGGGGAGACGTATCAGAACCATAAAATCGCGATTTTGTTCGATTTATCGTCGTATCCTCTACCTGGCTATTTTTGCCTCTTTTCTGGATTAACTCTCAATAACAATAAGGCTTTCAAAATTAACCCCTTTCAATTCAGAACCTTTCCCTTACCTTTTGTGTTGCCAATTTGTATTTAATCCTTCTTGTTGATGTCTCCATACTAAACCTTGATTATGATACCACATCAATCAGATCTAATGCTTTTCACACCTTTATCCCAATTCATAAACACAACCCATTGTTGCTAAGTTCCTCCGGGGTGTTTATTGGGTCTAAGATTTTTCCTTGCGATATTGAAGTCTCTATGTGTTGTTTGGTCTTGTTCCTTCTTGTAGGAGTGGTGTTGTTGCCTGTTGCTGGCTGTTTTCAATTTTTGAAAGGCTTTTTGCCTTGTTCAGAAGATTTGGTTTTTTTCCTTTCGTTCAGATGTAGACTTTTTTAGTCTGTGTTTTGTAGTGGTTCTAGATTTATATTTGGAGAGACTCTGTTGTTGTGATTTGAGATCCAAGACAATTTTGGTGATGGCGAGGTAGTGCTTTTTACAGGGGTCATAATCTTTTATTAGAAAAGTAGACATTTTGCACCCAATTGAGTTTGTTACCGTCCATTTTTTTGGCTCGGTTAGGAAAACTTATAGCCTCTTTTGATATTTCTTCCAAACCTCTTTTGGGTGGAATCTATGAAACTTCGGTTTTTCTTCAACCTCTACTTTTTGGAAAACATTCGGACAAAGAAAGGAAGAATAAACCAAAGAAAAATGAGGAGAAGGGAAAGGAAATCTATATGAATTTTTCGCAAGGCAGTATTTGCAAGGCAGTAATAATGAATGCTCTTCATTTATATTTCAACCTCAGCAATATTTTTTTTTAATCATCATGGCTCTCGTCTGGTTTCTCACTATGCGTACAAGACGAATAAATAATTCTTGCAAACCTATACATCAGCAAGATTCGCAACAAGTAGCAAAGTTATCAACAATACTCAACATCAACAATTTTATAGATCCCATAGAAGCTTAAACGATGTGTTTTTGGTCCGGTGAACTTGACTCCTTATCTCACTTATAGTCTTAGTTACTATGTGTTTTACTTTTAAGCAAATTTCATTTCCCCCTTTTAATCACATTAGTGTACTCTAGGTTGAGTCTGTAGTTTACAATTGCTTTTAGTGAAATTATTAGTAGTTGTAACCCGGTCTTCATCGATAAACACCACATCATGGGTCAAGACGGAAATGAAGAAGACAGAACATTAAAGTTCGGGCAATTCATCTCAGCATATGGACACAATTGCACGACTAGCACCTTCAATCAAGCGCATCGAACACCTCTTTCATCAATCCAACTCCTATGGACTCTTTTGTGTCCATCAAAAGTATAACTTTTCTTGTGGAAAGCACTGAACGAAGGACTTCTGACCTTCGACTCCAACATCTCCCCTCGATGTAACTCTGAACCGAAGACCGCTAATCACGCTTTGCTCCTCCTTTTTGTTGATTTAGATTCATGGCATACCATTCCATTTGTACTTGCTGGATCTTTGGGTATTAGTATCATGTACCCTCATGTAATCGCCCACTAATTAGTTTAATGAAATTTATGCTTCAAAAAAAAAAAAAAAAGCTAACAAAGGACACAAAAGAATAATGAGACGCTAACGCATTTATGAGTGCAATAGAATAGGCTACAAGTAAACTGAGAAAGAGATTAAAAAGATACAGATATGAAGATGAATATAGAATGGTTGAAATTTAAAGACTAAAGCTACTACTAATGGGAAATATATTACAGATAGCAGAACCCTTTAAAATGAGAAAGTTAAAAATCAAAGTCACAGTCTAGACTACGGGATGAAGATAAAATGAAAGTACAGACAAATTTGAAAATGCAAGAATACCTAAATTGATATATTACAGGTGATGAGAAACTAGATGATGTAATCAACAGAAACTAAAAAGTAAAAAAAATATGATGCAACTAGTTAGCAAACCTAACAAATTCACAACTAAAATGCAGAATGCAACTAGTTACACATGCCAAAATATTAAAAAAAATGATGCAGCTAATACTAAAAATATGCTATAGGATATTATGAACTGTAGATGCAAATAACTTAAACTCGTTGTGACAATGATGCTGATAATTGAAACACGATGGAGATATGCGATGAAAGTAAAATTACAACTACAGCTAAGTTATTATATTATAGCAGAAAAAGTAAAATCTAAATAAGCATATGAACAGTTTTAGTTGTCCTAACTAGACGCAATTATGCTAATGAAGATGAAGTTTTAAAAGCAGACATGAACATAATGATGTTGGTATGAGAATGCAGATATGTACAGATGCTACCACAAATACAAATGAAAGAAGCTACAGAATATAGAAAACGGACAAGCTACAAAGTGCATTGATAAACAACTTTAACAAGAACAAGATGCAAGATATATGACAGATGGATTAACTACTAAGTTACTCTAGCAATGAATGAAAACAAAAATTCCAGAAACATATATACAAGAAATAAACTGAAAATCAGTAAAGCGGAACCAAAGAATCAATTACACCGCTACAGAGTCCCCGACAGCGGCGCCAAAAACTTGTTGGACTTGAAAGAAACCTACGACTATGTAAAACTGGAAGTGCACAGTGCCTTATTGCATATAGTGAAAATACAGGTCGATCCTCAGGGACAAGGTGGGTGTAAGTAGAAGCTACGGTCTTACTAAAAATGATTTGAAATAAGAGTAACCAAAAAAGGGGGTTGTTTTTCGATATGGCTAGGTGATGGTAGTGACTGAGATAGTAAAACAGAATACAAATTAATGATAAAGAGGATACTAGGATTGTCAAATCCACCACTAAATTACATTATGTATTCAACTAATTATACTACTCTTGTCCTTGTAACAGATAAGGGAGAAGTGTCAAGTCTACCACTTACCTAAGGTGTTTCACCAATGGATAGTTCAATCACAACTAAAGTATCTTTCCAAAGCACTAATTGTCTTCTCAGGGCACAATTATTCTAAGGATCAATAATAGTCTAGTTAAGCTTGAGTTGCAGTATAATCAACACAGTGGGATTCTAACTACAATGGATACATGGCATACACTGTGAAAGCAAAATGTTGACGTACTAAGATTCAATCCTATCTTAAAATAATTTAAAGGAGTAACATAAACAGTATGAGTAACATAACAGAGAGTTAGGGTTTCTTCTAAACCTTAGTTATGAATTTAGAACATTATGATAATACTGAAAACAAACATAAACTACTACTTGGTGCACCGGCTAATCCGGGCATAAATTTTACATCACACTGCCTTCTCTATTTATACACAATCTTCACTTAGAAATTTGATAATTAGAGAATAACCACTCACCCAAAAGTTATTTTCCGACAAACCCCTTCTGCAATTCAACTTTACAGCTCCTTGATTTGATGTTTTCTTTTGCTGTGAAGAAACCCTAGTCTTATCTGTCTCAATCATAGATTCTAGGGTTACTATTTTTGATAAGAGAGAAGATAAGATGGAGAGAGATAGAAACTAGGAGATTGATTGATGGCTCTTGAGAAGGTGGTTGTGCTAAGAAGTGGCCGGGAAAGAAAGTGATTGATGGAGGAGAAATGGTGGTTCTGCAGAGTCTGTAGGGAAGAAGAAACGAAGTGAAGGAGATGTTTGGTTTCTACCCGTACAAGGGGATGGATATAAGGTACTCTGGTGGGAGGAGGGACTAGAAATTGTCGATGTACCGCTCAGATATGCCTCAGATGCTTAGCATCTGAATTGAATCTGACGGCTCAGGTTGGAAACAAATTGGGCTTTGGGTTTTATCACTTGGAAAATCTTATTCTAGGATCAAACCTTCTTCAAAGCTAGTATCTCAAGCCCACTTCTAGTTTTAGGTCTTGCAAACAACATTCTTCACTTGCGGATGAGGTGTAAACAATATTCTTCACTACTTTCTAGTGGGAGCTTTGTTGTCTCTCTTCCGTTGTCATCAATTCTCTGCTTCTTTTGGACTCTCCATTCATCCAAGCTTTATTTAGTAACTAAAAATACAAAGTTAATTAGTAAAAGTATTTATTCTTGAAAACAATGAAAACACGGAATTTAGGATAATATATGATTTTAAAGCGTAAAAGATGAGATAATTGCCAATAAAAAGGTGTAGAAATATGCACTATTTGGCATTCATCATGATCGTCTATGGATACGAGATCGAGACAATACAACAATGAAGTATGTTTACTTGATAAAAAGGTTCAGACTTCACCAAACACAATAGGATTACTTATCAAGTAAATAGAATTAACGTTTGTGCGATTTACTTTAATTATAATAAAACAATTATAATGCGGAAAATAAAAGTAAATGACACATCAAAATTTTGTTAACGAGGAAACCACAAATGAAGAAAAACCCCGGGACCTTGTCTAGAGTTGAATACTCTAAGGATTAAGCCGTTATACAAAATAACACAACTTCGTATAGTTGAGACCAAGCAACTAAACCTATAGTTCACCTAGTTCCGTCTGTATTCCCACGCCTCCAACTTATGAATAAGTCACGTACTTGGAACAATTCCCTTGGTTCATATTCCAAACAGTACAGTAACAACAAATCTTTTTTGGTAGTAACTCACTTCAACCAAGTGATATGATTTCGACAAAGGCTCTTCTGTTTATCTCAATAAACTCCTTCATCAGGTCCATAAATCTATCTTATTATCAACTACCGAAGTAATTGTTAAGATTTTGCAATCAATACTTTTAATCACATAGAATTGTATTGATGCCGATCTACACAACTAATCAATATAATCTATCACAAGGATAAACCGATTATAGTTGGATCCTCTATTACCGAAACAAGTATTGTGCGCACCAAAAATTATGAATCCCAAATCATAAATATTCAAACTATTCTTTGTCTTCAAATCTGTTTAGATATTCAATAAATACCTGCACACAATCAACTTGAATCTCTTGTGATCATTCACGCACAGAACGGAGTCTGTTAACAATGGATTATCACAAGATCGTCTTTAGATCTACAAATAGTCTAAAGATCCCTGTCGAAACTTCGATCTAGTTTGAGTGAATCTTATATCAGAAGAGAAGATCCTCAAGCATAAACAAACTAGGTGCAATTAAAGTTCAACCACCGTTAGTCAACCAAAGCAATGAAAACAAAAGATAAACCACAATTATCTAGTTTCCCACCAACAATACTAATAGAACTTCTCAATCCCAAAGAATACTTTAAACTGAGCTGTCGTAAGAGATTTCGCCTAATTAGGTTACTCTGCTCTCCGAATAGGAGGCTTCACCAGTAACAGCACAACATAGGAAGTTTGATGTTACGAAGGATTAGTTTGCACGAAATGCAAACTTTCATATTTATAGACCAAGAAAGTTTGGACACCAAGGAATATCCAAAACCGAAAATATTCTCAAGATATGCATTAACGCCCAGATTCGGTTTCCATAATTCCTGGAAATGCTCTGTCCAAAATAATGATCGAAAATCTCTTGGAAAATATCCAACTAGTAAATGCACATTACTAATTCTCATTTTCCTAAATAAAATTAAAAACCTTAAATAAATGATTCTTAACTTATATATTCGATCCGAGATTTTATTCCTTTATCTATTAAGGAAATAACTTTGAACAATTAAAGATTAACATTCAGTGCACGTGTTCAAAGTATGTCGACTTCCTTACTTTGTAAGTCCCCTTTCATACTTACAACCTTGAAACCGAATTGCCATATTTCTAAACAAGTTTAGAATTGGTTCAACTGACTTTCAAGAACTATGTAATTGATCACGATCACTCAATGACAAATATTAGGTTTAACGGTTCTACCAAAACAAGTTTTGGTTCTACCTCCATGTGAGTACTATGCTTAGTCACACTAGCTTTCCAAAATTCGGTTAACTAGGTACTAGGATCGGTTCCCCACATATATATGGTATCTAACTTGTACTTGTTGCACATGTCCATAGGATCGGTTCCCCTTTGCCTAAAAACGTGTTGCACATGTCCATAGGATCGGTTCCCCTTTATGTTATAAACTTGTTGCACCTCATACAAGGATCGATTCCCCTTTGTGATGTGTTTCACATCTTACAAGGATCGGTTCCCTTTTACCCAGAGTTGGTCAACCACAAAATCACAAACTCGAACATATCATCTCAGGTGATTACTTAAGATCGGTTTTACTAATAAAAGTCATACCAATACAGAAGTCGTGCCTTTGTGAATAGTTTTACCAAGAACATAAACAAGTCATGAGCGGTTATACTAATCACACATATTGGTTGTCTAAAAGATATGCAATGAATAACAATACCAATAATGCCTGGCGATTTCCTTTTCGATTCACAAAACAAGTTCATGAATTTACTTTCTTAAAACACATGTAAAACATTGTTTCCTATGGTGAAATCTTCACCTCATACCTATACATAATCACAGTAGCATTCAAACGATTATGTCGATGTATTATCTACAAAGTTTAATGGTTAAGCAATAAACCTCGTATTGTATTCCTTAATACTATGTCTATCTAGAGTTCAATCATGCTTCACAGTTTTGTTTTCAATATGCACGACTTGAAAGATACGTTAGGGAATGAAACAGTTCAAGTCAAATATCACTAACCTCAAGTGAAAGGATGATGTTGTCGTTGTAGCTCCTTGCTTCTTCACATCTTCAAGTATTCGCAATACTTGTAATGTCTCATATCCTAATACTTTCAAGCTAATCTATACGAAGTTGACTCTAGTACATAATCAAACGACTCTTAAACTGATTTTTGATTCACTGAAATATGACAACCAAACTTGACATACCAAAGCTTGGTGGTTTCAACCGAGCAATGCTCTAAAAATCTCCCCCTTTGTTAATTTTAGTGACAAAACTCTTACGTCGTATGGATAAACAAGTTACAAGAATTCATTACACATACACTTGATTCTTGAATTCAACAACACAATAACCTGCATACATTCAATCCTTAAATGCCGTTGTTGACATTATAATAACAAATCTAATACTCCCCATAAAGGTAAGATAGGTAGATTTTTAATCCGCACGTGTTTGTTATATCACCAATATGATATGCTACCCCCCCCTAGTCTATGCTTTCACTCTTTCGTTAGATAAACGTTTAAGCACCAATGTCCGTTCCCTTAGTGATACAATCAATATAAATCAATGCCAGTACCATTTGTTTACTCCATATATTTATCCCCCCTTTTGTCACAAAATGACAAAGAAACGAAAAAAATAAAGGATAAACCAAAAGGATCTAACAAATCTCACAAGACTTGCAACCTATAAAGTTAAGCACGAGGGTTCCACACACCATTTTTTGATAACCAATATCAAAACCGAAACTACAAGTGGTTTTATTTTGATATGTTATCAAGAAAACAATTGTCCGATTTTTTTTCCCGAAATAGTTTAGCAAACCAAAAACAACTAAGCACCTTAGTTCCTTTGCTAAAACTATTGTACAGATACAATCGTTTATTCGATAAGACCAAAATAAAGATAACTCTATTTTTCTCATCAGGTTATAATTATCCATATAACTTAGACCTTTAACTTTTAAACAAGACAAGTACTAGGTTAGTTAACTAGCATTTCTTGTTAAGGCATTCGATTAGACTTGAATAACCGAAACCTCCACTTTGATAAGTCTAATTAAGATCAAAATTAACTTAGTTTCTCTTATCCGGAATCGAATTAGACTAAACACCTCATCCCGTAAACCTTTTCTTTCGTTAAGCCATAAATAATTCATATAAACCAAATAAATCAACTTGCATATTTACTCACCTCAACCGGAAACAATTGAAACAACATAGACATTAAAGCACCGCAATTGCACCGAAATTTTGTAAGCCTAAACAATTGATACCACACAATAAAAAAAGATAACAATAGTTTTCTTAACCGGAAACAATTGAATCACACACACATCCATACACAAATAATGGAATAAAACATCAATTGTACCGAAATTTTGTTAAGAAAAAGCAATAAATATATGAAATAAAAACAGGTTTTTCTTAAACAGGAAAACGATTAACTAACAAACTCGTTACCTCAATTTCGCATCCTCTTCTCCAATATGTTTGTATCTTCATCCAGGGAGAATTGATATCGAAATATCATTATGTTGTTATCCTTATGCAAAATAAAAGAATAACAACAACCAACCTTTACCAGAGAAAGGTTGAAAATCGGTTTTAACAATTGCAAGAAAAATTTGAAAATCGTCGAAACACATATGCTTTTATGCTAAACCAAAACTGATTCAACATATTGTTTCTATCAGAACCCCTCATGATCCTTTGATAAAGCCTACCAACATGGGCTAGAACTTTACCCTGCTAAATCAAAAAGTCACCCAAACCATAAGGGTTCACAACATTATGAGATCGAATATCAAGGTAATAAAATTGAAATCAAACATCTCATACACATACATAGCAATAATATAAAGCATTCAAGCACAGGCTATGTAACCGAAAACTATCACAAGAAAAATTATATATCAAATAATTTTATTCATAATAAGATAGTCTTATTCATAAATAGACTTTATTGAAACAAATCAAAAGCTACTGTCTATTTTCATATTTCATTGCAACTCAAATATTGGGAAGAATATTCCTTGAGACTAAGTATTTTTGTCGCTCTTCTTCAATTTCAGATTCTTAGTTCCAAAACTCTGATTCAAAATTTTGAATTCCTTAAAGAGTTTTTGGATCTTTTCGAGCATCAAAGCCCAGCTGTTTCTGAAAACAGTCAAGTTGTTTACCAAGATTTTCAAGATGAACTAGAAGAGACTTGTTATTGGAATTTGGTGTAATTCTTTTAACAAATTTATAGTGGGCTCGTACCCCAATCATTTGACTTATAGTCATATTAGTCACCGCATTAATGCTTACCATATCATCAAAGTCTTCTCCTCCAAACAATTCATAGATTTTGGTAATTATGCACGGAAAACCAAGATGTCTCTTGATACCAGAAGATGAGATAGAATCTGATATCTTGATCATTTGGCCGACAATGATACCACAGAGATCTATTTGAGTATCTTCTTTTAACAGAAAATAGACAAATTCTGCAAACGTCTTATCCCAGACTGATTTATCTCTTGTACTTGCAAATATGGTTGCTAAAGCAAGTTTACCGAAAACCCTAAGATGAAAGGGTATATCCTTTGTTGGTAATCTATCATTTTCCCATGCAACCTTCTTTCCAATGAGACATGTTGAAATGGTATCGTGTTCAATTTCAACTCTGGTAATCAAGTGATTACATTCCACATTGTACTTAATAGCATTAGAAATTGTCTTACGATCAACATAATAGATACATCGACCAACAAGAGTCACAAAGCTAAGTTTTTTGTGATCAACATTGTGTATATTGGCATATAACACTCTTACCATATCAGGTGAATATTCTTCAAGATCAAAAAGATTTCCCAATTTCGATCTTGAACAATATTCACATAATCCTTATTTTGGACATCTGGATCAAAATTCTTTTCAGTGGTAAAATCCATTCCCTTGAGTGTTTCGTATTTCTTGAAGCAAGAGTTGTCAACGAAACATGCAAATTCATGATTGTTATCAATACTGTTAGGAAATCTAATCCTATCAATATCATCACATCTGACTCGATCACTAGAATATTTGGTTCTTGATTTCCTTTTTCTCATACTTGCAAAAATATGAAAAACCCTAGTTACAGTTTTGACCAATCTTCCCCAATATGTTTGAACACATAGCAAGAGATTATCTATTATAAGAAGACTTGATATAAAAAACCGGAAATAACTAGTTTTAGGAAAAACACTCAAAATCGGAAACCAAGGCTTGTGGGGAAACAATTCCGATTTTGTGTCTAGGTCTTTCTTTTGGAAAACCAGTTTTTCATGGACTGGATCTTTATTTCAGATTGATTCCATATTTTTGTCCAAAAATATGTTTACTCTTTTATTACCAGATTTTGGTAATATCACATGAAATTTACTTAAGAATTTACTAGAGTATACAGATACAAATTTGAACAAAATATGATAATTTGTCAAAAATACCATCCGAATCATAAACCATGTAATATTTCAAAAGATCACTTGCTTCATTAAAACAGTTGTGAGGTGTATGAAGCAATCCATTGTTAATAATATAATTATTAACTAAAAACTCATTCCTTGAAGGATTACATATTTTCCAAAATCGCATCCTAGATAGTGATACATTGACAGTATTGGATTTGAAAATGTACATATATATACTTTGAAAGGTTTTCCAAAATATATTTAAGATTCCATATTTTTCAGGAACACAATAGCCATGGTTCATACAATGAAAAATTCGAAGAGGAATCTTATGCATTTTTGAGATACAACTTGTCTCATAGACCATTGTATCATTGCTACTAATCATGTTAGTAACCAAGACAATGATATGCAATTCTATGAAATCCCATTGATTATGTAAGTCTTTCAAGACATACGTGGACATAATTCCAATTCTTAAAACATTTAGGAACAATAGTATTACATACTTCATCCGGGTCTTCCACCACGAATTTTTGAAGTAGTCAAATCCTGCCGTTACGTTAACTGAATTAGCCATTGGATTCAATTCTTATAGGTTAGATCGCACCAAACACAGATTGTTATATCTTTTCGCCTTTTCCCACTCTGATACCAATTGAAAAGATGAGGGTACCCAAATATACCTCAATCTAAAGAAATTCCTACCTATAAGTACTTTCTCCGAAAGTAATTGTCTATGGACTGAGTCGAGACAATACAACTAATCGGTTCACACTTCACGTGATCATCTATGGATACGAGATCGAGACAATACAACAACGAAGTATGTTTACTTGATAAAAATGTTCGGACTTAACCAAACACAATAGGATTACTTATCAAGTAAATAGGAATTAACGTTTGTGCAATTTACTTTAATTATACTAAAACAATTATAATGGGAAAATAAAAGTAAATGACACAGCAAGATTTTGTTAACGAGGAAACCGCAAATGTAGAAAAACTCCGGGACCTTGTCCAGAATTGGATATTCTCAGGATTAATCCGCTATATAAAATAACACAACTTCGTATAGTTGAGACCAAGCAACTAAACCTATAGTTCACCTAGTTCCGTCTGTATTCCCATCCCTCCAACTTATGAATAAGTCACGTACTTGGAACAATTCCTTTGGTTCATATTCCAAACAGTAAAGGAACAACAAATCTTTTTGGTAGCAACTCTCTTCAACCAAGTGATATGAGTTCGACAAAGACTCTTCTGTTTATCTCAATAAACTCCTTTGTCAGGTCCTTAAATCTATCTTATTATCAACTACCGAAGTAATTGTTAAGATTTTGCAATCAATACTTTTAATCACACAGAACCGTATTGATGCCGATCTACACAACTAATCAATCTAATCTATCACATGGATAAACCGATTATAGTTGGATACTCTATTACCGAAACAAGTATTGTGCACACCAAAGATTATGAATCCCAAATCAGAAATCTTCAAACTCTTCATTGTCTTCAAATCTTCATAGATCTTCAATAAATACCTGTACACAATCAACTTGAATCTCTTGTGATCAATCACGCACAGAACGGAGTCTGTTAACAATGGATTATCACAAGATCGTCTTTAGATCTACAAATAGTCTAAAGATCCCTGTCGAAACTTCGATCTAGTTTGAGTGAATCATATATCAGAAGAGAAGATCCTCAAGCATAAACAAACTAGGTGCAATTAAAGTTCAACCACCGTTAGTCAACCAAAGCAATGAAAACAAAAGATAAATCACAATTATCTAGTTTCCCACCAACAGTACTAATAGAACTTCTCAATCCCAAAGAAGACTTTAAACTGAGCTGTCGTAAGAGATTTCACCTAATTAGGTTACTCTGCTCTCCGAATAGGCGGCTTCACCAGTAGAAGCACAACATAGGAAGATTGATGTTACGAAGGATTAGTTTGCACGAAATGCAAACTTTCATATTTATAGACCAAGAAAGTTTGGACACCAAGGAATATCCAAAACCGAAAATATTCTCAAGATATGCATTAACGCCCAGATTCGGTTTCCATAATTCCTGGAAATGCTTTGTCCAAAATAATGATCGAAAATCTCTTGGAAAATCTCCAACTAGTAAATGCACATTACTAATTCTCATTTTCCTAAAATAAAATTAAAAACCTTAAATAAAAGATTCTTAACTTATATATTCGATCCGAGATTTTATTCCTTTAGCTATTAAGGAAATAACTTTGAACAATTAAAGATTAACATTCAATGCACGTGTTCAAAGTATGTCGACTTCCTTACTTAGTAAGTCCCCTTTCATACTTACAACCTTGAAACCGAATTGCCACATTTCTAAACAAGTTTAGAATTGGTTCAACTGACTTTCAAGAACTATGTAATTGATCACGATCACTCAATGACAAATCATGGGTTTAACGGTTCTACCAAAACAAGTTTTGGTTCTACCTCCATGTGAGTACTATGCTTAGTCACACTAGCTTTCCAAAATTTGGTTAACTAGGTACTAGGATCGGTTCCCCACATATATATGGTATCTAACTTGTACTTGTTGCACATGTCCATAGGATCGGTTCCCCTTTGCCTAAAAACGTGTTGCACATGTCCATAGGATCGGTTCCCCTTTCTGCTATAAACTTGTTTCACCTCATACAAGGATCGATTCCCCTTTGTGATGTGTTGCACCTCTTACAAGGATCGGTTCCCTTTTACCCAGAGTTGGTCAACCACAAAATCACAAACTCGATCATATCATCTCAGGTGATTACTTAAGATCGGTTTTACTAATAAAAGTCATACCAATACAAAAGTCGTGCCTTTGTGAATAGTTTTACCAAGAACATAAACAAGTCATGATCGGTTATACTAATCACACATATTGGTTGTCTAAAATATATGCAATGAATAACAATACCAATAATGCCTGGCGATTTCCTTTTCGATTCACAAAACAAGTTCATGAATTTACTTCCTTAAAACACATGTAAAACATTATTTCCTAGGATGAAATCTTCACCTCGTACCCATACATAATCACAGTAGCATTCAAATGATTATGTTGATGTCTTATCTACAAAGTTTAATTTAAGCAATAAAACTTCTATTGTATTCCTTAATACTATATTTATCGAGAGTTAAATCATGCTTCGCAGTTTTGTTTTTAATATGCACGACTTGAAAGATACGTTAGGGAATGAAATAGTTCAGGTCAAATATCATTAACCTCAAGTGGAAGGATGATGTTGTCGTTGTAGCTCCTTGGTTCTTCACATCTTCAAGTCTTCGCAAAACTTGTAATGTCTCACATATTAATACTTTCAAGCTAACTCATACGAAGTGTACTCTAGTACATAATCAAGCGACTCTTAAACTGAGTTTTGATTCACTAAAATATGACAACCAAACTTGACATACCAATGCTTGGTGGGTTTAACCGAGCAATGCTCTAACATCTTCAATGGGAACACAACAGTCATTATTCTCTTCATTGTTGTCATCATTTGTATCTCCATTATCGAGTTCGAAACTCTATTGTTTCTCCGACTTCATTCACAGCACCACTATCTCTATCGACAACAGCAGCGACCCCATTCTGTTAGAGCTCTTCCCTCCATCTTCTCGATAACTATCACCACTGCCATTGATCGTAATTGTAACTTCTTATAATGGAAACAACTCCATCAACATCATCCTGACCTGTTCGTTCCATCTATCTCTGCTTTATTGGTTCGAGTTCTTCTCATGATAACCAACAACGACTATCTGCATTCTCTTCTGCCTGAATATCTGTAATCATTCCCTCGAAACATTAGCGATCCTACCACCACCTCTGCCACTTCACTGCCAAGCTCGATCGAGCAGCAACTAACATCAGTCCATAGCATCTATCTCCGTCAACTGCCAATGGCAGGTCCGTAAACTGGTTGCATGGTGAAAAAGCGGAGGTACAATAACCACACCCAATATTTCAATTAGAAATCTGTATGGACTAACTCCAATACACTTTTAAGAGAATCAACTAGACAGTCAGACTCAATCTTAATAAAAGTATATCAAAGAGTTATATCTCTCTTTCTCGATTCAATACTTACTCAAGCAAATAGAAATATGGGAGTCTAATTGAATACAAGAGAAATCACTTGATCGGTACCAAAGACCAATGTTCAAGGATCAATCAATTTTAATCAACAACCAAAGGTTGGATTTCCCAGTTGATCGATTCAAACACATAACCTGTGATATCTCAATTATATAACAAAATATAATAAAAAAAAAGAAATAACACAGACACCAGAAGTTTTGTTAACGAGGAAACCGCATATGCAGAAAAACCCCGGGACCTAGTCCAGATTGAACACACATTGTATTAAGCCGCTATAGACACTAGCCTACTACAAACTAACTTCGGTCTGGACTGTAGTTGAACCCCAATCAATCTCACACTGATCCAAGGTACAGTTGCGCTCCTTACGTCTCTGATCCTAGCAGGATACTACGCACTTGATTCCCTTAGTTGATCTCACCCACAACTAAGAGTTACTATGACCCAAAGTCGAAGACTTTAATAAAAAAATATGTATCACACAGAAAAGTCTACGGTAATAGATAAATATTTCTCCCACAGAAATACCTACAATTTTTTGTTCCGTCTTTTGATAAATCAAGGTGAACATGAACCAATTGATAACCCGGACTTATATTCCCGAAGAACAGCCTAGAATTGTCAATCACCTCAGAATAATCTTAATCGACTTGCGAAAGAAGATATTATGGAATAACAAATGATGAGACGAAGATGTTTGTGATTACTTTTTTATGTTGCCTATTGGAGATATCAATCTGAAGCCAATCTTACGATTGTACTTAGTACAATCTTGGTATACCTCTTTTCACTAAAGGTAGTTTGTGCTCTAGCTTGCAATAGGGAGATGGATATTTTTGGAGATCATGCTTTACACTATGCTAGTGATATGGGGCTAAAATTTAGGCATGACCTAGTTCGGGATGTTTTCGCTGATAATTGTTACATGGATGGTGTACCTGTTAGGAAAGAAGTAGATCTGGGCTTCTTTTCTGATGGAGGTATTGCTTTGAGTCTTGCTGATGTACTTATTTACAATTGGGAGAATGGTCAAGATTTTTGTTTAGACATCACTAGTGTCTCACTCTTCACAGGGGGTGGTATCAGATATTTTATTCCCAGTCAATCTATTTCTCAGGATATTCAAAGCAAGCGCACTAAATATCTGAACAAGTGTGTGGATTATGGTTATGGCTTTGGTATCCTGGCCTTTTACACCTTAGGGAAGATTGTCGAGGATACTATTATCTTTTTAAAAAGATTAAAAAATTGTTTAGTGAATAATGTGCTAACCACTGCTGGTTCTAGCAATTTTCTTTTTCATTGAATAGGGGTGGCCATTCAGAAGGGTGTTGGAGCTCAGCTTGTGGCCAGACTCCCATCCAATTTCTTGTAAAATCAACATTTGAAAGAAACAAAATATGTGGAATATATAAAACTAAAAACCTTAATTAAAAGATTCTCAATTTATTTCGATCCGGGATTCTCCTTTAGCTATTAAGGAATATCTTTGAACAATAAAAGATAAGAGTTACTACACATGTTCAAAGTATGTTGACGTCTTTACTTTGTAAATCCTTTTTCATATTTACAATCTTGGAACTAATTTGCCACACTTCCAAACAAGTCTAGAATTGGTTCATCTGACTTCCAAGAACTATGTGATTGATTATCCTATCAAATCACCATTAGTGGGTTTCACAGTTCTACATCAACATAAAGTTTCGGTTCCACCTCCAAGTGGGTACTAGGATCGGTTACACTAGTTACCATAAAATGGCTAACTAAGTACTAGGATCGGTTGCCACTTCTTATGGTAAAACTTGTGATCGGTTGACCAAGTTATTGGATCGGTTACACCAACTTACTAAAACTTGTTAAACCTTTTACAAGGATCGATTACACACTATCTTGTGATCGGTCACACCTCTTACTAGGATCGGTTACCCAATGTCTAGTATTTACTCATACCAATGTCAAGGTATCGATCTTACCATCTCAGGTGATTACTTAAGATCGGTTTCACTAATAAAAATCATACCAATACAAAAGTCAGGCCTTGTGAATAGTTTTACCAAGATACATAAGCAAGTTATGAATGGTTATACTAAACACACATATTGGTAATTCAAAAGATTTGCAATGAATAACAATACCAATAACCCTAGAAATTTCCCTTTCGATTCACAAAACAAGTTTATGAATTTACTTCCTTTAAACGAATGTAAAACATTGTTTTCTAGGACGAAATCTTCACCCATACCCATACATAATCATAATAGCATTCATACGATTATGTCGATGTCTTATATACGAAGTTCAAAAGATAGACGTTATACTTCGTATTGTAATTCCTTAATACTATATCTAACTAGAGTATAATCATTCACAGCTTCGCAATTATGTTTTCAATATGCACGACTTGAAAGATACGTAAGGAATGAAATAGTTTAAGTCAAATATTACTAACCTCAAGTGGAAGGATGATGTCGTTATTGTAGTTCTTTACTTCTTTACATTCTTCAATTCTTCATGTAATACTTGTAAGTCTCATATCCTAATAACTTTCTAGCTAACATATACGAAGTTGACTCTAGTAAATAATCAAGCGACTCTTTAAATGAGTTTTGGTTCACTAAAATATGACAACCAAACTTGACATACCAACGCTTGGTGGGTTCAACCGAGCTATGTTCTAACACTATTGCTTACTTCAGCAATCTATTGGGTCATATAGCTGCAGCACTATCTACTTATGAGAAGGAGCGGTTTCTAGCTATTGTTACAACAATCCAGAGATGGAAACACTATCTCCAAGGCACAAAATTCATCATCAAAACTAATCATCAGAGTAACAAGTACTTACTTTAGCATAAAGTTACCACTTCATTACAACAAAAATGAATCATTAAATTTTGGGTCTTTGATTATGACATTCAATACAAAAAAAGACACTGAAAATAAGGTTGTTGATGCACTCCTGGAAGGCCTTCAGATTCTGCTACTTGCCACTCCTTAGTAATGTCTACAACAACTTGGGTGCAAGAAGTTCAACATAGTTATGACAATGATGCAAGGTCCAACCAACTCATATCTCAACTCCTTCTCACCCCTGATGTCCTTCCTAACTACACACTCAAATATGAAATTCTGATATATATATATATAATCTCTAAATAGGTGAAGGTGGTCAAGACAGACACAAACTTCTGGATTCTTTACATGTATCTACCATTGGAAGCCATTCAGGCATTCAAGCTACTTTTGTGAGGACCAGGAGTCACTTTTATTGGACATGTATGCATAGAGGCTTAGTTTCCTTTGTATCACAATGTGATGTTTGTCAGAGGAACAAAACTGATCACACCAACTCTGCTGGACTGCTCCAACCCCTCCTAATACCCGAGCATGCATGGCAACACATTATAATAGACTTTATAGAAGGCCTCCCTGTAAGTAACAGGAATAGTGTCATATTGGTGGTTGTGGACAGGTTGACTATATATGCTCATTTCATGGCTCTCCAGCACCCCTACACAGCTGCTTCCGTATCTCATGCATTTCTAGATCAAGTGGTCAAACTACATGGATTACCTTCTTCTATTGTGTCTGACAGGGATAAGGTTTTTACTAGAAAATTATGGCAGGATTTATTCAAAGATTTGGGTACTATCCTTAACCTCAGTACATCATATCACCCACCCAAATAGATGTCCAAACTGAGAGGGTAAATGCTTATGTGTAAAAATATTTGAGATGCATTATTGGGCATAAACCAGGCAAATGGAGTGACTTCTTATCACTTGTAGAGTAGTGGTACAATACCATCTATCATACAAGCTTAAATATTTCTCCTTTTCAAGCATTTTATGGGTATGTACCTCCTCACCTAGCTTTTCCTTCTGCTACTACCACTTCAGTTGTTGCAGTTGAGACTTACTTGAAGGAAGGAGCTTCTCTACTTGATATTTTCAAAGAATACTTTCATAAAGCTCAAGAGAGAATGAAACTGTATGCTGACAAGTCAAGACCAGATAAATCTTTTGAAGTTGGAGACCTGGTTTACCTTAAGCTCCAACCATATAGACAGTCTTCTCTATCCTTGAGAAATAATTTTAAGCTCACATCCAAGTTTTATGGTCCTTTCCTAGTCCTTCAGTGTATTGGAAAAGTGGCTTACATGTTGGATTTACCATCACATTCACATATATATCAAGTAATTCATGTATCCCAACTTAAGCAACACATTGGTCAGAAACACACTCCATCCCCATCTCTTCTGGTGGTTGATTATGAGGGTCAGATTATCATGCTACCTGAAAAGATTTTGGGCACCAGAACAATTCTCCAAGGAAATAGGTTGGTCCTGCAAGTGTTAACCCAATGGACTAACTTATTCCCAAAGAATTCAACATGGGAAGATCTCTCCAACATTCGCACTCACTATCCAAAGTTCATACTTGAGGACAAGGATGTTTTTCAGGGGAAGGCAATGTCACAGTGGGCCGAGTAGGGGTTGTCCAAATAGTCTGCATGTACTAATTATTAGAGTGTGTTCAACATATTTCTGCTAGTTGTCTAATGTCCGTCTGATTAAGGACACGTGCATTCCGTCTATTGCGGAGGATTAAGGTCAAATCATTGGCTACTTAATGTATAAGAGAAGCTTATTTTCATCTTATTTGAAAATTAATGAAAACATAAACTATTTGGTTGCGCATATTTGCACATATCTTGGACTGAATCTTTGATTCAAGAGGTGTTTATCACCAATTATCCCTTTCATTTACCCATCTGCTTGTCTAGTTGTTGTGATATCACAACAACATCCTAACCTATATTAGTCAAATAATAATAAATAAAATATGCTGATCTAATTTCTATTATGAGTTTTCGAATAAACTCTATTTTGATGCTTCACTTAATTCATCATCAATCATTCATTTTAATTTATGGGGAGTTTTTTTTTCATAAAAGAGGAGAAACCTCTAAACATTCATTCATACATCCGATTTTGGTAGTCGGAAAACCTTACAGAATTTAACAAAGTTCATAATGCAGTCATCATCGAATCTATAGTATATCCCCAAATTCTTGCCCAACAATTCTGCCCCTACAAACATTTCAACCGTTTCAGAATTCCAAAAAGACCAAACCACATCAGGTGGCCAAACTATCCAAACAAGTATAGTTTTGCATCACTGCACAGGGAAGCAATGGGATCTTGAGAAGTTCCAACGAAGTTTTATTTATAAGTAATAACCACATCAGGTGGCCAAACTAGCCAAACTAGACTAGTTTGCATTACTGCACATAGCAGTAATGGGACCTTTGTTAGATCCAACCAAGTTTTGCTAAGAACAAGTGAATCAAAGTAATAACTAGGATTATTAAAGTAACAATAACTAAAGGTTTCAAAGTAACATGAGCATAGGTCTTCTGAATAAGTATTAAGAGGTCTGAATCGTGATGAGTCGAGCTGAATCAACATGGGTGTCTTCGTAACTGTTGGTTGCTGTAGCAGATGATGTTGATGACGAACTTGATTTTGTTATTGACTTTGCTGTCTTTGTTTCTGATGCTAAGGTTGATGATTTTCTTGTTATTGCAGTAGATTTTTCTCCATAGAAACTCATGTGCCAACTCTTGAACAATACTCTTCATAAGTGAAGGAAAAAACCAAAAGCAAAAACCCAAATCCAAGCATACCTAAAACTACTACATCAATCAAACTAAGGGAAGGAGATGTCACACCCTGCAAAAGAAAACAATAAGAGAAGAAAGAAAAAGGAAAAAGGCAGAAATAAGCAAACGAAAATAACCTAAATTTATCACCAAAGAAAAAATAAAGCACCGAGTAACTGGGGAGATGAAGAACAAGGTTGTTTTGGTGGTGGTCGGCGCAGATCTACTCCCGTGGAGCAAATCTGAGCCACCGGGAAGCTAAGGTTTCTGGTTTTCTCTTATCTCAAGTTTTTGGAGAGAAGATTTTTTTTTTTTTTAATGGGGAGTTGAAAAGATGTTTTGATTCCATGCAAGTTGAGTCTAGGTGCTACTAGGTTTTTATCTTGCAACAACACAACTTAGTGCACATGTAAGGCGACGTTTTACACTTCTTGATAAATCAAGTGTCAAATTGCATTAAAGCTGTACCATATTGGTATATGAGGCTGGAGTGATGAACATTAAAACATGACATTCTTGATTCTCCCATAAGGATTTTAGGAACTAGTGATCCCGGAACTCTTTGCTCGTGTGGGGTTCGGGATGGTGTAGTGGATGAATCGAAGTCCCGAGCATCTATTATTGTGGTTAGTAGTAATAATTGTGGTTAATAGTGAGAGTCCTGGTTTCCTTTTATTTTCTTTTTATCTTTTTGGTAAAGTTGAGCTTTCTCTTTTTTTAATATTTCCTGATTAGTTCTAGACTCCTAGTAGACAATAGACATTACTTAATAGTTATTTCTTACGTTGGAGCTACTAGGTGAACTCAAAGTTCATTGCGATATTATCCGGATCTCGCAGGTAGTCAAGAAAGTAATTGAAAATCAAAGATAACATAAATGCAGGCCTGTTTCCCTGTTACTGATCCTGTTTCGCATAGTTTAGCAGCTCAGCTTGCCTGTTTTACTTTTTGCAGAATCTTATTAGTAATTTGTTAAGACTACAACTAAGCACACCATTATTTATTTCTTGAATATTAATCTATAGACTAAAATCCGCACATTTTAAACATTAAAGACCGCAACGGCGCAACTACACACCGCCATCTGGTTTCTCTTCTTTTGCCTGTACAAAATTAAGTATATATATATAGCACCTAACACACACCACTGTCGCACATTCACACTGAAAAGCTTTCCTTAAATCTTTGTATTAAAACACTAGCTGAGCTCAAATTAGGTGAAGAAGACCCAACAACAAGAGTTGGATTGGTCACTTTCCCTGCCTTCAAAGTTCAAACACCAACACCATTACTGCCGCCATCAGCACCACTAATACCGCCACCCCAAGAAATCCCAACTCAAACAGCAGTAGCAATAACATAACGGCCTATCCAAAAGCATTCCCATAATTCGTCCAGGTTACCAAATCTCTCGTTCCGACTTTTACTTCAATCTTATCATCAATAGATGTTGTGGAATCTAAAACAGCCTTCCATATGCAAATCGAATTATTTAAAAACGAATGATGAAATTAATTGATATTTCCAGACAGATATCATGTGGGTGTGTCGTTCACATAAAAAGTCGAGGTTAAATTTTGGATGAGACTGGTCGTAACAAGTACGTACAGTCAACAAAGTCCCTCCATCTAGTTTTTGTAACTTATGGTAAATAAACAAATATTTGAAGGGGGTAAATTCAGCGATGGGTAAAATCAGGCGATGGGACAACAGAGCTGTCAACCAAATACATGAGAATCAATGTTTCTCTCCAGGACACTATATGAGTCTTCTCTTTTCTCTATCTAGCTCACTGTTTATACATCACCAACAAACAGGAATTCCAGATTCCCCCCTTTCTTCCTGCAAAAAAAGAAATCTACTTCACATTTTTTTATGATATTTATTGTTGAGAAATTAAAGCCAATTGGTACACACTAATGTCAGTGGTCATTAAAATAAACAAAATGAAGGTCCACGTACAAATGATACATTGGATACATTATTGCCTTTTGAATGAAAGGTTCAGTAGGGCAGTGTAGGTTTTTCAGTCAGGTTTTGTAAGACTCGATTGGCTCTCTCTCCTTATTCTATAAAAAGAAAAATAAAAGGTTTCTACTAATATTATTCATCCATCCATCCATCCATCAGTGTACGTGAAAACCCTAGCAGCTAAGATGATGAAACTATAGCTCTACTAGCTAGCTCTAGCTAGACTTGTTACAAATAAAGAGTGATCAATCAAAAGTTCTGTAGAGGAAGTAGTTTATTCATCTTCATCATAAGAAGAAAGAAAGACTAAAAAATAAAAAAAAAACTTATATAGTTAGCTTGTTATCATCATCTTTTGTTTGTCGGTCTTAATAACCTTCATCGATCACTATTGATCACTGTCTTCCATTTCTACATCTATACAGTAGCTAGATCTAGAAAACACCATGGGAAGATCTCCACTGATCGGTAGATGAAATTCATTTTATTAGGTAGCTTTTTCAAAATCAAGAATATGAAACCATTTTGAAGTTAAAAGATCAGAAGAAGAAGATAGCTTTTGGTCTCTTCAATTCATCAGGTAAGTTTTCGTTTTTCATCGATCGATCTTCAGTTGCTCTTTTTGAATTTGAATATTTCTCTCCCTCAATCTTTAAGTGATGGCTTTCCCTTTTAGTAGGAGAACAAAAAAATGAAGAATAACCAGATTGATCTTTAATAAGAATCATCATTTGTCAGTAACATTATCGTATTATTCTATGTGAACTAGCTAGATCACTACTAAAAGAGAAGACAGGTTACAGTTACACTGTTTCAGGATCCAAGAAAATCACCAAAAACAGAAAGAGGAAAAGAATATCATTAAAGAAGCTAGAAAGCTAGAGAGAGAGAGAGATCATTATCATATCATAACACAAATTCATGGAACCAATAGGAGATAGCTCTAGTTCAGAGAACAACAACAGCAACAGCAGCAGCATGATGATGATATCATCTGCATCGACATCATCCATGGCAACATCATCATCATCACCTCCAGCTCTAAGTAGATATGAAAGCCAAAAACGTCGAGACTGGAACACTTTTGGTCAGTACCTAAAGAACCACAGACCCCCACTTTCTCTATCTCGTTGTAGCAGTGCTCATGTTCTTGAATTCTTAAGATACTTAGATCAGTTTGGGAAAACTAAAGTTCATAACCAAATCTGCCCTTTTTATGGACACCCAAACCCACCAGCTCCATGTCCGTGTCCACTTCGTCAAGCTTGGGGAAGTCTTGATGCTCTTATCGGACGTCTTCGTGCTGCTTTCGAAGAAAATGGTGGCAAACCTGAAGCTAATCCTTTTGGTGCTAGGGCTATTAGGCTCTACTTACGTGAAGTTCGTGATTTACAATCAAAAGCAAGAGGAATCAGCTACGAGAAAAAGAAACGCAAGCGTCCTCCTCCTACACTTCATCAACAAGGTTCGTCATCATCTACAGCAGCTGGAGTGTTACCAATGCCACCTTCAAGTAGTAGTGGCGCTAATCAGTAAGCGAAAATTGCACTATCTTGTTGTGTATCATCGTCAAAAACATCATATGGTGATGCAGAATTCTATCTCTGTATTAGTTAATCTCTCTTTAGATTCTTGCCCTAAAACTTTTAGTTTCGTTAGAGTTAATTCACTCTAATCTATTTCCATTTCCTTGAATAATTGAAGCATGTTTGAACCAATCCTAACTTATCAATCTAGCAACTATTAGTTAGTTTATGCATTTTCTTTCATGTTTAATTTGTTTTTGTTTTTTTGGTTTGTACTTTGACTATTTCTAGTTAATCTTATTGCAAATGTTGTTCTTAACTTCATGAAATTCAATTACCAGTATTCGCTAGTTAGTATTTAAAATTCTTACTATTTGCAATTGAATTGAAGTATGCTCTTCGAATATCTCACTCTGGTAGTGCTATCATCCTTCCTAGTTTAGTCTATATATAATCCACATGCAAGTACTTAGTGATGGCTGATGCAATATTATAGAGAGGATGCACTTGATAAAGTGTATCCTGATCACGCAATATTGTATGGTGAACCCTGCCAGAACCGCACGTACCGGTTTTGGCTAGTTGTTGGTTATTAGCTTGGTGGTGTTATTGATTTTTTATGGTATGGAAATTCAATTTTCTCAAGTAGTTGCTGAAATCAGCTGTAACATGTTCAAACCAACATTTTCTGTTTTTAATTTTGACTGACCTACCAAATGCATTAAAAACGTAATCACATTGTGATTGCTAAAACAATGGATGGAAGTCAATATCCCGATTTTAACAATACGACAGTTCACATACTTTGTTGTCGAGAAAGGGTGGAGACAATCCGAGTGTTGTAATATGCCATGAGGAATGGCCTCAGCAACGGAACGAGAATGATGATAAAGTTAGGTAGAGACCATGTGAGATTAACACTGATGGTGTCAGAGCCACTTTTAGGATCAGCAGCAAATCTTATACTTTTGGGTTCGTCAGGTAGAGCTTGCTCAAATGGTTAACTCAGAGAAGGCCATTATACAGGGTAAAAGCAAGGATATTTTATCTCTACTGTGAATACCACAAACTCTGGAGTGCCATTGGAGAATCAGGAATGATATGTTATAACTGACATAAAAGCTCAAGTCACTCCTTGAATTATAATCAAGTTTATCGGTAGATAAGCCAAGCCAACATTGTGGTTCTAGACCGTGGTAGGTATAGAATGGAAGAAAGTTACACGATTATTTGAGTGTAGTCCGCTAAGAAGAATATATTGACCTAAACCTTCATGATGCTCATAAAACTGAATCTAATGTCTTTCATGTTTTACATGTTTTTTTACAAGAACTTTCGTTAGCACAGAAAGCCTAGGCGATATATTTGACCTAGAGCAGGTGTGTCTAACCCTATCTGTATGGGTATGCTATGGAAACCCACGTGTCTGAATTAGCTAAATCCCTTGCTAAAGTTAATTAAGCCGGTACAAGGTAGTGATCGCACTGCATATTTAACCAGACATTAACAAAAACAAGTCGAAATGCAAGCAACACAAAGTCATTTAGCCTCTATGTTCATGCAGGCTGAACACCAAATGGAAAGTTGTGTAGTTCTGGATACCTCTTCCATTGTCATATGGACCCGAAGCAACAGGCTCCACAAATACCCTAGTACAGTACTTGCTGCTATATATAAACTCTATCTCCCCATAAACATCTGCGTCAAACTCTTTTTGACTTGGCATCAAAGGTCTTTTTTTTTTCAAGAATTTAGTTATGTTCCCCTTGTATCTACAGCTACTTCCCGTTTTGACTCAAGTCATCAAACACCCTATTTGGAAGGGTACTGTTTTTCACCGACACCAAATATATGCAATGTGTACAACACACGTGTGCGCATACTCTTGTCGAGTATAATGCAGACTACATGGAAAAACAAACCGACATGGGTACGTATACTTTGAAAAGCTTTGTGTTATTACGGATCTGAGGCCATAAAAAATTAGAAACAATCAAATAAAACTTGTGAAAGGACACTACTGGTAAGTAGCTCGTGAAGCCAATGTATTTGCCGGGCATACATATGCGGAAACAGGAATTTTTTTTTTTTAAAGGCAGACTAAACAAAATGTACAAAACTGTAAGGAACTAAGCTTTCAATGTTTGGCCCACAGAGGCAAAAGAAATCGAATGTTGTTAGTCTACTTGATTTGTTAGTATTAAATCAAATTTACCACTATATCTTCCTCTTTCAATGTTTTTGGATGAAGAATAAAGAGACCGTGTTAAATGGCTTCACTTCTTCCCATAGATGAGAAAATACAGTGCATTTCGTGTTATTAAGGATACAATCACAATCCCTAGCTAATCTTGTAACTTGACGTGTCCATATATTAATAAGATTTAGGAGGTGAAATAGACATCTCACCCCCTAATCATTGTAATTGCGAAGAAGTTAAACAACATACTTGGTTATGGTGTGAACGGGTTCTGCCCTACGCACGCACCGCACCGACAGTAATAACTTGATCATTTCTGAACCATGCTGCAACGCTTTCTTGACATTCTTGTCAAGGTCGTTTTTAGGAAGAAAATATCAAAGTTACCACGTGTAGTATGATGTTGATTATTTTGTATTTTGATGTTTTTATTATTCTTGTAAGCGAACATGTAATCACGATTTTGATTTGAAATATGTTGATTGTCAAAAAAAAAAAAAAAAAAAACCACGTGGATTATTAAATTATACCAGAGATTATCAAACTCATATATACAATTGAAGCGTTGTTTTCACTTGGTAATTAGTAACTTTTCATGAAGTTTGTGTTGGGACAATTGGTTACGATACTAATAATTAGGTGTGAGCATTTTACCCGTAATCCACGGAACGGGACCAACCGTATTTTTGCGGATGGATGCCCGTACCGTTCGCTAATGGGTTGGACGCGAATGAGATTTTTGAAATCCAACGGATTGGATTCTTGAAAATCCGTTGGACATCCATATCCGCTAGATTAAGGGCATATATATAGTTTCTAGAAAATATACAGATAGTTTTGGAATTTTTAAGGTGTTTGCTTGGAGTGTTGTCCATGACACTTCTATATGTATATTTATATCTAGAATATAAAACAAAGCTTTAACAAGTTAGGCTAGATAAAAAGCGGTCAAGATTTAACTAGGGAGAAGATAAATCTAAGGTTGTAGTTTGTTCAAATTAAATATTATATGGTAAGTGTTTTATTAAATAGCTAGTGTCTCTATAGTCGCACATAATGAATGATCTATTAATTCTTGGTTATTATAAATATTTGATCGCTGTCGTATGCGTCAAAAATAAATTACACTTTCTTACTACTCAAAATATAATATAGCAATGGCAAGAAAGGATCGTTCCCACAGAGAGGACTAAGGTTGTCAATATGTTTTGGTTTCCTAAAGGTAACAAGGGGGTTTTTTGATTTTTATAAAGTAAAAGTAAAATAAAAGCAATCAAAGAAATAAAACACGCAAATCAATAAGATGTAAAGATATTGGTTAAGGATTTCGTTTTCATTCACTAACATGTTCTTGTCTTAATAACTAGAATTGATATTTAATCTCTCTTTTATCAATGGCCCTAGAATACCTTGATCGCAAGAATATCCCGCTAATTTCCTCTTATCATCAACAAACACATTAAAAGATGCGAATATGAATTCTATCTAAAAGAACAACCTAACGTGTGAAAGCACTAATCAACTTTAATTCCCTAGATGCATTAAGTTCTATGAAATCAGGCCAATCAAAACAATCGAACGTGTAAAAGCACTAATTCGATTTAACAAAGGTTATGGTTCACATATGATCATAAGAATATATCACTACAAACTATAATCGTATTTATGCTACCTACAATCAGGAATTATCACTTTTGCGTATAATAAATCCTAATCTAGCAATAGAGATAAAAACAAACTCAACCGATTCGCGACTCGATCAAACAAACATTTAAATCATGTAACAATATAAACGATGAATCATAAACGATAAAGTATGGAGACAAAACTAATTTATTGAACACAACCCATGTTTGGAAATCCAACTTATTCCTTAACCAAAAGAGAGTTATCTAATCATATCAATGGAGTTCATAAACAAGAAGAAGCAATAAAACTATCATGTTGTAAACCCTAGAAACAAAAAGTAGAAGATGCCAAAGATTAGATATAACTTTTCTCTTTTATAGGTGTCCAAGAAGTCCAATTCCTGTGCATAGAATCCCTGCCAATTGTTTCCAAAACTAGCCCATGAATGAAGCTCAGTTAGAACAGTCAAGGTCCATCTGAGTCAAAGTCGCGTCACCTAACTCACTGAGTCAACTCGTCCATAACCGATTTCGGCCGAGTTGTGAATGTTTTCTGATCAATCCAGGCTGATTCCAGGCCACCCAAATCCTTCTTCCCTGCACATCATTCATACACACAACATCATCTATTCACAGACCATTCAAACTGCGGTTTCATTCAAGTTGCACCAGCACCTTGTCTTTCACTTCTTGTTCTCAACTGCTTACAGCTTACCAACTCCACTTCCTTGTCATGTTCTCAATCCAAGAATTCTACCCATTCTAGCTGCACATCCACTTCCTACAGCTTCATGAACATCACACCATTAGCAATTCTCCACAAGTACTGTCCCTGCTGCATCTGAGCCAACCCATAACTCCTTATCACTTCAACAGCAGCAACTTCATAATCTCTTCTCAACTGCCACTCGAGCCACTACGTCACCATATTCATAACACCATATGTAACATCTAGGATTTCATTTCATCTCTGCCACATTATTCTGACTGTTGTCGTTGCAGCTATTGTTTCCACTAGCTTAAGCTCCATACTGTCACCAACATCTCATTGCAACTCAGTTCACACAGATTTAACAGCACCACCATCTCGAACCACTTCTGTTGTTCTGCAACTGGCTGCCAAGATCCCAATCCAGTGAACCAATTCATCATGTTTTGTACTCAGACCCATCGATTGCCACCAACCCATTTATACTTGCAATTGCACCATCTCTTTAAGCCATACTTCCCATTTCAATTCTAGCCATCAGTTCCCATTTCAACTTCAATAGCTGCAACTAAATTCACCACAACCTCCGTCTAAACCACAACTGCCATTCAAGCACTGACCCATTTGTTCAATTTATCCCAGCTCACAATCTAGCTTGCCGTCTCAGATCAACCTTGCAGGAGCACAATTCTTTTTCCATGTCTCCTTTCGTGGTCTCCTGCTGCGTCAAGCAACTACTACACCAGTGCCTCAAATCTCAGTTGAAACCTTCCTTGATCTCTAACAGTGCCTTCACTGCCACCACCCCACTGCAACTCCCATTCTATCTTTCTATGAACTTCCAACCCTATAGAGCATACATTCACACCCAAATGAGCTCAGTTCAAACACCTGCCACAGCCCCATTTGCATATACCCTGTATTACAGCTGCTTCACCTACACACTATCATGAACTGCAGCTGCAACATCAACCATCCTGCAGTCACCAACCCTTGATGTAATCAACAACACAGACTATATTGAGCCCTTATAACTGCATATTCCTCTACCTGACACTCATTCCACCAGAACCCATCTTCGCAGCATCATATCCTTATTCTTCTCAGCCTTGGAACTCATAAGAACCCCATGCCGCAACAGCTATTCCCAGTATCATCAACAAAGGCAGAAGCTTGAATCACCTGCAATTTCAACCTCACATCAAACGCTAACCTCCTCCATACTGCATTTCACTCGAACCAAAGACATACATCTTCTTGTCCAACACCATCTTCAATCACAGAACCAAAACCCTTTTCAAAGCCCTAATTTCTTCATTAATCTTCTTTGAATCTACTGGAACTTCAAATTCAAGCTAAACCCATCTTATCGAATCAGTAGCACCACCATCATCTTCTCAATTCCACGGTTGATACGTCAATAGCTTCAGTAACAGCTGTGATTCTTCTTCATCTTGTATTCTTGACTGCAGTAGATGCGAAACCTTCATTTAATCACCATCAAATCGAACCCCTGGATTTCATCCTTAACAACAATTACCAAACCCTGAATTTGTTCTTCTCACTGAGATTCATACCCTAATTTCTGGTTTCTCTAACTCTCAGACAAAACTCAAATGATAACATCTCTGAATTTTAGGTCTTGTAGTTGTTGTAGGAAATGAAAGTGCATATAGCCACTTAGGTGTAATAGATAAGGGGTACTCAGGATAGACAACACTCATTAGATAAAGGACACCAAGGTCTGCCCTTTGCTTCTCTAGACTAAGCCGTTGTGGTTGTCTCCTATCATCGCCTTGGTTCAGCTCCACCTCCAATAGCAATTGCACGTGAAATGAGGCTTTTGCCCTTTATGCTCCAAATGAATGTTTTCTTCTTCTTTTACTCCGACCGGCTCCAAAGTGCTTAAATAACTCAAAAGCACACATAAAATACATAATTTACATGAAAACTCGCAAAGAAATCATAAACATTAGATATAAATCTAGGTGTTTATCACACCTATCAATAGTCCCTTAATTGTTCTAATAATAATATTTTAATTAATAAATAATTTGATACAAATAATATCCATAGAAATCAAAGCGTTAGTAGAAGAAGTAGTGGGTGGTGGAGGCGGTTCTCAAAAAGTGGTAACATTAGTGGCGGTCAGGGTAAAGCCAAGACCAATTGAACTATTTTGGGGCTTTTTATCATAAAATGGGCTACTAAGTCCATATCGCACCCATATTCGACTTGCCAAGCATTTTGGCACCCCCTACCTCAATGTTTAGACAACTTAGGCAAGATAAAGAACTCTCTGTATTTATTCTTAGAAAAGCTAAATTTACGGCTATAAAATGATCAGTTTAATTAACTTTCAATAATTAATGTTCTATTGATATTTTATAATAATTGTTTTTTTAATTAATTAAATAAATATATTTTCATTAATCCAATACATAATAAATTAATTTTATATTAAATCAGTAGGCATTAAGTTAATGGTGGTTGTGATGGTGGGCGGGGTGGGGATAATGGTGGTGAGAATGATGGAGTGATGACGTTAATGGTGGTGGTGGTGGTGGAAGAAGTAGTGGTAGTGGGATGAGAACGTGCCCTGTGATAGATAAATTATTTAGTTACCGTTGGTTAATTTTTTTTATTTGATATTAGTTTATAATTTTTTTTGTTTTTTTAAATTAAAATAAATATTAAAGGGAAGATTTTTCTAGGGAGAAGATAAACTAATAGTTGTTGCTTTAAGATTTGTCGGGTTGGGGGCACGAAAGAATATGAAACCTATAAAAAAATACCATATAGAAGGCTACACGCGAATCAATTGGAATTGATTTAGTTTCTCATATCTCTTTCTAGCTTATAGAAACAAAGTTTAGAAAACTTAGGCAAGATAAAGGACTCTCTGAATTCATTCTTGGGAAAGCTAAATCTATGACTCTTAATTGATCAGTTTAATTAACTTTCAATAATAAATGTTATATTGGTATTTCATATTAAATTTTTCTTTAATTAATCAAATAACATAGTAAATTTATTTTACATTAAATAAGTAGGAATTAATGGTGGTTGTGATGGTGGGCGAGGGTGGTGGAACGGCGGTGGGGATAATGGTGGTGGGTGTTGGTGAGAATGGTGTAGTGATGACGTTAATGGTTGTGGTGGTGGAAGAAGTAGTGGTAGTGGGATGAGAAAGGTGTCCTAAGGTGGATAAATTATTTAGTTACCCTTGGTTTTTTTTTTATATTAGATTTTAAATTTATTTTATTTTTTTAAATTAAAAATATTATTAAATGCTAGATTTTTCTAGGGAGAAGATAAATCAATAGCTTGGTTTCAAGATTAACGGGTCAGGGTAGGAAAGAAGATGAAACTCATTAAAAAAAATTGACCATATACAAGGCTACATTGCGAATCAATTGTAATTGATTTAGTTTCTCATATCTCTCTGTATTCCCATTTTTTTGTCATGATTTCCGTTTCTGCTATTTTTCCTCGACTTCATGTGATTATGCATGCCTATGAAATAGTTCATGGTAATAGATAAAGAGAGAAGATAAGTAGATAAGAAGCAAAATGGATCATGAGTTACAGATCCTGGCGAGATTGGGGTATACCCAGATTAATTGGGGTATACCCGAATTTAAATGGACATGTGCCCTTACTAAGGGGAGGTAAAAATGAGTGAATTTACTTTAGTACCACTGCACTAATTAACCTAAAATTAAACCTAAACTTATAAACTAAAAAACTTTTAATCTTATTTTAATCTATCTTCTCTAATCCCTCTCCTCTTCTCCTTCCTTAATCTTATTCCATCAACCAAAAATTTCAATTTTGATTTTCTATAAAAAAATGGTTGATTCTAAACGATCAGTAGCAAGAGAGATTCAACAGGTAACATGAGAAGATCCAAATCAGAAGGAAAATGTAAAGAAAAAGTTGGAAGTAGCAAACCCGAAAATCCAATCCCTGAGAATGTTGAAAAAAACCCTCTGCCGGTGAAAAGAAGACTGTAAGTGATTTCTAAACTCAACCCATTATCCTGACGTGTTATATGATTGTTATGTTAGGTTAGAAACCGAAAATTTTGATTTTCAAGGTTATTGGTCGACACGGTCGATAATTTCAAACCATGCCGACTGTTGTTATTTTGTAAGGGCCGGCATGGTATCGTGATGAATTACCTGCCGACTTTTCATAGCTTCCATGGCGTTGTTAGACAATAACCAGGGTCGGAAGGGTATATTAACAAACCCTGCCGACTTACATCTAGTCGGCATTGTCTTATCCTTGTACCATGCCGACTTTAGGTCACATAAACTTAATTGTCGGCATTTTTATTGAATAAGACTATGCCGACTTTGTATTATTCGGCGGGGTATACGATTACAACCACTCCGACCATTGTTTGGTCGGCAGTGTTAAGATTTTATACCATGCCGGATTTATTACCATAACCATCATTTAATGTTTAGAATTTTCATATCTCTTATTTGTGTATTGTTTAGGATCCCAGAGGGGAAAAAAAAAGACCTACCTTGTCTTGTTAACAATGCAGAAGAGTTATTCCAATTTATTGACGCAATTTATCCCAATTTAGAAGATCCTAAAGATGAAACTGAAAAGAATTTCTCTATAAGAAAGTCACTTCTGATGGGTAAGGAAGATCCTGAAGATTTCATAAGGTTTATGAACAGTATTAGCAATCCCCTCAACTATGAAGAATGCACATCATCAGAGGAGGTTGATCCAAGGATTTTTTTCAGGGCATGTGACTTTTCTGGAGTGAACCCCTATTACAATGAGGCCGGTGACTACATAGGTCCAGATAAGGGAAAAGCAACAGCTTATGCTGGTGAAAATGATAGTGATGGTGAAAAATCTAGTGATGGGGAGGAAGATAACAACAATGAGAATGATCCATGCACTTTTTAACCTTTATTATGTTTCACTTGGTTTAGAAACTTAGATTGTGGTTTGAACTCTTTCATTATGTTTTGAACTGTTAGATTGTGGTTTTAGACTTGTTAAACTTATGGTAATTTTCAGTTTCAGTTGCTTTAGAACTTATTATTTTTTGTGCAGTTTTAGACAATGTTAGAGTTGTACTAAATCGGCAAGGTCTGTAAACTGGACCATGTCGACCATACCTGGCTATATGCTATAGTGCTGTCAGGGATAGGTAGTCGGCGTGGTGTTAAATTTGTACCTTGACGACGTTTATGTTAGTAGTATAAAATTATTACTTTTTAAGTACAAAGTACAAGCCATTGAATGCTCAACGGATTTAAATTTCAAAATCAAGATTTAGGTGTTTTGTTATTATAAGAGAATTCTCAACTTCATCTTCAACCTTGCATAAAGAATGGAAGTTTCAAGTGCAACACAACCAAATATTTGTGGTCTTTGTATAATAAGTGGTCATTTGGCAAATGATTGTCCCTTTGAAGGAAGCAAATGTACCATTGAAGGTTGTAAGGGATTATTATTTCTCATGAAAGCTGCAGTAGGAAATGTATATCAGCCGTATGCTTCAAAATGCACTTGTTGTGGGTTTTTCTATTGGATATATGAGCGCCTAGCTCCATATGAAGATGAAGTTGCTAAAATCAACCTTCTACCATACACAGATCCATATTGCGACGGTAAGATGAAGCTAATTACCTCTCCTAAGAAATTGTGTACCGGAAAAAGATACTAGGGTTAAGTTTTTAACATTTGTATGCTTGTATGCTCTAATTAAGTTTTTAAGGTTTGTATTCGATGTGTAGTCGACATTGTATACTAAATTAAAAGCATGACGGCTCCTTCACAGTCGGCACTTAACATTTTAAAAATCATACCGGTGATTGTTATGTCGGCTGGGTTTTCATAATAAAACTTGTCGACTATAATATATGAGAACAACCAGGAATAAGTTTTTTTCTATTATGATCGGCAAGGTTATCCTCATAAAGCATGCCGACGAATATTTAGTCGGCAGCGTTCTCCTAATACACCATGCCGACTATGAAGTATGAGAACATCCAGGAACGACTTTTTTTTGCCTGTTCTGATCGGAATTTTTATCTTCATAAACCATGCCGACCACAGTAAAGCCGGAAACCTAAAGAAACCAAGACCATGCCGACGGTCCCAGGTTTTTTTTCCTGTGCTGTCATGCAGTACCGTCGGCAGTCTGACGAATTTAGAACATGCCGACCCTGGTGAAGTCGGCAGGGTGGTGTAACGAATACAATTCCGACCAAATGAGTATACACCAAAAAATACACCTCCATTTCATTCATTTGTAGTACTCCAAAGTACATTACACAAAACACATGCGATTACAAAAGTACTCCAAAAAGATTCCTTATTCCCTAATCATAATCACTCATCACTCAAATCTATCGGAGGGAGTTCATTCAAATCCCTAGACTCATCTAAAGCATTCCAAAGGTGCATCTTGTCCTCATAAAATTTCATCCATTCCATGCTCTTGTTAATTATGAACTTTTCCCAAAAACTAAACCTACAAAGAGGAGGTAATGGACATTCCTTGTTGAGTTGTAGACCAATAAAATGATTACCATCAACCAAAGCCATAAAAATCCTTCTATGCTTGAGCTGCTCCACACAAACTGCATACTTTGGTGCAAATGCTACACTTAATCCTTTACTAAAAAATTGTACCACGCATGACCACGTATCCGCGAATATATGGCCACACTCCGGCATTCTCAACCAATGCTCCCATTTGATCGGTGCATTTCCCTCTGGGCCTTTAACACTAGTAAGCAGTTCTTTTAAAGTCGTTTCTTTGCCCTCCATGGAACCTTCTAGCATCATTGAGATATGAAATTCTCTGTTCATTTCTAGTCGGGCTGCCATCTTATTTCTTATGTATTGACATTGGGTGAGATTCTCCTCAACCACTCCACCTAGGTGTACCAATTGTTGGGATGCAAGGTGAAACCCATAATTTTCATCCTTTGGGACGTTATCGGTACCAATAACGAACTATTGAATAATTTGAGGGAGTTTTACACGATACTCTTCCAATACCGGTTTTACTACCTTCCTCGGACGACCTCTTTTCTTTACAACATCTTCTTGACTTTCTTGACTCTCAAGAAGTGGAGTTCCATTCAAGTTTGAAACGGTTGGTGTAGTTTTTTCTTTGCTCGGCCGCCCCCTTTTCTTTACAGCACTTGCTTGACTCTCAAGAGGTGGAGTTTCATTTGGATTCAAGTTTGAAACCGTTGGTGTAGTTGTTACTTTCCTCAGACGACCCCCTTTCTTTACAATACTTGATTGACTCTCAAGTGGTGGAGTGCTATTTGGATTCAAGTTTGAAACCGATGGTGTAGTTGTCTCTTTCCTCGGACGCCCTCTTTTCTTTTTAGCCGGCTCCTATTTGTATTCCGCCTCGGTATACATATGTCTGGATGGATCGCATTTTGTACTCAAATACTCTTTAATTTGTTCATTTTCTTCCTCCCTCGTCTTTGTGGTAGGTGGTCTACCCGTTGGATCTTATTTCCCCAGTTCTTCAAGTTCTTCCATAAAAGGGTAAACAATCAGCATCAACTTGTGCTTCATAGTTTATTTTTCCAACCTATTCAACTTGGGGTACTTGTCGAGGATTATTCTACCAAGTTCCATGTCGCCAAACTCTTCATCGGGATCTTCTCTTGGAGCTGGTTTGAAAGATAGTTGCTTCTAATAAGGATCGATATCTTCAATCGGAATGGGAGTTTTATACCTACCAAGCATATGACGACATGGAAGTCCGATAGCCTTCATTATCCTATAATTATAAGGAGTTTCCGGGTTGTCATACTTTTTATACAATGCGATATATTTCATCATGAAACGTATTGCAAAATGCGACGTTTCTATGTATACCAACAAGCAACCAATCATCCTTCTTAAACCCCTTCAACTTCCGGAACCTACTTTCTTCGAATTGCTTTTTTATCTTGTTGATATCATTATTAGTGTACTCGTGGATAGCATGTTGCACCGTCACAATCCCATTTTGACTCGTGAAAAGTATACCTTTTAGTCTCCCATGAGCTTTCTCTACCATACTTGTGGACTCAAGTTTGAAATGTTTATAGTCGTATATAAAAGCATACACAAACCTCTCTTTGTGTGGCGTCAACCATTGTCTCTTGCAATATTCCACTACTTTGGGGTAATTAGTGCCCCAATCATCCTCGAACTCCTTCAAGTTTATCTAATATCTTGCCACACTCATCGACCAAACCAACTTATCCCACGCTTTCATGAATAACCCAAACTTGATCTCACATTCTTTCTATTCTTCGTCTTCTTTCTTCTTCTCTTCCTCTCTCTCCTCTTTGTTAGTTTACTAAGACGTTCATCTTCCTCCTTTTCACGTTTAGTACCTTTCTTTGTCTTTGGATTTTGGATATGATTCTTACAATTCTTTCTAAGATTGCATTGTATATGCCAAGTGCAAAGAAAATTTTGTGCATTGGGAAAGAATATCCTCACGACGTTCATTATTGCTTGCTCATTGTCGATCACCACAACCTTGGGAGTCTCGTCTTCGTGGTAGAGAAGCTTTAAAGTTTCCAATGCCCAAATATAGCTACCATCCTTCTCACGATCCATAAAACACCATGCCACCGTGAACGATTGCTTATTCGAGGTTTGTCCTATAATGTTCAACAAAGGCATGTTGTACCTATTCGTATTATAAGTACAATCCATGAAAAAAACTTGGTAAAAGTACCGCGCCAATTGAATCATATCGGGATGCATAAGAAAAATACGATCCACCTTCCCCTCCGATGACTCATGGTGTCTCACCGTGTAGTTATATTTGTGTGCCAACCATTGTGATTCTTCCATTACCTTTCTTCTATCTTATTCAATTCTTTTGATAGTTGCCTTTGCCGCATAAATTGTAGACAATGAAGAGAGGTTATGCGGGTCGTCCCTCTTGAACTTACTAAGGAGCTTGCTTGGTTTAATTCCCTAACTTGTTCTTACTTGTTCGAACTCATGCGGTTTCAACTTGGCAACTTGGCAATGCTTACCAATGCAACCTACAAACCAACACAAGTTAGTTGATATGTATTACACACGTCGGCAAGGTCGATATATAAAACATTGTCGGCTAAACAACCGTCGTCTTTGTCTAATAAAACAACAGGCCAACCAAAACATGGTCGGCATGGTATACGAACCAGAACAATGCCGACTTAACCATGTTTCAAAATCGTTTCATGTGCTGCAAAAAATATTATAGTCGGCATGGTCTATATATAAAACCACGTCGACAAATATCCAGCCGACTGGGTTGTCAAATAAAAGAGTGCCGACTAGACTATAGTCGTCAGGGTCTACGTACCACTACAATGCCGGCTTTAACATGTTTCAAATCACGTCTCCTGTGTTGAAAAAAAAAAGTAGTCGGCATGGTTCATATTTTTCGACCTTGTCGACCATAATACTGCTCATGAAAATTTGGAGCGTTGGGTACTATATACCACGCCGTCTTTTAAGGTCGGCATGATCGACAATCGTCGACCTTGCCGACCCTGTAAAGCAGAAGTGAAAAACAAAAAGGCAAAATCGATCATTTGCATGGAAATATCACAATCTTCACCATGTAAGTTGTCTACCTGATTACTTACAACTCCGTTTTCTTCCTCTTGATCATTAAATTCTATGTTTGGCTCAAGACATTCATCACTTCCATACCCATCTTGAGTTTGAGGAAAATAAAAGTGAGGATCATGCAAATAATCCATTCGATCATGGTCTAGTAGATCATCATACAAGTACTCATTTGTAGGAGGAAAGTTAGAAGACTCCCCTACTTCAAAATCAGGATTAGAATCACTCATATCAGAAATTTCACAAAACCCTAACTTTCCCCTCCCAAAACATCCTCTACTACTTCATTCTACTCCTCTCTCTCTCTCTAAATTATTTCTAAAACCCAACTTATAAATCAACTAACTAATCTAACTAATTAAACTAATCTAATCATTTCAATTAAATTAGTGTTAATCATTGTGGGGGCGTTTTTGCTATTTTGAAAATATTTGGTTAAGGGGTGACCTCTTTTACTTCAAAATTGTCTTATTTGGTATACCCCAATTAATCTGGATATACCCCAATCCAGCCAGGTTACAGATTATTAAACTTTTGGAAAATGAATAAACACAAATCTATGTAAATTTGAAATAATTTATATCACTAAAGGGAGGAAAGTAATTCGTGAAGCTAAAATATTTTGTAAGATTAATCTGATTGATTTTGAAGTAATTTTGTGTTTTCAGTTTTGTTACAAATTTGGTTTACGACCTTTGATGATTTATTTCTTTTCGAAGTAGGGACACTACTCTATTTTGAAGAAGTGAATGAAGTAGTGTTCTACTACCGGCCCATAGGCTCATAAGAATTTGAGGAGTTGGTTAACGATTAACTATGTTTTTCCTAAAAAATTGTATGACTTACATACAGATTATTAAAAGATTTGACGCTAAGGACATGTTTATCAACCAACACCTCAAAAACATTTAGACTTGGATCGACCTGATCGATTTTTCGTAAACAATTATGATATGTATGAACCGATAGATATATTTGAAATTCCCGTACCGCCCTAGTACATATATAAAATGTGTAGGTTCTATAAGAAGTCATCTATGTTGGCTTTATTTTTCATTATAAATTTTAACTAACACAAATCCATTGGATTATCCGCACCTAATCCGTTCATCCATGCATCCATTGGATGCAAATCCGTTGGATGTTGGATTGGATGCGGATGCCAAATTTGAAATCCGTAGTGAATTGGATTCGAAGCGGATGAGGTAAAAACCGGTCCATACCATCCCATGCTCACCCCTATAAATAATTGTATCATGCCAATTGTGGGCCGGGGTTCAGGATCATCTATATGTTAATTTTACGGAATCAAATTATCCAACAAAATGTTATGGATTTCTCGGATAGTTCTATGAACCTAACTACGATTATAGGATGTGAGAACAAGAACCACATGGATATATACAAGATATAAGCAAAAGAAACAATAAGTGAAGTACTCACGAATTTAACGTGGTTTAACAATATATATAATGTGTATATATTGTCTACATCACTAATTGTCTACCATTACGAGATGATAATTTTCAGCACACCCTTGCATAAATTATCATGGGATCCTTTTGCTCAACACCAATAATTTACTCCACCACCACCAAGATGATCTTTTCCTCAAACAAGATATCTTACCAATATCTCCATACAGATACTCTTTAACGTACGACATGTCTCTCAACATTGATAAGCATTTCATAAGCACTATAATGATATACTACTTACACCATTAATGGTCACTCACATACCATCCAAAGAGGTGGGATTAATACCTCACATTAATGATGATAATTCTGTTGAGAATTCCATAACGAGACACATAATCCACACCTCCTTATATAGAGTCACAAAACTTGATTCCCAAGTATTAGCCTCATTGGATTAGGAAACTATCACAATTAGGAAACCCATCTAAGCATGAAAATTTTCCTAAACTAGGGAACTTAATGCTTCCCTATAATTCACCACCTTGGGTCATGCATTTATGCATGTGGCGATCAACATGTTATTCCTTCGTCTTCTGAAAAACGATTGCCTTAAATGGTTCCTATGTATCCTTATTGCAAGGAATCAAATTAAACGTAGTTTGCTCAGAATGTTCTGTAAAACTCCTGGAAAAGAGAACGAACCAAACTCGAACATTACCAACTCACGACTCAAAAATTAAATTCCTTAAGTCGAATAAAAAATACAGAGGTATCTCACCAACCATCATCATATATATAATCACCCATTTTGAGGTACACCTAGATTCTTATGTTCATAATTCCACATTGGTCGGCACCATTCCAAGTGTATTTCATTCCAACTCAATTGAATCATATATGATCACCTTGGTTATTGCACTTAGTTACATCTATTATGTATCATTTGAAATTTGTCTTCCACTTCAAACTTTCTCCATACCATGATCTCATATCCATCTTGACTTGCCTTGCTCCACCTAAGTTAATGTTCCATTCCATTGAATTAAATTGCGCAATATACCGATGAACATGAGGGATGACATCCGTAACTACTTGATCAAAAAATGAAACTACCCTAGTAGCCTCCAATATAGCGTCTTCTTAAGCATTCCCTTAGCATAACCAAACGTATGATTTCTAAACTTCATCAAAGTTAATTGTTTCTTCAAACAACTGATCACACACTAGCCCTTTCCCATGAGCATGTCCATTTAAAATGTGTTAACGAGAAACTTCATGTTAGTTTTTATAAAACTAACCTCCATATTAGCTTCCAAGAAACTAACCATCTTGTATGTATCAAAGCATATTGAGCATGACCTAAACTTTGCACTAAATATAACAAGTCCATGGATCATTGTCATTGCATGTCAATTCTGATATCATCTCAATAATTCTTGCTGTAACACCCCGAATTTTTAGCATGGCGCATGCTCTAATATGCGTCATGGCATGATATGAAGCTTCATCTCAAGCTCCTGTCGCGTTAAGATAAATATTGGCCTAGATCCAATGTTGCATCATCATGATGCATTAGGCCAGTTGGGTAGATAACCTTGGACGATGCAGTGCAAACATCGCGCATTTTGCGGACGAATGGCCTATGTCCAATATTGCACAATCATTGTACATAATGCCAAAGATGGCTAGCCGAGTGAGTATTGCACAATCATTAGTTATGCAATACGCCAGAATAACTGTTGTAAAATTATTATGCAATAGCCAGAACGAGTGTTGTGAAATCATTATGCAGTATGACAGAGTAATTTTTGCGCGATTATTGTGCAATATGCCAGAGTAAGCATGCAGAAGGAACGTTGCGCAATCATTATGCAACACTGAAGTAAACTCGGCAATCATTGTCGGTTACTCAGAAGTACATGGAAACGACCATGAATAGTGAAGTAGGCATTTCAATCCTCTCCCATTTTATAAGTTGTAGAAATGGTAAGTTAACATATATAGAGAGGGGTAGTTGGTTGAAGGTGCATATGTGGACCATGCACCAAGTAAGCTTCATAGCTTAGCCGAAAGAGTATAAATAATGTGTAAGCCTCATTTATAACCGCGTAGCCTTGCCAATGGGGCATATGATGCGAAGGAATCACTATGCCATGTTGTGGACCCGATAATGCACAATCATTTTGCATCTTGACGTAACGACCTATAGAACTAGGCCATTACCATTATTGCTTGGCCACGTCCTTGCAAACGAGCTTGGCTTAAGTTTCTATCCCTTCGTGGATGAACTAAGGTCTGTGCTTGATCTCTTTAGAGTAGGAAAAGGTATGTAGGCAGCCGCAATGAGTTGCAGCATTCCAATACTTTGTCGCTCATATCATCTATTTGTGAGATGATTGCGGCATAATGTCCTCTCATATCATCTGGCCTAGTAGCTCGATGCAAGAGATGATTGTATCCAAACTTGACAAGGCAAGTTGCATTTAAATATTTGTATGCTCATACTTCCTGTCAAGCCGTTCGACAAGCATGTACCGATGACTCATTGGGCATGGCCTCGAAAGTAAGCTACGTCGATATGCAAGTTAGCGGAGCTTGTATAAGCCTAAGAAAAGTACGGCATGAGCCTGATTGATGCACCCTTGGCACAAGCAAGATAAGTGTATGCTTTCAGCAATGCTTAAGCTAAGTGAAGAAGGGGTATTAGGCATGCAATGGCCTATGAGTAAGTTCAAGGCACGCCTCATCCCTGGACAAGACTCGACAGTATAACGATTACTCAGCCTACGTTGAGGCAAGGCATTTGGAATCCAGAGATGCATGTAAGGTGCATCGGACATGTCCATCAAGGTTTTAATTAAATCCTTTGCAGAACAAGGGTAAGTTGCAATGGTGTGGAAGCTAAGTTATCCGCATCATGCTTCACGAGCATGCTTGCAAGGGCACATGAACGTGCATTTGCCTAATTTTAAGGCTCGATAAGTAGCTCACCATGGCGCATCGGGGAAGTTATGGCATGCGCGCCCTTGCGCGCTAGGTGTAATTTTTCAGTCCGTCACACTTGCTTTACCAAAGTCCATCTCACATAGGATCATTATTCTACAAACATGTCCAATTTCATAGAAACTTTATCTGCTGACACACCAATCTTCCGCACTAGTTCAACAACCTCAACGAACTTTGAAAATATATAATGTTTACTATGACACCTTAACATAATTGTAAATCTAGTCTTTTATCAATTTCTGAGCAAGCACGTAGTTTCGTCTTCAAGACAGTCAAACATAACATAATTCAGACACGGGCAGAACGGTGACTGGTATCAAAAAAATTTATATTGTCACCTTCATGACAAATCATAGCGTCATATCTTCTATCTTGTGTGTATCCCTTAAAAATATTGCTTCAAACATATACCAACATTTCGAAATACAATAATTTGTCATTTACAAAAAGACCCAATCCCTTTCATCCATACTCTAAAACCTTTGGCAACTTCTTCTATCTCCAAGCAATTTAAGACACCGGTATGTCATCTTCTCGTGATGTGTAGAGAAAAAAAAATGGCAAAAACTATATTGTTAATGAGCAAATTTCTCAAAATAAATCTCTACCTTCATCTCCACATGGATTTGTCTGTAATACCCCGAGTTCCGGACCAGGGTCAAACCCATATGAAGGTCCGAACTCAAGGGGTTATGGGTCCGAATGAGACTTATGCATATATATCTCTCATGTGATTTACTTTTGTACCAAACATAATTGAACTTTATATAACATGAATTGATACATATGAATTCGCTAATCATCCCGAAACAACATTTTCAACAAACATATTAATTCAAATTATATTTCAAGTAAATACAATCAATATGCTAACTTCTTAGTTTCTACTTTCACCTCCCATAAAATATACAAGAATGTCAATTGCGGTGAGACGATAGCTCAATAGAGTGCATTCTCATTCTCAAGAGATGCGAAAAAAGTATCAACAATCAAAGAGAACATACAACAAGAGATTTCGGCAGAACTTCGTGGATTCAATTATATATTTGATAAACAAGCTCACGATACCAATAACGTTTTCAATAAATCATCTAGTGTATATTTCATACCATGTGTTCATAATACCAATGTTTCCAACAAAACAACCTATTCGGTTTTTAATTAATGAGTTACAATATCAATAAGTTGCACGAGTTTTCTCAGTTTCTGGCCTGCCAATCCATTTATCGGGTCAGTTTGTGCCTGTCGATCTGCTTGTCAGGGTCATTTTGATAAGTTGCACGAGTTTTCTCAGTTCCTGCCCTATCAATTCGCTTATCGGTGTCATTTGGATAAGCTGCACAAGTTTTCTCGATTTGTGCCCCGCCATTCAAACAAACATATCCATTGACTCATATATTATTCTGACAATACTATCAAACCATGAGATAGAAATATACGAGAATAAAGCAATAATGAATTCCTTTCAAGCATTTATGCAAATAAAAATAAGTCTACAAACTGCAAACTTCTTACATCATATGTTTCTGGGTGATCACTTGGTCTGATCTTCGTAAAAATTTACATGGACTTATATGACTTAACCAACTACAATTTATACACAATTCACAACACACCAACATTTCAAACAATATATATTGAATTTACAATTGTCATCCTAAAAACTAGGCAAACTATATAATATTACCAAAATATTCATATTTAATTCATAAAAGTCTTAAATTTGTCAAATCCAAAGCACAATGAGAAATAAGACTGATAATTCAACTTTTGTTAAGTTTGAAACTCGTTTTAATGTCATCAAGGTTGTTGAAACCCAATCAACAAAGCGAGCATGTTTAGAACTTAAGTAAATATTACTCAAATTAAAACGAACGTTCAATGGTGAATATGCGGTGGACTACATATCCTCAAAATTTAACTAGAGATGCCTGAACATGAATATTAAAAGGCTGACCATCAATGGGATAAATAAATAAATAAATAAATAAATAAATAAATAAATATATATATATATATATACAACTAAATTGATGTGACCTAATCATACAAAATAGAATCAAGTAAACTCACCAGAAGAGAAATAGATCTAGCATTCTACCTTTTATTATTAATAAAATTATTTCCTTCAACATACCCTTTTTCTCTAAAACCCCTAGCTCTAGCACCTTCTAATTCTCTTTAACTTTTGGTTTTCTCCTTAGTTTTATTATTAAAACTTATATATATATATATATATATATATATATATATATTTATGAATATTATTATCAATAATCTTATATTTATTGTTATTATCTTTTCATTTTCCCTAACTTTATATTTATTTATGTTTTAGAACTATTATTTGGTAACTATGTTTCGATCCTAGCTTGTAGCCTTTGTTCGAGCAACGCCACCTAGGTAAGGAAAGAATAACATAAATAACGAGGTTATCTAAATCGGGTAAAATCTGATCCGAAATGGTAAATAAAAATAACGGGTATTGTACGATCACTATTGAAATTATAACACAAATATTTCTGTATCAAATGGGAAAACTCCCCAATATTAATTATCACTGCTATAAATATCATTTTCGCCAACAGAAAGTCTTACACTGATCATAAATTTTTAAAATTTAATAGCCAGTGACAATAATATATGGTTGACAAAAAATCATGTTAAAATAGTTTCCCTTTTGGATTCATGCACCTTGTTTCCATAAATAAATATGAACTAGCTTCCATAGCCACACCACCACACACGTTGTAGTATTATACCTTTGTTCTTTAAATTCTGAAGTATGCAAGTGATACACTGTTCCTTACAACGATTTTTTACGGAAAAAAAAAGGAACGTATCCACAACACCATAAAGTATAGTCTTCACCCATATGAGATAATTTTTATCATATTATCTACCATTACGAAATGATATTTTTTGAAAACCCTGACATAAATTATCACTGACGCCGCTCACCGCTAATAATTTACTCCAGCACCACCAAGATGATCTTCTCCTCAAATAAGATGTCTAACAAACATCTCCACACAAATACTCCGTAACATATCTCTCAAAATCAATACGTATTCCATAAACACTATAATGATATACTATCCTTCCACTGTTAACGGTCTCTCACATGACAAAGGTAGGTGAATTCCTCACGTTGATAAGTCCATCGAGAACTTTATTGAGAATTCCATAATACTAAACACATTGTCTAGATATACTTATATAGGAGTCAGAAAATTGATTCCTAAGTATTAGCCTCCTAGGATTTGGAAACCAACACTACTAGGAAACTTATCTAAGTATGAACTGTCATAAACTAGGAAACCCAATGTTATCCTTTAGTTTGGTAATCCTAATCATAGTAACCTTGTCAAATATATGTGGAACTTAGATAATTATTGGTTCATGTCAAATTTATATACTAGTACTAGTCTAATGCAAATGAAGTTATCGGATGGTAATTCATTCCAGTTGCCTTTGTTATCTTTTTGTATTGGGCCACCTGCAATACCAAATTAGATAAGATGATAAAATAAATAAGACTAGATGACAGCTGCATTATTGGGGGCCGATCAAATATTCTGACGAATACAATTGGAAGTAATTTTAACTGAAAAATTTCGCGACGCTTTTTTCGTTCTTGATTTATTTTGCAGCGATTACAGACATCAATAAGTCAAGAAATTTCTTACGTTTCGAGCTTACTTTGGTCTTCAAAATGTACAAAAACCATACCCAGTCCGTGGACTACTTCTTTTTCGCCCACGTTTTGACCTCTGAGTGACCCATTTTCTGGGTGAAAAGTTTTGAATCTAAAAAAATCTTCGATTACTGATCAAATTTGTTTAAATCCATGTCACTTACAACAATTATCATCAGTCTAGTGCAAGAAATTTGAAGAAAAACAATCTCAAATTGATCAAAATCGGAAAATGAAAATTATAGGAAAACCTTTCTTAAATTTTATTCTCGAAATTATTGGATCATATATGAAATCCTCGAATTTTCTTTCAATTTGTAAGAGCTTCAGCGATTAAGAGTTCTCCAATGCCAAAATTTCGGGAAAACAAAATATGATCCATCCATCAATTTTAGAAAATATCTACTAAAAAAGATTTCAGACCACAAAGTGTGACAGAAAAATTACACTTAACCATATAAAAGGTCTTCTAAAATCGGGCAATTAGAAGAAATATTTCTTATAATATCAACAAATTAAATGAGAGAAGGAAAAAAAAAATCACATGTGCAAAAATATATTTGTTCAAATGAATGATAGCATAGTCCTTGATTTCGAAAAGATTTGTTTGATTTGATTAAATGAACGATGATCATGGTAGGCATGTTATAGTTTCTATAATATACTCATATGTTTTGGACTTTTTGGTATCACAGACAAAAAAAACTTCCAAAATCATTTTTCATAGAAACTGGAAACGGCGGCCCTTTGCATAGGCTCATATACACTTCTCATCTTGTATTAAAGTGGCCCTTGAACCTTATATGGCCCTGGGCAATCTGAAATTTGTTGCATTTGAACGTTTCTAAACTTGACGACATCCTTGTAGTAGGCGTGATATTTTGGACTCACGTAACACGGTTTGCTAGTAAGCACAATAACTTTCACGTCATTACTACTAGTTTCCAAATTTTCGTGTCAAGAAGACCACGAGACAAAATGAAGAACAAAACCAAGGCTGGGAACTCTCTATGCCATCGCGTAGTCTTTATCCAAATCCAAACAAACGGAATAAACTCCACCTCATCCCATATCCATTCATCTTTTGGATCTCATAAATGATGATTCGGATAACCAAACAAACACATGTTGGTGCACTGTCCCGGGTCCAACTCTGACCTGTTCCTACTATTTTCCCATATAGTATTACTTGCTTTATCCAACAAGTTACATTACACTCTGCATGAGATTATTAGTAGTACGTTTGGATGTCATTTTAGAAATTATTTTTTGATTTTCTTAAAATATAAAAAATAGAAATTAATTTGGATATCCAATTTTCAAAAAAAAGTCCAAATGTTAATTTTTTGTAAATAAAAAATTATTCGCTTATTTCTGCTTCTAATTTTTGCTCCTAGTATCTAAAATTGATTAGAATTTTACTTTGACCCCGAAGAGGAAGATGAGTTCCATTGCAATTCAAGAAGTGCAAGTATAGTCATCATCATAAAATATGTAAAAAATATACGCATTCGGATACGATATGATGTGTTGTATGGATGTTGATGCTCATTATTCTCCTTCAAATATACAATTCCAATCATGCATTCAAAATTAATATCCATCGCAAATATCAAAGAATTGGTATTGTCAAGAATCTGGATAACTTGGCAGCATGTTTTTCCATTCTCATGCAAGATATACAATCCTTCCATAAACCACCAAACTGTTAGGCGAGAAATTGCCAAAAATAAGTTGAAACCGAAAAAGCAAGAAAAAAATTAATGAGATAAGAAAACGACATGGAAATTCAAAAAAGTGTTTATCATCAACTGTTCATGGTACCTGGTGGATAACTTAAAACCGTCGTATTCTAGTTTTATTTATTAAGGGAGGGCTGGCTGACGAGTAATTGGAACAATTACCCTTTTTTATCATTGCCCTAAAACGTGGACCCCACCGATTTATAAAATCAACAATTCCAATCATGCATTCAAAATTAATATCCATCGCAAATATCAAAGAATTGGTATTGTCAAGAATCTGGATAACTTGGCAGCATGTTTTTCCATTCTCATGCAAGATATACAATCCTTCCATAAACCACCAAACTGTTAGGCGAGAAATTGCCAAAAATAAGTTGAAACCGAAAAAGCAAGAAAAAAATTAATGAGATAAGAAAACGACATGGAAATTCAAAAAAAATCAACTGTTCATGGTACCTGGTGGATAACTTAAAACCGTCGTATTCTTCTTTTTTATCATTTACGATTTATAAAATCAATCAAGAATATGCTTTGCTCTTCTCTTTGAAAATCCTCTTCACCCTTCTTCTTTACTTTTTCTTTCCCCATGCTTTGCTCTTCTCTTTGAAAATCCTCTTCACCCTTCTTCTTTACTTTTTCTTTCCCCATATCTCCATTCCACCATTACAGAGAAGAAACAAAAGAAAACCTAAAGAAATCAATGGATATCTTCAAGGAATTTATCTTAACTGTTTTGATTTCTATGTGTTTAGCTTTCTTAATCGCGAAGTTAGTTTCAGGAGCTTCTTCGTCGTCTTCTTCTTCTACTAGTACTAGTAGTAACAACGGCGTTGTGGAACAGGAGAAGATTATTGCTGCTGCTGCTGCTCCATTGAAATCAGAGAAGAAGAGGAGTAAGAAGAAGAAAGACAAGGAGAAGTTAGTTATTGAGGAAAGGAGTTTTGTTAGTAGTGAATTGAAGAATACAGGGTTAGAAATTGAAAACAAAGTTGAAGAATCTGTTGAGGTTAATGATGTTTTAGTTGATAAAATTGATTTGGTTGGTAAAAATTTGTCAGATGAGGAGGTTAGGGGAGAGAATTTGAATAAATTTGTTGAGATTGTCGGTGAAGAGGAGAAAGAGGTGATCCAGGTGAAGGAAGATGAAGAAGATAAAGAGGTGGTGAAAGCTAGTGATGAAGATGATGGTAAAGTAGTGGTAGAGAATCTGGTTGTGGAAATGTCTGAGGGAGATGAAATTGGCGTGGAATTGGAAAGTTGTGGTGATGTGGTGGTTGAGAAAGAAAGTGGGTTAAAGGAGGAGGAGAAAAGTGGGATTGATTGTTTGGTTAGTGATGATGAAGAATGGGAAGGTATAGAAAGAAGTGAGGTTGAGAATTACTTTGCTACTGCTTCTACATTTGTTACTTCTGGTGTTAACAGTCAAGTTTTGTCAAAGCTGAGTAGTGATGTTCAGATGCAATTATATGGACTGCATAAAGTGGCTACTGAAGGACCTTGTTATGAACCTCAACCTATGGCATTGATGGTTTCTGCTCGTGCAAAGTGGTAAACTTCTATTTCTTATCTTTTTCTGTTTATTGAATTTATTGATTAGCTTGGGTTTGTTGAATTTATTGGTGTTTGCATGTTTGATGAAGTATCTAAATCGATTCAATACCGAAGGCCGATATGCAGATAATGTGTGTTTAATTTTTAATTTCAAGTATGTAGGATATGTTTTATTGGACACTGAGTTGTTTAAGGTATTGCAAGATGATCAATTGAATTCAAACCCATATCGTCATTACTTAGGAAACTAAGAAGAGAAAGAAAATGCAGGTATTGTTTTTTTTTTTTGTAAGTGAAATGTTGATAATGGTGTCAGGAGAAGTAGGGGGAAATGGGGGAATGGATAACCAAAATCTCATCAGTCGTAGTGTTGGATATTTAACCCCAACGATGCATAACTAGAATTATAATCTGCATATGGTTTTTCATGTTCCTTTTTCCCCAAAAATAATACAATGGCAATGTATAGTTTCAAACTTGAATATAGAAAGACGGGTGATGTGGGCAAAAAGTTGAAAATAAATGCCAGAATCTAATGCCTCAAATGACAGTTGATGGATAGGAATGTTGCACCAAGTGGTGGATTAATTGCTAATAACATCCAATAAATTTCTCAAGGGCTTTGCCAGCTGGTCCGTATAAACCTTTTTAGGAAAGAACCATAGCTAAACTCTTGAGTGTGTGAATCAAGTTGGTCCTAGTGGACCCAGAACCCCACGGTTAAGGTATGCTGCGGTTCCCTGCAACCAACAATTTTGCGAGCCGTATAGCATCTTTCATTCTTCGAGTGGTATATTCAAAGTGAAGCAATGAGCTTGCCTAATCTGTGTTGCTTGTTAGTGTCTTTCATGTAACAATAAAATGAAAGAAAAGACAGCATGTATGAGGAAGATTTTATGTTTCTATGCTTAATCCTGGATTTAACTCTATGTGGCAATACCATGTACTTGATTTTGGTATACACAAGTCATCATCTTAGGTCTTTGTTTATGGCTTTATGCATATCGATGTAAGGTCTAATTTTCGGTGCCTGGTTAAGATACTCTATATGTTTAGATACCTTTCTAGAATAACATTGGTTAAGGAGCTACCATATATGACTATTTCTTATGTTTTGCAAGGCATGCTTGGCAACGGCTAGGGAACATGAGTCCGGAGGTGGCTATGGAGCAGTATACAGCTCTTCTTACAGAGAGCGTCCCTGGGTGGACAGGCAGAAATGCCGAAGTATGTCATGTGCTTCTAAGCCTTAATGATACAGTATCTTCATTAATTCCCATTCATATTTTGGAAGACTCATGTATTGGTCTTGGATAATGCTTATTACAGGGACAGAGTAAACATGACCAAAGTAGTGATTCTCCAGGAACAGAGGTACCAGGAGTGAAACACCACAACTTAACTTCATCGCAAGATTATCAACCTGTTTCGGAAGATGAAAGGTAGACGTAAAAAAACAACTTACTTTTCCCTTTTGGGTGTATTCAGTTTACCAATGTGGTGGTTCTTTGATTTTCCCCAGGAAACCAGGAGATAGCTCATCTGCTGAAAGAAGTGATGGTACTGGGGGCGCAAAAATTCTCTAACTACTCTACATGATTATTCGCAGCTCCGTTTTTCTTTCCTAATTTCTCTGTATATCCTGGTTGTCGAACTTTAGGTTTCTCTGTGCCCGAAAATCTGTTGTGGTTACATTAATCCAAACTCGTATATATAAAATGGGTACATGGTATTGCAGTAGTTGAAAAGTGAGAAAATTTGATGCAGAAAGAGAAAGAAACAACAAGTGTCTATAGAAAGCTTGAGCATCCATCTACTAGGCTCCATACATGCAAATTTTATTATGTCTATGTGATCTGTGTTGTTTTGATCTTTTCTGGCAGACCAGCTTCTTCATATGTTTAAATACCATACCATTATTATCATATCTCTCAACTGTATTTGGTGAATCTGGGCATAGTGTTTCACATGTCATGGAATACCAGGAGACATACGGTTAGACCGCAGAGATTAAGGACGCCCATACAACATTGCCGCTTCGACAAGAAGATACCAATGTTATTATGTTAGTCTCTTCATATAAACTCGTCATATTCTCTTCTGATTCCATATCCTCGGCTTTTACTACGAATCCCCCTGAAAGCGATCATTATTATACAAACATTACACTACTGATGCCAATTTTTCCATTCACAAATTCGTATAACACAACATGATAATTCTGATCGTTAAAGCACTACCTTGCTCATTTGATGATGTGGTAGTGGTACAGCTCCTTACCGTCATCTTGGTCTGATTGATGACTGATCTATTAACGATTCTTGATGTTGAAGCTAAAGCCGAGACAAAACCCTTCATCTTGTACATCCTAAACATCATTAGGGATTCGATCACATTTAACTTAGGGCAAGACCCGTAACGATTTTTTTATTTTTGTTTAGTTTATATACAAACGAAACGAAACTAAGAAAATCTGAAATTTCAGCCCAAATTTTTTTCACCTCATTGACTTTTGTCAATAAAAGTCAATTTTTTTAGGGGTTGACGAAACAAGCCATGATTCGGATCCGGAGTCAGATAACGGCCCTGCAATTCTCCTGGTATACCACTACCAATTTCTTATGACTTCTATTTCTCCGCCAAAATTGTTCTTACCCCGATATCACTCGTTTCTTCTTCTTCTGGGTTTAATCTTAAGATCTCTAAAAACATCTTCGTAAATGGCGATCTTAATCAAACTCGTATTCTAATTATCTTCTTCGTCTTCTTCAAAATGGGGATCGTAATAGAGAATGAAATCTGGGAACCTAAACCCTCACTATATGTATTTCTCTTTTTCTCTTCATTCTTATCAATCTTCATTCTTCCTTACTTTTCTAATAATCCTAATAGATCTTCACCTTCACCTGATCTCCCTGGTGGTACTGTATCTTCATTAACCAAATCTTCATTTCTTCGTTCCCAAAGAAGTTTTTTGTTACTCTATTCTTTGGCTTCAGTAATTCAAGGTTTACAATCGGTGTTTGGGGAGTTTGAATATGCTTATTATGGTGTTAGCAAAGATCAAATGGTGATTACTCTTTGTGTTGGATCTGCTGCTGCTATTCTTATTGGTACTTTCTTGGGCATGATTTCTGATATCATGTAAGTTTTACTAATTGCACTATCAGTGGCATTTGTTATAATTGTTAATGGTATTCAATTTCAGAATAAATGTTGATTGTTAAATAAAGTAGTATATGAATTCGGCACTGCTATAACAAAAGAACTTCATTTACTCAACATCAAAACTCTATCCCAATGGCCAATGTTTGGTTTATGAATAAATTACATCAAGAGGCAAAGATATTTTTTGTGAATTGATTTTTGAGGGGGTCAAAGATTTGCTTGTAAGTCGATTTTATTGGAATCAAATTGTTTGTTATTTAATTATGTGGAAAGTAACTCTTGTTTTGTTATATGTAGAGGTCAAAAGAAAGTATGTGTTCTATTTGGAATGCTTCACATTTTTGTTGGTATTTGGAAGAAGTTCACGGGTGCACCCTAGTGCTTGGATAGTAAGCATATGTACAGCTCTTGCGTCATCTGTATTCTCATTCAGCTTTGAGACATGGACTGTTACTGAACATGATAAGGTTTGTGCTAAGAATCACTATTCTCAACTTTGTGTGATTTTGGAATGCATCAAAAAACTGAGTAGTGATTAAGATTAATAAAGTCACTGAGTAGAACACATGCACATCCACATACACATACACAAAAAGGGTTACAAAAGACAATGATGTTATTGAAGGTGTTGGCAAGAAACATTATAATGGACCGAAATTAATCTAGAATTACAATAGTTTCACACTCGAGTATAGAAAGAAGGGTGATGTGTGCAAAAAGTTGAAAACAAATACCAGAATCTAATTCCTCAGATGACAATTGACAGATAGGAATGTTGCACCAAATGGTGGATTAATTGCTAATAACATTTAATAAATTTCTTGAGGACTTTGCCATCTGGTCCGCATAAACCTTGTTAGGAAAGAACCACAGCCAAACATCAAGGTTGAGATCCTAAACTCATGAATGTACGAGTCAATTGGGTCCTAGTGGACCCAGTACCCCACGGTTAAGGCATCCTGCGGTTCCCTGCAAGCAATAATTTCGAGAGCCATGTAGCATCTTTCATTCTTCAAGTGTACATTTAAAGTGAAGCAACGAGCTTGCCTAATCTGTGTTGCGTTACAGAAAGAAAAGACAGCATATACGAGGAAGATTTTAGGTTTTTATTCCTGGGTTTAACTCCATGTGGTAATACCATGTACTTGATTTAGGTATACACAGGTCATCATCTTAGGTCTTTGTTTATGGCTTTATGGATATTGATGTCATAATAATCTAGTTTAGATACCTCTCTAAAATAACATGGTTAAGGAGCTACCATTTATGACTATTTCTTATGTTTTGCAAGGCATGCTTGGCAACAGCTAGGAAACATGAGTCCGGAGGTGTCTATGGAGCAGTATACAGCTCTTCTTACAGAGAGCGTCCCTGGGTGGACGGGCAGAAATGCCGAAGTATGTCCTGTGCTTCTAAGCCTTAATGATACGGTGTATCGGTCTTATAAAATGCTTATTACAGGGAGAGAGTGAACATGACCAAAGTAATGATTCTTCAGGAACAGAGGTATCAGGAGTGAAACACCACAACTGAACTTCATCGCAAGACTATCAACCTGTTTCAGAAGATGAAAGGTACACATAATAAACAACTTACTTCTCCTTTTGGGATGTATTCAGTTTACCAATCCTGTGGTTCTTTTATTTTCCCTAGGAAACCAGGAGATGGCTCCTCTGCTGAAAGAAGTTATGGTACCGGGGATGCGAAAATTCTCTAACCAGGCTACATGATTATTCTCATCTCTGTTTTTCTTTTCTAGTTTATCTCTATATATCCTGGTTGTCGAACTTTAGGTTTCTTTGTTCCCGAAAATCTGTTGTGGTTATATTTGTCCGAACTCAGTAAATATATAAAAAGTGTCCATGATATTGGCAAAAAGTCTGAAAAGTGAGAATATTATCTAAAGGAACACAGGTGAGAAGGATACAGAGAAAGAACGAAACAACAGGTCTCTATGTAAAACTTGAGCATCCATCTGCTAGGCTCTATAGATGCAGATTTTGAAGTATATGTTATACATACGTGATGTGTTTTTCTGCTCTTGTCACACAGATCAGCTTCATTTGTTTTCATTCTATACCAGAATCGTCATAACTGATACAGACTACTGCGAATTTTAAGCATTTAATGTTGGAACACTAGTGATGCAACTTTATACGCACAAGAAAAGCAACTAAAGCTAATAATTTTGGTTATCTCCTGTGTTTCAGAGATACACGATAGAAACTAGCTTATTCAATTACCTCATTATTTGAAAGTAAAGTTTATGCAGAAATGCTCGCAATATTCTTCCTCTATGCGAAGATCTTTATGATTATCCGCAAGATTATTAAAACTAAGTTTTCTAGACCGCAGAGATAAAAGCAATAACTGATAGAACCAAGCTTCTTAAGTTACCTCATTTTTGGGAGTAAAGAACCTAGCTCTTGACTTTCCAAAATCCCATCTTTTTATTAGTCTTTTACTGAACTCTTCATCGGACATGTCTGCGAGACAGTTGGCTGAGCGGAATCGTATCACACAGTCCTTGAACACTGGAAAGCGTCGATTCTTCTCCTAGCCGTTTCTGTAAATCTGGTAATGTTCCATCCACCTTTCGTATAAACCCATCATACTTTCTTCTGATTCCATATCCTCCTCTTTCACTACGAATCCCCCTGAAAGCAATCATTATTATACACACAATATACTACTAATGTCAGTGTTTTTTCCGTTCACAAATTCGCAAAACACAACATGATAATTATGTTTTTAAGCATAAAAGGTTCATTACTACCTTTCTTCTTTGATGATGTGGTACAGCCCCTAACCGTCATCTTTGTCTGATTGATGATTGATCTATTAATGATGCTTGATGATGAAGCTAAAGCCGAAACAAAACCCTTCATCTTGTACATCATAAACATTGTTAGGGCTTCGATCCTGTTTTGCGAGCTAATTTTTTTCGGTTTATATACTAATACACTAAGAAAATCTGAATTTTCAGCCCAAGATATTTTCAGCCCATTGACTTTGTCAAGTCGATTGTTTTTCTTAGGGGTAGACCAAAGAAGCATGTAGAAATTAACGTTTAATCTCATTTTTAGCGGGCTTTAGACACTCTAGTCCATCCACTTAAAGCCTTATACATGGAGGTCCTAATTGAACAAATCTAGAACGAGTTAGTTCTTTCTTTAACGATTCAGTCCAAATTGAATTTATTCGCTGACAAAACTAACCTTCACTAACCTAATCTTCTCAAATGGCAAACAGTCGATGAAAGAAGAACACCGAAGACATCATCATTTAATCTTTTCATTTTCGATGGAGATTTTCATCTCCATCTCTCAAATCGGAAGGTAAGGTTTTCAATTTATTTTTTCTCTTCTTCATCTCCATCTAGATCTGAGTTCAAAATTAGTTTCAAAACTTCAATCTAGGTTTTCATTTTCATTTCGTTTTTTGATATTGTAGTTGTCGAAAAGGAGGAGAATCTAGCGATGACGAAACCAGACGGAATTCAAGGTAACTATACGGAAACAATCAAGGTGAAAATTCTTGAATTTAATTTAAGTATAGTTCGGTTGTAATCTCTATTCAACGAAATTCTTCAACAACCTTACCAAGTACTGTTTTGATTCTTTTAAAAATCGTTCATAGTCTCAAAAATCATTGATATCAGTAGTAGATTTGTTCTTAAGAGAAATTTGTGCAACATCTGGGTAATGGGAACCACGAGAGGAAGGTTTAAGAGATATTTGTACTTTACTTGAACAATATATGTCTCCTACCTGTTATAGAACTAGGTCCATCTTCAAAGTTCCCATTTGGAAGATAATCTACAAGTAACATAAACAATTGTAAATCAATAAAACTATGAAAATAATAAATCTAGTAGAAATGTTCACAAAATAAAATCTAAATTCATTCAGCGAATGAAGGAGTAATGTTGCCTAAGAGAAGTGCGGAACATATAAAAATGTAGAGAAATGTTGATGAGAATGATGCCATTTTTCTATCTATTTGTTGTTGTTAGTTACTAATATAAGCTTTACTAAAAGAGATGAATGAGAATTTTTGTTTGATCAATGTGAATCAGATGTTTGTACATGGAATGAGAAGTGGGCTTCTCAAAATGTCATCTTTATAGTGCGCCGCTAATTAAGTCGAGCTGTCGTGCATGTACATTTCGAAAGATTGGCTTTTCAGAAATAATAAAAAATCAATCGAGAAGACAAAATCACGTTTGATACCTACAAAAATAGACGAAACTAGAGTTGGTTTATGGTTTGATAGATTCATTCGCAGTAATTAATTAATCATTCATGTTGGCTGTTTTGCAAGTAAGAACAGTTTTTCCGTCAGTAAGGGTTGATTTAATGTGTAGTCCACGACACAGGAACTATAATATGTCTGCTTAAAGGCTGAAACGTTAAACACAAAACTATAGAAGTATTTTATTTTATTTACGTTTCAAAAATGCATATGGAAAACTATATATTGTTGTCATTGAACTAATTTTAGAGATCCACTGTTTGGAGATACTGAAGCATTTGTAGGAAAAAAATTGTATTTAAGTAGAGGAATTACTGGAGTTGCTCTCACAAAAATTTCTCAATCCTACTATTAGTAGTTTAAGAGTGGTTCTTAGATGATATATTACCATATATCTCAGTTTGATTCTCTCTTCTGATGTGGTATTTGTTCTTACCAATAACTAGGTTTTTTAGTTTGGTTAGTGTTTAGAGTCTTTTTATGTTGATTAGCTTTTGGATTTGATATCAATGAAGATCATATTGGGGTTCATTTTTATAGGTTCAATTTATATTGGTGGAATAGGATAGGGTTTTGGGTATTTTGATTATTTATTCATTTTTTTACTGATTCATGCTACTTTAGCATATTGGAGGCCTTCAGAAAATCAGCATAAGTTGTCAGTGACGGGATTCAAGTTCTTATTTTTGCAACTTTAGCCACTATGGTAAGTTCATATTGATTCTTAATGTGTACATTGTTGTACACCTGTTGATTGCTAATGTGTACATAGTTGTACACCTGATTGCTAATGTGTACATCGTTGTGCACATGTTGATTCTTATTTGTGAACATAACTAATAACACTTCTCTAAGTTTTTTACATATGACCTTATGATTCTTAATGTGTACATTGTTGTACACCTGTTGGTTGCTAATGTGTACATAGTTTTACACCTGATTGATAATGTGTACATCATTGTGCACATGTTGATTCTTATTTGTAAACATAACTAAAAACACTTCTCTTAAAGAGTTTTGTACATCTGACATTATGATTATGAATGTAACATAACCCAAACACTATTAACGTACCTCTTGTCTGGAACTGGACACCACCTTTGTTTAAACATTTTGTTTAACTATTTCTTCATGTTATCCGTGTTTTGTTGGACCCTTATACATTGTGCATGTGGTAGATTAACCCTTTCTATAGCATGCTCCTATACCCCAAAGTAAGCTTTTGCAGAGACACCCTGCATGACTTTTTATCAAGAGGAGTATGATACTCATGATCCAGGGACATTGTCCTATGGTCCTCTCATTTTTGAAGAAGAGATAAAAAAAAATTATTGAGATAGTGGCACCAAGTGATATTGTTTATTCCCGTGCACAATCTGGTGTATGTGCAGCATTCAGTAGAGGTTAGCTCCCGTAACTCCAGTTAAATTGTTTTGGAAGTTGGAAAAATATTTCCATGATAGATTTTGAATATTTTCTTGGTTCTTGTGCAGAAACAAACCAGAGTATATGCTTTTTAATGTGAGTCCTTATGAAGTCGTTCATAGTTTGTTCTACAATAAGAATAACAATTCAGTTATCACAATTTCAGTTTATGCCTTGGATAATTTCAGTTCCTTGAAATGCAGAACAACTAAGATTGGTATGTTGACTCTCTCAAAACAAATATTTTTCTGTTTGCTTCTCTAGTTTATTCTTTTTGGGAGCTTAATTTCTGAAAAGAATAAATGTGTTAACTTAGGTACATACGAAGAGGAAATCGCGATGCTGTTTTTTCCCTTTTTGAATCCGGGTTACTGAAGTGGCCTGGTTTTTTGGAGTATGATGATGTGAATTGGAAACTTCTTACCTACTTTTCTCAGGATAGGTATGTCATCAATGCTTATTTGCACAATCATTTGACCTCATTTTTGTTTCGGAATCTGAAATCCTTTTTTGTTTACTTTTGTAGTATATACAAAGTGTTCGTTCTGAAGAACTGTACTATGATTTAATTTTATATATCAAATAAAAATGGCAAGAAATCAAAATCAGGTAAGTCTCGTGGCATGATCTCATGAGATTAGGCAAATCATGTGATGCTTTAGTTTTATAATATTCATAGTATATATGTTGTGTTGCATGACCAGTTGTTAAATCTTCATTATTTTGTTAATTGCTAATGTGTACATAGTTGTACACATGTGAATATTAACGTGTACATAATTGTACACATGTTGATTTTCAATGTGCATATAATTGTACACATGTTGATCGTTAATGTGCACATAATTGTCTACATAGTTGTACACACGTTGAGTATTAATGTGTACATAGTTGTACACATGTTGATTTTTTTGTTTACTTGAAGTTAAGTGACTCTTTATGAACTAAGGTGTATAGATTGGTACACATATGAAAAAATGACTATATAAGCTTATGCATGCATAAATAACTAGGGTGTATAAACCGGTGCACATATGGAAAAAATGACTCCATTAGCGTATGCTTGCGTAAATAACTAGGGTGTACAAACTGGTGCACATATGAAAAAATGGCTCCATAAGTTTATGATTTTCTAAATAATTAGATGTACAAACCGGTGCTCTACATTTAACATGATTTTTTCATCACATTGGTTGGTATTGGTGTTTATCGTCCTATTTTCTTTGAAATGTTACCTCCAAAAGCTTGCATTCATATCCAAGAAAGTGGCTTTAAGGGAGGAAAAAGTGATGCAAATAAAAATAGTTATTGATGCAAGAAAGGATTGTGCAGAAGTTTCTCTTACCAGGTGAACGAGATGGAACGATTTAGATGTGCCACATGTGTTTGTTATGTCCTCATCTAAATGGGTTCCCACCAGCAATTCATAGAGTAGTAACTAAGGAGTACATAACTGTACACATGTTGATTCTTAATGTGTACATAATTTTACACCTATTGTATGTGTTTCTCTCTCTTTATATGTGCTTGTTCTGTTTTACATGTACTTAGTTTTTGTTCGATTGTAGCTGTATTGTTGATAACTTGTGATTGTATTCTCTTTTTTTCAGGATCCTTTTGTCAATGGAGAGAAAGTCTCAGCCGTTAATTTGAATTTGGCGCCAAAGTTTTACCACCTCGAGATGGAGTTCTAGAGAACTTGGCTCATGTCAGAAACTACATAAAGGTTTGCAAAAAGCTTGTTACACATACTTAGTGCCCATCATTAGTTTTGTTTGCATAAAACTACTTGAAGAATTGCTAAAAGCTTTTTGTTCTTAAATACACATACCATATGCCCATCATCCGTTTTGTTTGTATATCGAAGAATTGTCTTTTATCACTTAGCAGTCTAGTTGTTCCGATTCAACCAATTAAATTCTCCCTGTTTGCTGGTTTCATTTTCATTTACACGTGTTGATTATTAAAGTGTACATAGTTGTACACATGTTATTCATTTTGAAGTCTAAGAAATTAGGCAAAGCACTAATGTCTACGTATTTGTACACACATATTATGTTATTTAGGTGTGCATAGTAATCCAAATGTTGATTATTTAGGTGTAAATAGTTGTACACTTGTAGGACTATATTTATGTATACAAACCAAAAATTAGGGAAAGAACTAATTGTACAGGTGTTGGATTTTCTATAGATGTGTACAAAGTTGTACACTATTATGTTATCTCAGTAATATGTGCGTTTTTGTGGAATAAATGTTGGATTTTTATACCACAAAACATCAAAAGTTACTGCATATCTTTCTATACCATCAAAAGTTGTCCTCTCATTAGAAATTTAGATCCTTGTAACATCTCTTAGGCAAAGATAATGTACATTCTAGGATATTTGTTGCAGCTTCAATGCCATTTTCGAACAGTTTTATTAAAATAATCTCTGCAGACAGATGAATAGATTTAAGCTCATACTTGTAAGTTAGTATAATCATTTTTTTCTGAGTTGTAGCCTGTAAGAACTGGATGGTTTATCAATGTGTTACCCAGTATTCATGCTATCAGTGATTACTAAATTATATAGTCCTAGGTGAAAAATAAGTTAGAAACTGGTGCTACGGCGGTATTTTAGCTTACGAGTCACCAATATCTAGCTCCCATTGTATAGTTATTTTGTTGTTTTATTAGATTCTTTATCAGTTAAAAACTTCACGAAACAATAGTTTGATCTCTGTGCTGACCACTTTTTCCTCTCCGTCATTGTATGTATAGATGAACAGTATAAATACATCATTTCCATGTCTTGCGTATCAACAAGATGCTTTCATGTGCCGGAGCTGACAGGCTTCAAACTGGTATGAGAGGAGCGTTCGGTAAACCCTTTGGAATGGATCACCTAGCTAACTTGTTATCGCATGAGATTCAGCTGCAGTCTACTTTTGTTATGTTGGTGTACAAACTGGTGCACCTTGTTTTGTCTTTTGATTTTTTGGATTTTTGTAGACATATACATGTTTGTACGCCAATGTAAACTAAGATTTTTTAAAAATGAGAATTATATAGTCATATGGGTACTCTTTTTGTAGCTCTCGGAAAGAGCTTACCGAATATATAAAGATTGTGAATTTTGGACAAACGGTTCGAAAGATAAATTGTTTTTAATTATTTTTTATATTAATTAAAGATGTTGACATCATTGTGAGTCACTTTGGACTAAACTGTAAATATTTGGACTAAATTGTAAATTAGGAAGGTTATTTGTGTACTTGCAATAAAAAAGGACTAATTTGTACCTAGTTGAATGGGTCAGGACTAAGTAGTATATTTGGATGGGGTTTTGGACTAAACCGTATTTTTCCCAAGAAGCATCCCGAGTAGGGGTGTGCAACGGACGACGGTTGCGGATTAGGGGCCACCTGCAACCGAACCGTCAAAGTTGCGGATTTGGAAAATCCAACCGTGTCCGGCCCAATCACCCGCGTATTTCACATCCGCGGATCAGCGGATGAAACGGTCCGGATGTGGATTAACCGCGGATTTAGTCGGAGGGAAAAAAAACACGATAGGACTGAAGGTGCAAAGACGACAAAAGAAGTCCAAAAATTGATGTTGGAATATCTCAATTCTCATACATGGTAGGGCCTTTTACAACCTGAAGATCATGTCCGAGATCTTCCTGGTACAATAGAACATGCTTAATAATAACATGTTGCATGATATATCCTAACTTCTAAGAATCTCTTCTATGATGTAGTAGGGTGGGTATTATGTGCATCATTCATAATTACACAGGGTTATCTTTTCCCAATTTATTTATTTTGCTCGTCATAAGAATCTCTTGGAATGTTTCACATAATTGACTTTATCTTTCAAACTTTCACTGGAAACTATTGACCTGGATCAGAAATGAAAACGAGGCTAGAAAAACATATGAAATTGATATCACAGATTGACAGTGAACAAATGAAAACAAAACATTGATTACAGTTGCTATTATATAACCTTACTACCCTACGGTGCGGGTAAATCCGTGGATTGAAAAGTCAAACCGCAACCAAACCGTGAAAACATGCGGATTTGAGAATCCCACCCGTGTTCGGTCCATATCTATTTCGGTTTGGGTTTCACCCGCAATTTTGCGGACGGATACGGGTGAAATCCGCGGTTTCGATTTTTTTGTACATCCCTAATCTCGAGTCAAATAACGGCCCTGCAGTTCTCCTAGTGTACCGCTACCGGTTTCTGATTACAACTTCTATACATGAATCTTATTTTTCAAGGCTGCTAATGGGGGGACTGGTTTTGCTTGGGGGTGTACCAAATGCTAATAAGACAAAAAATCATTTTCCTTGGGGTTGGTACACCCCCAAGAAATTTGGTACCCCCATTAGCAGCCTTGCTATTTTTGGGGATATAAGGGGGAGAGTTTTGGGGGGCTAAAAGACTAAGTGGAGGCTATGTGGTATAGGGGGAAACTAAATCAATAGTAAGTGTCAAATATACCATTTCCTATAAACATACTATAAAAAAAAACATCAATCTTCTTCTTCTTCTTCTTCTTCTTCTTCTTCTTCTTCTTCTTCTTCTTCTTCTTCTTCTTCTTCTTCCCTTCTCCTTCATTTCATCATGATGAAATTGTGATCATTAAAAAACTTAAATCTTCTTCTTCCTCTCTTCTATTTATTCTCCATCACATCGTGATTCTTCATTGCACCGTGATGAAGATGATGATCCTATAATAAAATAAAAATCTATTATTTTTCTTTCTCTCTATTCTTCTTCATCTTCTCTATTACGTATAGAGATGATAGAAAAAAAAACAAAAACTAAGAAAACCCACCATTTATTTTTACTTTTGATCAACTTAAAAATTCGATTCGATTAAGTTGAGAAAAAAAAAAGATTTTGGTCAAGTTTTTGATGTTTCCTTATTTAGGCAAGATAGCTATTACTCCAAACGTATTTGATTACCATATTAAAGTGTTTGTGATTCCTTCCTAAGATAAATTGTGATTTATCCACATAAATACAATATTTGCTAAAAATAATTAATTATTTAATTATTTTGGCAAGAGTTGTAACTTAGGAAAGACCCCCAAAATTAGGAGAGTCTTGAAAAAGAAAAATAGCTTTGCTTAACTTTCAAGCTACCTTGTTCGCTATAAATAAAGGGTTCGTGAGTGCTACACGTTTTTCATCCCCTTTGGAAAATTGGTGTAAGCTTCATAAGGTTGTTTTCCACGTCTTATGTTCTTCATGAACAAGAGTGAGATAAAGTCTTTGTATTGGGGATCACAAAGCCGAGTTAGATTTAATCTTTGTGATTGATTATACAACTTGTAATCTAGGTTTTTCACCTCTTGTCTATTCTATGGCTTTCTCTTCTGATCAAGGTAGTTAATATCGCGTATCGGTATCGTATCGGCCGGGTCCGATACACATATACAAAAGATATTACCTGTTTTTATCGGTGATACATCATTAAAATTATAATTTCAATTATTTATAAGACTATAGAAAAAATAATAAAAATGATACACGTATCTCAAATTTCTAAAACATAAGGTGGCAAAATCTTACGCTTTGTGACTGTTGTCCAATTTTTCTGGTAAATTTTTTCTTATTATCCTTGCTTTATAATCAAAACAATCACAAATGCAACTACGTTGTCAATAACAACTGATCAAATTCTCCATTATCTTCTGTCATCCACAGCAAAACCCAAATCCATTCAAATTCTTCCTCGAGTATGTATGGTGTCCAACTTATATCTTACGTATATATAGTCATTGATTTTATATCTTAAATATATTAGGGTTTTTAACATTCTCTAATTGATGTTGTACTTGTCTGTAAAGACTAGATGTTGCTCGAAAAACTTATTCACATGTGATGATTTTGATAATTGATTATACTTGATGGTGCCTATTTTTCCTTTATAAATTCATCTTTACAGATGATACCTGGAATTGTAAAGATCGATATTATCAGTGTATAGGTAAAAAAACTTATTCACTTTATTTGGTGATGATTTTGATAATTGATTATACTTGATGGTGCCTATTTTTCCCTTTATAGAATTCATCTTTACCACAGATGATACTGGAATGCCTAATTTTTCCTTCTTAGGCTTCATCTTAACCAAAGATGATATTGGAACCGATATTATCAATGGATAATTTAATCATAACTAAAGTATAGGTAAAACCGAGTCAGTAGATATTAATACAATGGATACATGGCATACATTGTGAGAGCAAGATGTTGAAAAACTTGGATTAAATTATATCTTTAAACAATTCTAAACTTTCAAGAACAAGATACAAGATATGAACGTTTTTATCGTTCCATCTTAAATTTGATATCACCGATATTTTCACAACAATATATTTATAGGTATTTTTCGATATCATGTTTAATTGATGGAAAATTTGGTTTGGGAAACAAATTGGGAGTGATTGAGTGAGAGAAATATCGATGCAATGTCTTCTCAACAAGCTTTATTTAGTACTTAAAAACACAAAATTAATTAATACAAATATTTATTCTTGAAAATGGTAAAAGGCAGAATTTGGGATAATATATGACTTTAGCGCGAAAGATGAGTTAAGTGCCAATGAAAAGGTGTATGATATTGACTACTTGCAATATCAGAGCATCCATAGAAATGTCTTTGTCTTCTTGATTCAACCGTAGATGATGATATAAGACCATTTAAGAGTTGTTGATATTACAGGTAGTTGATTATAAGGTTCCCATATTTCACCATTTTTCCTTCTTAGAGGCACATGGTTCCAATCCTAGATTAGGTACTTTTAGAAAAGTAGGTTTAACAATAACTTTACAAACCAAAAAACTCAAAAAAAAATCAAGTTTTGATTTACAAAAGATTAATGATCCAACAAGGGATTGGAATGCCTAATTTTTCCTTCTTAGGCTTAAATCAATTGATATTTAACCCGTAGGTTTAAAAATAAAAATAAAAAGATGATATTGGAACAAGAGTAGAGGAATCCTAATACAATCTAAAAATAAATAAAATAAACTCTTTTTTTTTTTTTAATTTAAAATAAAATATTATCTGTTGAGCTCAAAAGAGGTAGTTAGGTTGTGAAGTTTTTAAAGCAAAAGTGTAAAATGAGGTAAAACAATTGATTATGCTATAGTGATATTGAATCAGAGATGAAAAATGACAGGAGATGAAAAATGTACAGGCATGTACGAACGTTTTTGGAGAGGTAGAAGTTGATTCTAACCTGATTTCCATTGATCAAATAATAAAAGTAAAAAGATGCAATATAAAGATATGTAAACAATGATAATATGGATACAGGGTATTCAAAATCCACCAATAACCTATGATATGCATTCAACTTGTAATATTATTCTTTTTCGTCCACCGTATAATAATCAATGGATAATTTAATCACAACTAAAGTATTTTCCAAAGCATTAAGGTAAAGATTTTTGAGTTGTAGCATAATCAACATAGAGATATCTACAATGGATATAAAAGCAAGATGTTGAAAAACTTGGATTAAATTATATCTTTAAACAATTCTAAATCAAGAACAAGATACAAGATATGAATACATACCAATGAGATTAGGCTTCATCTAAACCCTAGTAAATGAAATTGAACATTACAACAAAACTAAATTTGATAAACTAACATGAACAAGTTTATTCTTGGATATAATACACAAAATTCCCTTAAGCACTTGGACCATCCACTCAACAAAAGAGTTGTTGATGGATTGAAAGAACCAATGGGGTGAGGTGGATGTTGAAAGAATTAGGAAATGGTTCCCATATTTCACCATTTTTCCTTCTTAAAAACACAAAATTAAAATACAAATATTTATTTTACAAAATGCAATATTTGGCACTTAAGGTTCCCATATTTCACCATTTTTCCTTCTTAAAAACTCAAAAAAAAATCAAGTTTTGATTTACAAAAGATTAATGTTTTGATTAGTCTAATCGATTCACTAAGACTGATTAGTTAGCTTAATCAAGTTAATTAGCACAAATCAAATTAAGGGTAGATTGGGTATTACATCAAATGATGGATAAGGGGTCATATGGGTTATTATTTGATGACCCCATTTAGCCCCAAAAACCCATCCGTTTTCATCCCCAAAAATAGGATTCCTATACATTCTCCGCCAAAATTTTGTTCTTACCACGGTATCGCTCGATTCTCCTCCTTCTACTTCTGGGTTTAATCCTAAGATCTCCCAGAAGCATATTCTTTGATGGCGATCTTAATCAAAGTCATATTCTAAAGAATCTCAAATTATCTTCTTCGTCTTCTTTAAAATGGGGATCGTAATAGAGAATGAAATCTGGGAACCTAAACCCTCACTATATGTATTTCTCTTTTCTCTTCATTCTTATCAATCTTCACTCTTCCTTACTTTTCTAATAACCCTAATAGATCTTCACCTTCACCTGATCTCTCTCTTCTGTTAGAGTGTTTACTACTAGTTCAGTTTTTACTGCTTTACTAGTTCTTTTAGTTTTAGCCTTTTATCTTTCAGTTTTACCCTATACAGCTGTTCCTTGTAATACAGTTGTGTAGCTTGTCCTTTACTTCACTTCTTTATTTAAGTTCTCTTGTGACTCTTGTAAGGACACTGAACAACACTTAATGAAGTACTATCTTATCATCAAACAATTCTAACATGGTATCATTCGTCTGGGTTTCAAGATTCCTTTAGGGTTTCATCTTATCACACAATTATTCATCTTTGCTTCCGCCGCTATCACACTTTACTATACTTAATCAAACTTCAATACACTTAACCATACTTCAGTACACTTTATCTTCAGATCTTCCTTTATCCTTTGGTCCTTCACTGAAACCACTGGATTTTTGTTTCTCTCATACTTCAACATCATGACTACTTAGTTACATTATGAAACAACCACAGATTTACCTTTCACAAATATAGCTCACTTTGTTTCTATAAAACTAGATGACACCAACTATCTAGTTTGGAAATCTCAGTTATCTTCCATCCTTATCAGTACAAACCTTTTTGGTTATCTTGATGGCTCTCTACCACCACCACCACAGGCTATCACAACTGGATCTGAAGTATCACCTAACCCATCTTATCTTAAATGGCTCTGATGGGACAGATTTGTCAATAGTTGTCTCAATGCAACTTTTTCTCCTTCTATCTCAACTGATGTTTATGGATGTCTCACAGCTGCTGAGGTATGGACATATCTTTCAACCACCTTTACAAATCAATTTTCTGCAAGAAAATCTATGCTTAGAAATCAACTTCATAATATTCGTCGTGGTCATCTTTCTATTACTGCTTATCTTCATGATGTTAAGGTGATTACTGATTCTTTAGCTGCTATAAACGAATCTGTGTCTGATTCTGACCTTGTTATGTATGTGCTAAATGGTTTTGGAAGAGAATATAATGATTTTTTTGTAGCTGTTCAAAATAGAGATACCGATCTGTCTTTTGTTGCTTTAAAATCGCGTCTTATCAACCATAAACAATGGTTAAAGAGTCATAATCTTGAAATGACAACAATTTTGGATCAAGTGAACTCTTCTGCCTTCTTCACTAAAAGAACCTTTGGATCTGGTAGTTCAAATGCTGGTTCAAGTAGTTCCAACAATCGTTCTGCAAGTTCTAGTTTTGGATCTCATCAATCTGGATCGAATACTTCAAATGCTGGCTCCAGTTCTTCCAACAACTCCAGATATCCACCATCATATATTGATTTTGAGTCTATGGAATGTCAGATCTGTAAGAAGCATGGTTATTCTGCTAGCAAGTGAAAATACAGATATACTCCTTATAGATATGGACAGAATCAAGGCATATCTTCATCTCAACAACATCAGTCTCCTCAGGCTCATGTTTTAATTCAAGATTCTCAACCACAACCTACTTACTTTTAAAACCCACAACCCAAATCCACCTATTCTGATTTTCAAAACCCACAAGCAAATGCTTGCATTCAAGTAAATGCTTCATCTTTTTATGAGATGTCTTCTTTTCCTGCAGCCACTCATTGGTTGCCTGATTCAGCAGCATCTCATCATATTACCAATGACAACACTCTTCTCACCAACACAACTACTTATAATGGTGCCTCTCAAGTTATGATTGGAAATGGTCAATTTTTACCAATTACTTTGATTGGTAATTCTGTCTTACATGCTTCTACTGCTTTTTTTTCTTTATCAAATGTATGTTATGTTCCTAGCATTCAAAAGAACTTAATATCCATTGGACAGTTTACTGAGGAGCATAATTGTACCTTCTCATTCCCACCATGGGGTTATGAAATCAAAGATGTATCCACTCAACAGACTCTTGAAGAAGGAGTTAAGATCAACAATTTGTATCCAATTTTGGCAGTAAATACACCCAAACCCATAGCACTTACTTCTGCCATAGCAAACTCCAATATTTGGCACAAAATAATGGGATATCCTGGTTCTAATATACTTCAGAAACTTCATCACAATCACCATATTACAATGTCCAATACAAAGCTTGAACCAATTTGCCATTCTTGTCAACTTGGGAAAAGCAAGAAACTTCCATTTCAACACTCTACAAGAACTGCTGAGTCTCCCATGTCTCTCATCCATTGTGATATATGGGGGCCTTCACCTATTCTCTCTACATTGGGTTATAGATACTTCATATTGTTTGTTGAGGACTATAGTCATTTTCACTGGATTTATCCAATGAAGGAAAGATATGAGAGCCTTATCTGTTTTCAGCATTTCAAGACTTTGAATGAAAATTTGATGTCTTCTAAATTTCAGATTTTTCAGTGTGATGGAGCTTATGAACTTGTGAAAGGACAATTTAAGGATTTCTTAAATGAAGTTGGTATTATTGTGTCTTCTTCTTGCCCACATACACCACAACAAAATGGTTTGGCAGAGAGGAAGATTAGACATATCACTGAGGTTGGTAATACAATTTCTTTTCAAGCTTGTTTACCTAAGTAATTTTGGTTTAATTCATTTATTACAACCACATATCTGATAAATAGAACTCCTTCCAAGTTGCTCAAGTTTGTAACTCCCTTTGAGGTATTGTTTCATCACTTACCAGATTACTCATTACTCAAGGTTTTTGGCTGTACATGTTATCCATATCTTGGAGCCTACAAACAAGACAAGCTCAGTGCAAAATCCTCCAAGTGCACCTTCATTGGCTACAACACCAGCCATAAAGGGTAAAGATGCTATGACAACAACTCTAGAAAAGTCTACATCTCAAGAAATGTTGTCTTTCATGAAACTTCATTTCCCTTTTGTACCTGCACTCCTACTACTGAGCCATCCTCAGTCATTCTGTCAATACCCCAAAATGATATTTTACAACCTTTACCTGCTGAGCAAGAGGATGATATTATTTTACCACCACCTTCTCCACCAAGAACTGTCAGTCATCCCATGACTACAAGGCTCAAAGATGGGATAACTAAACCAAAGAACCTTCCTGATTTTATTACAATTATTCAGTTCCTCATGCTATGAGCATCACTCTCATCAAGTCTCCACTTGAACCAAAAACTTATAAATCAGCTGTGAAGGATCCAAATTAGGTGATCTCTATGGAACAAGAATTTCTTGCACTCATTACAAATGGTACTTGGATTTTGGTACCCTACCATCATTTCATGAACATCTTAGGATGCAAATGGGTGTATAGAATAAAGCTCAAGTCTGATGGCACTATTGGAAGACTTAAGTCCAGGCTTGTAGCTAAAGGCTTTCTTCAACAAGATGGTGTAGACTACAATGAAACATTTAGCCCTGTGGTCAAGTCTACAACCATTAGAGTTGTTCTTACAATTGATTTGACAAGAAAATGGAGTATCAAGCAGCTAGATGTGTCAAATGCTTTCCTCCATGGTGAATTATCAGAAACTGTGTATATGGAACAACCAAAAGGATTTGTTGATTCCAACTATCCTTCACATGTTTGTCTACTAAAGAAAGCTATTTATGGTCTTAAGCAGACACCCAAAGCCTGGTATGAAAAATTCAGTGGTTATCTACTTCAAAATGGTTTCAAGAAGGGTGTTTCAGATCAATCTATGTTCATCTACAATCAGTCTGGTGTAACTGCAATCCTTCTTCTATATGTGAATGATATTATACTCACCTGTAACTCAGATTCTTTTTTCAGCTTACTCATATCTCAACTGAGTTCTAGCTTTGCTATGAAATACCTTGGAAATCTCCATTATTTCCTTGGTATTGAAGCTGATATGTCAAGTTATCCCCAGTATATACTTCTTACTCAGCAGAAGTATACCCTTGATCTTCTTACAAGGTCAAAAATGCTTGATTGCAAGCCTTGCAGCTCTCCAGTCACCACTGACAAAAGGATCTCTATCTTTGATGGTACCTTACTTACAGATCCATTACAATATAGAAGCTTAGTGGGTGCATTGCAGTATCTCACACTCACCAGACCTGACATAAACTTTGCAGTTAACTATGTATGTCAGTTCATGCATGCACCAACAGACTCTCACCTTCTCCTGGTCAAACGCATTCTCAGATACTTAAAAGAAACTATCGATGCTAGAATTACTTTATTTGCAGGTGACATTGGAACTATCAGTGGATACTCAGACTCTGACTGGGCTGGGTGTCCAGATACTAGACGGTCTACATATGGTTTTTGTGTGTTCTTAGGAGATTCTCTCATCTATTGGCAATCAAAGAAACAACCTACAGTTTCTCAATCCTCAACTGAAGCTGAGTACAAGGCAGTCAGTCTTCTAGCAACTGATGTTATGTGGCTCTCAAAACTTCTGGAAGAATTGGGTATAACTCTTACAAGGCCATTCAAGCTATACTGTGACAACCTTAGAGCCACTTACCTTGTCTCAAACTCTGCTTTTCATGCTTGCACAAAGCACATTGAAATCAATTATCACACAGTGAGAGAACTGCATGAATTTGGTGATGTTGCAGTCTTCTTTGTTCCATCTTATGACCAACTAGATGATATCTTCACCAAAGGACTCACTGTCTCACATTTTCAAGATTTAAGATTCAAACTAATGAAGTACCCTTCATCTGTTTGAGGGGAAGTGTTAGAGTGTTTACTACTAGTTCAGTTTTTACTGCGTTACTAGTTATTTCAGTTTTAGCCTTTTATCTTTCAGTTTTACCCTATACAGCTGTTCCCTGTAATACAGCCGTGTAGCTTGTCCTTTACTTCACTTCTTTATTTAAGTTCTCTTGTGACTCTTGTAAGGACACTGAACAACACTTAATGAAGTACTATCTTATCATCAAACAATTCTAACATCTTCACTAACCAAATCTTCATTTCTTCGTTTCCAAAGAAGTTTTTTGTTATTCTATTATTTGGATTCAGTAATTCAAGGTCTACAATCTGTATTTGGTGTTAGTAAAGATCAAATGGTGATTACTATTTGTATTGGGTCTGTTGATACTATTCTTATTGGTACTTTATTACATCGAAATGGTTATGACATATGATAATCTTCTTATGGAAACTTTTTGGCTTAAAAGATTACATTGGCTAAGGCAAAGATATTTTTTGTGAATTGGTTTTTGAGGGGGTCAAAGATTTGCTTGTTAGTCGACTCGATTTTATTGGAATCAAATTGTTTGTTATTTGATTATGTGGATTAACACTTGTTTTGTTATATGTAGAGGTCAAAAGAAAGTATGTGTGTTATTTGGAATGCTTCACATTTTTGTTGGCATTTGGAATAAGTTCACAATGCACCCTAGTGCTTGGATAGTAAGCATATGTACAACTCTTGCTTCTTCTGTATTCTCATTCAGCTTTGAGACATGGACTGTTACCGAACATGATAAGGTTTGTGCTAAGAATCACTATTCTCAACTTTGTGTGATTTTGGAATGCATCAAAAAACTGAGTAGTGAGTAGGACACATGCACATCCACATACACATACACAAAAAGGGTTACAAAAGACACTGAACTTATTGAAGGTGTTGGCAAAAAAAATTATAATGGACCAAAAATAATCTAGAATTACAGTCAACAAATGGTTTTTCATGTTCCTTTTTCCCAAAAATAATAAAATTACAATGTATAGTTTCAAACTTGAATACCAGAATCTAATGCCTCAAATGACAGTTGACAGATAGGAATGTTGCACCAAGTGGTGGATTAATTGCTAATCACATCCAATAAATTTCTTAAGGACTTAGCAATCTGGTCCGCATAAACCTTGTTAGGAAAGAACCACAGCCAAACATCAAGGTTAAGATCCTAAACTCATGAATGTGTGAGTCAAGTGGGTCCTAGTGGACCCATAACCCCACGGTCAAGGCATGATGCGGTTCCCTGCAAGAAATAATTTTGCGAGCCATATAGCATCTTTCATTCTTCAAGTGTAATTTTTTTAAAGTGAAGCAATGAGCTTGCCTAATCTGTGTTGCTTGTTACAGAAAGAAAAGACAACATGTACGAGGAAGATTTTAGGTTTTTAATCTTGGATTTAACTCCATGTGGTAATACCATATACTTGATTTAGGCATACACAAGTCATCATCTTAGGTCTTTGTTTATGGCTTTATGGATATCGTTGTTATAATAATGTAGTTTAGATACCTCTCTAAAATAACATGGTTAAGGAGCTACCATTATGACTATTTGTTATGTTTTGCAAGGCATGCTTGGCAACGGCTAGGAAACATGAGTCCGGAGGTGGCTATGGAGCAGTATACAGATCTTCTTACAGAGAGCGTCCCTGGGTGGACGGGCAGAAATGCTGAAGTATGTCATGTGCTTCTAAGCCTTAATGATACGGTGTATTCATTAATTCCCGTTCATATTTTGGAAGACTCGTGTATTGGTCTTAGATAATGCAGGAAGAGAGTAAACATGACCAAAGTAATGATTCTTCAGGAACAGAGGTATCAACAATGAAACACCACAACGTAACTTAATTGCAAGACTATTAACCTGTTTCAGAAGATGAAAGGTAGACATGAAAGGTAGGCGTAAAAAAACAACTTACTTCTCCTTTTGGGATGTATTCAGTTTACCAATCTGGTGGTTCTTTTATTTTCCCCAGGAAACTAGGAGATAACTCATCTGCTGAAAGAAGTGATGGTGGTACCGGGGATGCGGAAATTCTTTAACCAGGCTACATGATCATTCTCATCTCTGTTTTTCTTTTCTAGTTTCTCTCTATATCCTGTTTTTCGAACTTTAGGTTTCTTTATGCCCGAAAATATGTTGGGGTTATATTTGTCCGAACTCGTAAATATAAAAAGGAAGTGATAATGCTGAGTTTCAGAGATACACTGATAGAACCTAGCTTCTTCAATTACCTCATTATTTGAAAGTAAAGTTCATGGTCTTGATGGCAAACCATGATCCCATTTTTTAATTGCTCTTTTAATATAAAATGAGCCTAAAAGCATCTAAAAGCATCTGCAGTGGTGCGACTAGAACTAAAGAGTAAAAAGAAAGACTAAATTTGGGTTTAGTCCGTTGAGTGACGCAGTGGGAGGAAGACTAAATTTTGGTGAATCGTAAACTATACCAACGCCTGGTGTGGGCCGTGAAGTATACGTTCACCTAATGTGGGGCGGAGGGTATACGTTCTCCTGGTGCCGAAAATATAAAAAAAAAAACAATGGGGCGTTGGTATGATCCACGCCCCATATAACCTACGTAAATTTTTGAGTGGGGCGGAGGTATAAACCACGCCCCACAATAAATTAAAAAAAAAGGAAAAAATAATAATATGGGGCAGGTATAAACCACGCCTGTTGTGGGGCGTAGACTTTACTTCCGCCTGGTGTGGAGCGAATACTATATCAACTCCTGGTGTGGGGCGAACACTATATCAACGCTCGACTAAAATTTGGGTATAGTCTTGGCTGCGGTCCAAATTTAGTCTGGGATTTAATCCCACTACGTCTCGTTCTCAACCCAAATTTTTGGTCTTAATCGCCCACTGCGGATGCTCTAACAATCATATATTTTTTCTTCAACAAAGACTATAAATTGCAGAACACACACGCCAGTGTGCAAGCGATTACAACTAAAAAAGTATCTTAAGCAAAAATATCCTAACAAGAAAGACGGATAACCATTAGGACATCACTGCCAATAAAACAAAAGCACATTTCAGACCAGCAAAAATTACAAGATGCAGAAATACTCGCTATGTGAAGGTCTTTATAATTATCCGCAAGATTATTAAAAATAAGTTTTCTAGACAGCAGATATTGACGCCACTATAGAAAGGTCACTGCAACAAGAAATCACCAATATGTTAGTCACAAGTCCACATAAGAAGAAGCAACTGAAGCTAATTGGGCCAATCGACGGAGGGCCCGTAAGGAGGGAGACCTTTTATGACCACTTATTTTATTTTTTTTTTTTTTTGTCAAATTTGGAATTTTTTTAAAAAAGATTAGAATTCCGTGTCTTTTTTTTTTTTGTTACTTGACGAATTTGTCCCTCCTCCTCTTTAGAGAACGCATCTCTTTTTCTCTTCACCAGCAGCGCCAGACCAAAACCATTACCATCGCCGCCTCCAACACCATCACCTCCATCGCCACCTCCGCTATCATCACAACCACCATAGCACAACCACTGCCACAGAACAACAATTTGATCGAATCAGATTGGTTACAAAAACCAATTTTTCAATTTCATTAGTTTCCTCAAAGTCGGAGGAATCAAAACCATTTAAGCTTCACTGTTTCACAATTACTACAAATAAAGTTCCAAACTAGATAACTAAAATGCTCGAATAAAAAATAAAAAAAACTGTATACGGATTGAAAAATCAAAAATTACAGAAGCATTAGAAAATTGAGGCGAAGAACATGTTGAGTCGGTCTGACTCGGTAACCGATTCAGCAATTATATACTGAAATTCTTCTTTCTTCGGAAAAACCCACTTTTAACATGAGATATCCTTCAATATAGCAGTATATTAGCCCTAAAATTATCGAAACATAACCAATTTAAATACCCACCTTGGCTCAAATTCAGATCTTCGGATTAACCATGCAAGTAGCGATATTTTAGCTTTGATATTTGATTTCTTTAACTAAAAGGATCTAATTTTCAAGTTCTATCGGCTGGTGGAAGCTGTGTTTAGCAGAGAGCGATAGGTGTCGGCAGAGATGGATGGAAGAGAAAAAAAGAGAAAGAGGCGTAGAAGGAAAAAAGTAGGGTTTGGGTTCAAGTTTTCTATGTTGTATATATGGGAGAAAAGTACTAAACTGTTTTGGTGGATATCAAATTTGATGATCCACAATCGCACGGTCCATATTTAGGTAGCACGTACCAAATTTAGGTAGGAAAAAAAAACAACTAGGAAACGACTTCATAGACATACCACATGAAACCATTTATCTCATTTGTCCGTCTACCAGTTTTTGATTGCTCATATGTACTCTGCAACCATCACGAGAGAAAAAAATTCACCTAAAATCTATTTGAATTGTTAAATTTTCGGTCGGCCCTCCCTACCGTGTTAACGGTGTTCTAGTAATTTTCTTCATCTCCAAAAGATATTGATAAAAGCAATAACCGATAGAACCAGGCTTCTTAAGTTACCTCATTTTTGGGAGCAGGCAACCTGGCTCTTGATATTCCAAAATCAAATCTTTTTATTTTTCTTTTATTGAACTCTTTATCAGAAATGTCAGCTAAACAGTTGGCTGAGCGGAATCGTATCACACGATCCCTGAACACTTGAAAGCGTTGGTGCTTCTCCATGTCATATCTGTAGATCTGGAAATGTTCCATCCACCTTTCGTATAAACTCATCATACTATCTTCTGATTCCATAACCTCGGCTTTTACTACGAATCCCCCTGAAAGCAATCATTATTGTACAGACATTATACTACTAATATCAACTTTCCGTTCACAAATTCACAGAACACAACATGATAATTCTGATCATTAAGCATAAAAAATTCATTACTACCTTGCTTCTTTGATGATGTGGTACAGCCCCTAACCGTCATCTTGGTCTGATTGATGATTGGTCTATTAATGATGCTTGATGATGAAGCTAAAGCTGAAACAAAACCCTTCTTCATCTTGTACATCCTAAACATTATTAGGGCTTCGATCGTGTTTAGGACGAGAGTTCCAAAATTACAGTTTATATAGAAACCGCATCCATTGACTTTCTCGATAAAAGTCAATTGTTAGTTGACCAAACAAGCCTTACAGTGGTCCCTGTGAAGCTTTAGAGTTGGATCGTATTTTGCTTGGGTTGGGTGCCTACCCCGTCACCAACCACTTTTGATTAGTTCTGCAAATCTCCGTATCTTACCATTAATAACCTCATCAATAATAGGGTAGTACTAATTTATTATAATAATATCTGGCCCTTTATAGATTTGTTCCTAGGTGAAGTTAAAAACTTTTGATAAACCAACTTTGAATCTAAAATATTTTAAGGTCAATTGTGGTTCCCCACTTCAGTGAAACAAACAAAACAACTCCCGCGTTTGTGATTTTTTTTTTCAGACAATCATTAACCAAACCCAATTTCACCTGATTTGATCAAACAAGAGAGAAGAGGTAGAAAATCAGAATGAAAATAAGGAATAGAGGAAGTTGGAGGGGATTATTTAGAACAAAGCTACGATTACCTATTGTTTTGTTATCATGCTCTGTTTTCTTTATAGCTGGTTTCTTTGGATCCACTCTACTTTCTCAGGTAATTTTGATTTTTGATTTTTGATTTTTTGTGTTGGTTTTACTGTTTGATTTTTGATGAATTTGTTTTTGAAAATAGTTCCAGGATATAGACGGAGATGTAACTAGATCGAGGATACTTGAATCTGTAGTAGTAGAAGAGGAGGATAAAGTGTTTGAAGCAATTCCTAATGGAGATACTGGGGATTCTTTTGTTTCTTCCATTCCTTTTCAGGTAATTTATTAGATTCAGTTTAGAAATATATTAATATCCATGAATCTACGACCTCTTAATGATTGCCTGTAAAATTTCTGGAATAGAAGTTTAAGGCAGCCTGTATTGGCTGGTAATGTACAAGGATCAAAGAGCTGAACTACAGATTTATATTTATGTTTTGGCATTTCTTTTAGGTTTTAATCATGTTTCACATTTCCTTTTCTATTGGGGACTTTATTTAGCATTGTGCTTGCACCAGATGTAGGATTCAAGTAGTTTCTGCTGGTCGTAGACTTATTGTCATTGATGCATATTGCAATTATTCATGGCCATTGCCTTAGTTTGTTAACTTCTGATTCGAGTACTCTGGGTTTATGTATTCTAGTTTCCATTGTAGGTTTTGAGCTGGAAACCTCGTGCTGTGTATTTTCCTGGTTTTGCAAGTGTGGAACAATGTGACCACATAATTAAAAAGGCCAAGGCAAATCTTAGACCATCAAGTTTGGCGTTGCGGAAAGGAGAAACTGCTGAGAACACCAAGGGAATAAGAACAAGGTAACTGTTTTCTTTTTCTCATAGCACTTGTACTTTGAAGGTCATCAAAGCAGCTGCAGGGAAGTAAGCATTTCATAGTGTCACAACAAAACCTTCATATCCACCAGTACTGTCCCCCTTTGACCATCATAGTCTCACGGTTCAAGGTCTTGGTTTGGTGAAGGCACTGGTCGAAAGTCCGAATCTAAACTCTCCTAAGCCTTGGCAACATGTAAAGTTCAAGGCGGATCTAAAGGACCGAACTGAATGCTCCACTCTAGGCAATGTTGGATTTTGCAATCTCAGCTCCTTAGCCAAAGGTGTCCATTCTCTGATGCATGACCCGACCCACATGTTCACCAACATTATCCCACTTTGACCATCGTTTTATCGTGGTCTGGGTTTTATTCTGGTGAGAGACCTGTCACAGGCGCAGATGTAGCTCTCCTGGAATGTCTGGGGGACGTGTTTGGTCCAAGCAGGACCACGGAGCAAACTAAACACCCCTCCCCATGCATATTACTTATATACTGCGTTAAACTTATGGAGGTGGTTATTCTTTAGAAAAGAAATGACTTGGTTAGTAATCAATATTGACAAGAACATAGAGAAGATTTCCCATTTTCGTTGATCAGCATTTTGGTCTTGTGAAGTATAGCGTTTTATGCCGACGATCTCCCTCGTCCTTTTTGGTTTCTAAATTATTAACTGAAAGCCACTTCAACTACTGTACTCACTACTCTAAGGGCCAATTTCTAATGTTTCCATACTTGTGTCTGTTATATTTCTCAGTACAGGTTTAACAGTAAATTCTGTATTTTTGTTGTGGTATGTGGCAATGCAATTACAGTTGACAGCCTAATGACAGGATGCTTCTATACTTGTGTGTTTCGCATAGTCTGGCTTGGTGCATCCTTTGAATTAATCTTTTCTTTATATAAAACAGTTCAGGCACATTTATCAGTGCATCAGAAGACCCGTCTGGAACCTTAGGCCACATTGAGGAAAAGATCGCCAAGGCTACAATGATTCCGAGAAGCCATGGAGAAGTACGCTTAGAATATTCTTTCCCTTCTGCAGTTCATTTTATCTGGCTGCTTTAGCGTATATGTTAGCACCGGCCTATGCTTAAATCAGCAAGAAGAAATCCTTAAGCTTAAATGAAAATAACACTACAATTTACCTCTCAGGTGACTCTCTCCAAGTAACATCATTACTTAAGTTGTTAAATAACAATTCAGCCAAGTGTTAAAGCCTCAACTTGAATAAGCAATCTTTCAAATCTTCTTACAACCCTGAATAGTTGAATTTTTTTGTTAGAAGTGCTTTCATAAAGATGTCAGCAACTTGCAAATCTGTTTTAGATAACTTCAGCTTCACTCTACTGCTTTCAACATAATCTCAAGTTAAATGATGGCCTATTTGAAAATGGCATCAGAGGTTTCAAAGTTTGCACTTTCTGCATTCTTTTTGTGCTCAAGGCTGATTGGTTTGTTGTTATAGATTTCTCAGATATATTTTGAATTAGCTACCTTTTATTTCAGGGAATTCTAAAATAATCTGAGTAATCCGAGGATATCACCATGTTGCAGGCATTTAATGTTCTGCGTTATGAGATTGGGCAGAGATATCTATCTCATCATGATGCATTCAACCCGACTGAGTATGGACCACAAAAGAGCCAAAGGGTATCATCTTTGTTCACATATTTTTTCTGTTACTTCAGTATTTGTTTCTTTCATCAAGCAAGAATAGGTTTCTTTCTTTTGATATCTGCAGAATAGCGTAGCCTTTACTTGATAGGGGTTCATAAGTTTATATTGTTATCCATTAATGTTAAACGCCAATAACCTACAATAGGATCTGCTTGAATGTCAAAGGTAATCCCTTAGGTTGTCTCCATAGGAATGGGCTTGCTGATGGAAAAAAGAGGAAGCGGGAATGATGTTTTTTTTTTTTTTTTTAATTGTAAGGAACAAATCTTATGTATATCAATGGAATACATCAGCTTGATCTGAACATCTTAACCATGCACTCCAAGATTTATATAAGGACTCCTATTTCAAATCATGCGTATGCCTTCAGTTGTGAAAATTGTTAGATCATTTCTTCAAACTTGTCATGCAGGTAGCTTCTTTTTTATTATATCTTTCTGATGTGGAAGAAGGTGGTGAAACAATGTTTCCTTTTGAGGTATGATAATCAAGAAGCTTTTATTTTTTTTCAACTATTTCTAGTAACTAACTTTAACGTCTTACATATGGAAATGCAGAACGGTCAGAATATGAATATCGGCTATGATTACGAGGAGTGTATTGGCTTAAAAGTGAAGCCTCGTCGAGGGGATGGTCTACTCTTTTACTCGTTATATCCAAATGGTACAATTGATCAGGTAACAGGTTCTGCACCTAGTCAAGCGTCATATCTTCCCGGTGTTTTTTCTGCTTTATGTTATTTCTCTGCAGCTCTGCTTATGTACATTTGAAAAGAAAGTGTTCCATTTTGTTAAAAACTTAAAATTTTGAACACTATTACAAGAGATTTACTGTTTAAAGACACCTAAAAAGTTCTCATTTGAATATTCTCTAATGTTTCCACTTTCATGTTTATGCAGATGTCACTTCATGGGAGTTGTCCGGTGATAGTTGGACAGAAATGGGTGGCTACAAAGTGGATCAGAGATCAAGAAACAAATGATTGATAAATATAGAATGATTTTTTTCTTTCTTTATAATCCATTTCCAGATTGCATATGTACCAATACAAAGTTTAGCCATATACTTGCAGTTAGTATTCTCAAGTTTATTTATCAATTTGGAAAAAATAAAGAATTGCTGCACAGTTCTTAATAGACAGCGTTGAGGAGACCCTAAATGAGATAAGAATTCTCATTAAATAAACAGAACTGCCTGACTTGCAAAAACAATGCAGAAGAATCATTAAGGTTTCTCTCTCATGTGATTGATTCATTCTCAGGCCACCTTCAAAACAAAATAGAGCTGTTACAGGCTAAACACAACCAGTAACCACCACCATCCACCGTGCAAATTACCAGTAATTTTCATTCTCAATGAACATGGTGTCCCTGATCTTTAAGAATCACTAATCTCAATCACCAAATTACCAGTTAAAAATCAGAAATCATAGACCCAATTTCCAACAAAAATTCACAGATTTCAACATAAAGACCAGTTCCAAAATTTCTATTGCAAGTCATTTCAGCTCCAATAATCACATTCACCAGATTCAGAAACCTTCTTTTCAAGATATGGTCTAAGAAAGACACCAGTACTACCACCATTCAGTTACAAGCAGTACACTGCTTATAAAAATACAAAATCTCCATATACATTCACTTTCCTTTACATTCCTATAGCAGTTCTTTTACCATAAATCAAAATTAAGAGGAACTGTTCACCTGTTGATGGAATGAAGAGCCTAATTCCTAAGGGACTTGCTGCCAGTTCCCTGGTCGAAGGGGTTGCTGTTCAATTTCTTCCAAACCTTGCCATTTCGATGAGTCTTCACCAATAATAGCCGAATATCTTTACATCTGCATCTGATCGTACTTCTAGGTATGTGTAGCTGCTGCTCCACTAACTGTATACTTGTAGAGATAAGCTAACCTTTGCTGTTTTCCTCATTGATTATCATTGACGTCTACTGTTTGCTTTCGAAAGAAAAGAACTACGGGAAAAAAGAGGCCAAATACTTGTCCCCTTCAAACTTACAAATCATGCCAATTTTGGTAGGGTTGTTTTCCACTACGCTTCAGCATGTGCATGCAAAATGCCGCTATGAAGAGGGCAAATGCTGCGAAAGCTATGATTGTTGAATTCTCAAGGTTACGACTGTAGCCTCCCTGTAATCACAAGAGAACAATGGAATATTACGGCTTAGAATGCTCAACAAGAAACTGATATCAATATTTTCCGAATGCCGTGATTGGGCATGTGCCATGTGTATGACATTTCAAGACAGTAAAGATTCTTTCAATCCATCCTATACATTGAGCATATTACCTGAATAAGAACAAAAAGAACTGCTGCATTTGCCGGAGCTAGAGACAGACTAATCATTCCCCCACGCAACTGATTTGGCACATACCTGCAGAAGTAGTATATTAGTAATAATCAGTTTAATCTTCACAACAGCTACAGACTGCAGTTAAGAAAGGAGTAGACAGTGGTGTGCTTACGTTGTTCTTAATCTTGCAAGCAAAGGCAAAATTAGCCCCACACAGGAATGGAACAAGCAAAATAGAGTCACTAGCACTCCAATTTCCTGAAATTGGAACATTTAGATTTCGATTTACTAATCCTCATAGCTTCAAATTAGCTTTGGTTCACGGCCACAGTACCTGATAATCAAATGCAACTATAGACAAGGTCAACCCTGCAATCATGAACGCTGCAATGAGGCAATCCTCTGTTCGAACTGGTGATGGCCCACTGCTAAGGAACCATGGAACTGCTGTGCTTCCAAGCATTCTTGCACCCAGCAAACATGGGTATATCAGTCCAAGATTGACCTCCCGTCCATCGGCCTGAAACCATGCAAATAATCTCTTTGAAGTCCTTAAGCGATTTTAAGAAGCTGACAACTGACGAATTTAAAAATTAATGCAGGTATCCAGTTTATTTGTTATATCACTAGGTTGCGTTTTAGCTTTTCAGTTGCATCTACGCCACCACTGGATTATCAAATAGCAACATCAGAAGTTAGAACCCAAAAATTGCACTAAAATGTTTTTATCTGAACAACTCCAATACAGGGACTCCAACGCCACTAAGAAGTTTCCAGATGCACACGCAATATAACTCCATCATACCCACTCAACTAAGACTCAGTTATTCTCATAGTTTTACATAAAACAGCTCTCTCTGAAGATGATCCAACAGTATGATATGAGACCCCAAGATTTGACAAGCGCAAGAGTGTATGAACACCCTATTATCACTTCATTGTAAGACTTGGACGTTGATCCCCCGTCTTTGTATCCAGAATGATACTACCTCCGGTTTTAAGAAAAAGATACTTTCACCTTTTCATTTTAGCCTATAAAATAGGCTAAAATGAAAAAGTGAAAGTATCTCTTCTTTTAAAACGGAGGGAGTATATTACATCTAACTAACCTACAGCAGTCTTTTTCATAATTCAAAATCTATTACCCAAATGTGTCCTTCATGCAGAGCCAGGAAAGCAAGTATGAAGTTACAAGTGACAATGAGAAGATATTATAAACTTAAGTTCACTACAAAAGAAAAAAAGAAAAAAAAAAGGGAGAATTATAATTGGATACCAACTGCAGAAAGGAACATACCACTATTGTTGGTGCCCAAAGAATCCAAAATATGGCGATTGAGAAATGAATACACGCTTGCGCACATGACAATAGCCATATTCTTTTATCTGCCAAGAAATAAGCAACTTAGTAAATGAAATAAAAGGCCTGGAGAGAAGGTCAACAGTCTAGGCATCTCACTAATAGATCCTCACACCCTCATGCATCGTGTATTTTTAAATTACATGCACTATTTTGAGTTCACTATCTCCTGTTAGCATACAGCATCCATGCAAGGATGCACTTGAGCTTTCAGTTTTGGTTTAATCAAGGAAACGCAGCACAGTTTTTAATGGACATTTATTCTTACCACCAAGAACGACTGCCGAGAAGGCCACCTTGTAGTCCCCATAGCCAGCTGTTCGTGAACTCTCTTTCCATTCTCTTGCGATATAAATAATGCACACAAATGCAAGAAATGCAATAGCCGCAGAAGGGAAACCGGTTCCATTCTTGGGATTCATACCAACAAGAAAATTTCCAATCATTTGGCTTCCAATAAGAGATACAGACTCAAAGAATGTCATCAGCCAAAACGTCTCGCTCAGTAAATCCTGCCTATGCCCTAACTGCAGCAAAGAATGTATTTGTCATAAATAATGACCATGCTAATGTCGAAACACTAAAGTAAAAATAAGTTGGATGGCACAAAGTGGATCAAAATATCATTTCTACAGTCTTCCCTCTTTGCCTATACTGTATACAGTTACAAGAATTGAGATGCCATTCAATTGTTTGAAGCCTTCACATGTCATAAGCGATTTCAAGGGGAAAAAAAAAATCAGTCCGTGGAACTACATTTTCACAATTTATCGAGCTTTCATAAAAACAAAATCAGAAATCTCCTCCACATATAGGGTGGTAACTGAATCTATTATCCTGAAACGGCAATTTAAAGCCAATAGTGAATTTTAACTCACATTTTAGATTTTTTTGGTCCTTATGTTTTTTGTCAACACCATGAATAAGTTCAATGTCTTCTCTAACCCTTGGTGTGCTTGTGTATGTGCATGTGTCCTACTCAATGACTTTATCAAACTTAATCACTAAGTTTTTTGATGCATTCCAAAATCGCACAAAGTTGAGAATAGTGATTCTTAGCACAAACCTTATCATGTTCGGTAACAGTCCATGTCTCAAAGCTGAATGAGAATACAGAAGAAGCAAGAGCTGTACATATGCTTACTATCCAAGCGCTAGGGTGCATTGTGAACTTCTTCCAAATGCCAACAAAAATATGAAGCATTCCAAACAACACACATACTTTCTTTTGACCTCTATATATAATAAAACAAGAGTTAATTTCCACATAATCAAATAACAAACAATTTGATTCCAACAAAATCAACTAACAAGCAAATGTTTGACCCCCCTCGGAAATCAATTCAGAAAAATATCTTTGCCTCAGCCAATTTAATCTTTAGCCAAAGAGTTTCCATAAGAAGATTACCATGTGTCATTAACCATTATCACTCTAATTTATTCATGAACAACCCACTGGGATAGAGTTTTGATGTTGAGTAAATGAAGTTCTTTAGTTATAGCAGTGCCGATTTCATATACTACCTTATATAGCAATCAACATTTATTCTGAAATTGAATACCATCAACAATTAACAAACGGCACTGATAGTTAAATTAATAAAACTTACATGATATCAGAAATCATGCCCAAAAAAGTACCAATGAGAATAGCAGCAACAGACCCAATACAAAGAGTAACCACCATTTGATCTCTACTAACACCATAATAAGCATATTCAAACTCCCCGAACACTGATTGCAGACCTTGAATTACTGAAGCCAAAGAATAAAGTAACAAAAAACTTCTTTGGAAATGAAGAAATGAAGATTTGGTTGATGAAGAGAGAGTACCACCAGGGAGATCAGGTGAAGGTGAAGATCTATTAGGGCTATTAGAAAAGTAGGGAAGAATGAAGATTGATAAGAATGAAGAGAAAAAGAGAAATACATATAGTGAGGGTTTAGGTTCCCAGATTTCATTCTCTATTACGATCCCCATTTTGAAGAAGACGAGGAAGATAATTTGAGATTCTTTATAATATGACTTTGATTAAGATCGCCATCTAAGAAGATGCTTCTGGAGATCTTAGGATTAAACCCAGAAGTAGAAGGGGGGAGAATCGAGTGATACCGTGGTAAGAACAAAATTTTGGCGGAGAATGTATAGAAGTTGTAATCAGAAATTGGTAGCGGTACACTAGGAGAACTGCGGGGCCGTTATCTGACTCCGGATCTGAATCCTGGCTTGTTTGGTCTACCCCTAAGAAAAACAATCTGACTTGACAAAGTCAATGGGCTGAAAATTCAGATTTTCTTAGTGTATTTGTATATAAACCGAAAAAAAGAAATTAGTTCGCACAACAGGATCGAAGCCCTAATAATGTCTAGGATGTACAAGATGAAGAAGGGTTTTGTTTCAGCTTTAGCTTCATCATCAAGCATCATTAATAGACCAATCATCAATCAGATGACGGTTAGGAGTTGTGCCACACTATAAAATACGCAACGTACGCAACGTAGTAGTAAACTTTTTGTGCTTAAAAACATAATTATCATGTTGTGTTTTGCGAATTTGTGAACGGAAAAAACACTGACATTAGTAGTATAATATTTTGTATGATAATGATTAGGGTCATTGACATCATCGGTTTCGGTGCGGTTTTAGCTTCAAGATCGACCATAAAACCCTCTAATCGGTTTATATTTTCTAAATTGAAACTGAGCTGATTCTTTGACAGTTCGATTTGAAACCGATCCCAGTTGAATAGGTCGTTTACAGTTTTCAGATCGGTTTTTATCCCCAAAATCTTAAACTTCGTACACATCAATTTTCTTCACTGAATCACAACAACATCTTAATTCAACTTTAATTTCAACAATGAATCATCAACATCATCTTAATTCAACTTTAATTTCAACAATGAATCATCAACAATATCTTAATTCAACTTTAATTTAAACATTGAATCATGACAAAAGCTAAATTACATCATTACATCAATATGATTCCCAAATTGCTTTCTTGCTTTGGAAACAACACACATAAACTCATCTCAATAAATCATAACAATTGATCTTCAAAATAAGTAAGCAAAGTGAAATTAAAGAAACAAAAAGTATAGATTCATCAATAAATTAGAAAACCACTAAATTTTAAAGAACCCTCAAATATTAAAAGATTAAGAACCCCGAAATAAATTTGTTGATATTTTTCCTCAAATAGAAAGGTGGTGGTGTTGGTATTGGTGGTGTAGCAGGTGGTCGTGATGGTGTTCGGTGGTGGTGATGCTGGTGACGCCGTTATAGTGGTATAGGTTGTAAACCAGGAACAAGGAAAAAATGATTGGTAGTGATCATGATGATAAGTAAGAGGATGAAGGAAGATTAGTGGTGAATGTAGTTATATGCTAAGTAAGAAGAAGAAGAAAAAAGGGGACAGAAGCGACTCAGGGAGTGTAAAGGAAGAAGAAGAGAAAGAAAGATAGGAGGTGAACGAATGTGACTAGGGTTTAGATTAATATTGTTATATGATAAGTAATGGAGGGTTAGGATCAAAATGAGTTATAAAATTCAATGGTTATAGATGGACGGTTCAATCGGTTCGGCTCGGTCGGTTTTATACCCCAAACCGTGAACTGAGCCGACAGACCAACGATTATCACTTTGGAAACCAACACCGACCGTTGGATGATCGGTTCGGCTCGGTTTCGGTCCGATTCTTCGGTTCGGCTCGGTTTCTGTGCAGCCCTAATAATGATTGCTTTCAGGGGGATTCATAGTGAAAGTGGAGGATATGGAATCAGAAGAAACTATGATGGTTTTATACGAAAGGTGGATGAGAATTAGTGTATTCTCATAATATTAAAGAATTGAACAAAAGTACACAGATGAGAAAGAAAATCAAGAAGACTATATTATTGTGTAATAGAAAAATACAGAGAGAAAAACAGTTTGGACATATATAATATGTCTTTAAAACACAACAAAGGACAATTTGACTTCTAAGGTCAAAGTCAATTAGTCAATTGACTTTGATTTACACAATATTCCTAATAGCCCCCTCAAACTAATAATCACAAGCATAATCAGTTTGAAAAATATGACAACAAACATTAGACACTCTAAAGTAAATAAAAACACTTGCTTACAGAAACAGCTAGACAATAGTAAAGAAGAAACATCACTTTCTGCTTACACCACTAACTGCAGAAAAAACACCACTTGCTGCTGATAAATGAAGACCAAGTAATTGCTGAAGTAAAGAATGAAACACAGGTGCACAGAGACCTTTTGTAAACAGATCTGCTAGTTAATTCTCTGAAGCTATATGTTGAACATTCATAAACCCATTGGCAATCAATTCCTTCACAGTATGATAATGTACTTTTATGTGTTTGGTCCTGTAATGAGAGACAGGATTAGCTGAAAAATAAATGGCACTAGCATTGTCACAAAATAATGTAATTGGCAGCTGTAAAGAAATATGCAATTCACTAAGCAAAGAAGATAGCCATTCCAATTCTGTTGTAGCAACTGACAAACTTTTATACTCTGCTTCAGTTGTATACCTTGAAACAGTTGGTTGCTTTTTGCTAGACCAAGAAATTAGTGAAGATCCTAAAAACATAGCATATCCCTCTGTTGATCTAGCAGTTTCGGGACAGTTTCCCCAATCAGAATCATTATAAGCTATTAGCTTATCAATATCACCTTTTCTGAAAGTTACACCATAACCAATTGTGCCCTTAAGATATCTTAGAATCCTTTTTACTAACAACAAATGCACATCAGTGGGAGCATGCATAAATTGACTAACATAGTTAACTCCAAAATAGATGTCTGGTCTTGTTAAACAAAGATATTGAAGCATACCAACTATTGTCCTGTACTCAGAAGCATTAGAAAGCAAAGTACCCTCAATAATGGAAATTCTTGGTCCTTTGGAAACATGAGTGCTACATGGATTACAGTCTAACATTTTAGCTCGTGTGAGTAACTCAATAGTATATTTCTTCTGAGTTAACTTAATATCATATGTAGATCTGACAGCCTCTATTCCTAAGAAATAATGTAAATCACCTAGTTGCTTCATTGCAAAAGAAGAACTAAGTATTGAACTAAATGATCAAGCAAAACATCTGAAGTACCAGTTAGAAGTATATCATCTACATATAATAGAAGAATCATCATTTCTGAACCAGTAGTGTAAACAAACAATGAGAAATCTGACACTGTTCTAACAAAACCATAAGTAAGCAAATATGTGCTAAACTTTTGAAACCAAGCTCTTGGAGCCTGTTTAATACCATACAAACTTTTCTTCAAATGGTATACTTTATGTGGAAACTCTTTACTCTCAAAACCTGGTGGTTGCTTCATATAAAAATTTTCAGACAAATCACTATGCAAAAAAGCATTTGATACATCCCATTGTCTTATAGACTATCCTCTATTCACACCAATACATAAGACTACTCTAATTGTAGTAGACATTACAACAGGGCTAAAATTCTCACTGTAATCAATTCCATCTTGTTGATTATAACCCTGAGCTACAATTCTTGATTTTAGCTTATCAACAGTGCCATCTGAATGCAACTTTACTTTGTAAACCCACTTGCAACCAAGAATATTCATATGAGGCTCTGGGTCTACCAAATCCCATGTACCATTACTTTGCAATGCATTATTTTCATCTCCCATAGAAACTAACCAATCTGGATTATTCATTGCTTCTTTAAAATTCTTTGGCTCAGAAGGAACATTGACAAAATAAGTAAAAGCAGCAGGAAAAGGATGTTTGACTGAATGATTTAGTACATGGTCATGAAAATATTTTGGTTTGGAAATGTCACTTTTAGACCTTGTAATCATAGTACAAGATGGAACAGAATCAGATAAAGAAGAAGGAAGCTCAATGACTGAAGTAAGAGAAGAAGAAACATTATTTGATGAAGTAGGTGAATGAAAATAAAATACATTTTCAGAAAATATAACATGTCTAGAAACATAGAGTCTTTTTGAAATGGGATTATAACACTTGTAACCTTTATATAAAGTGCTATATCCAAGAAAAATGCATTTAATAGTCTTTGGAGAAAGTTTATCCTCTCTGGAATGTCCCAAAAAAGGATAACGGATGCATCCAGACACTCTTAGAAAAGAATAATCTGGAACTTCATTATATAAAATCTGAAATGGAGATTTGTTTTGTAGAATAGGAGTTGGAGTTCTGTTTATAAGATATGTAACAGCTAAAAAAGCATCATATCAATATTTCTTTGGAAGAAAAACATTAAAAGAAAAGTATTCCCCATTTCAGTAATGTGTCTATGCTTTCTCTCAGAAAGACCATTCTGCTCTGGGGTTTTAGGACAAGAAATCCTAACCTAAATTCCAGATGTATCTAAAAAATGTTTATAAGAACCCTTAATCAATTCACTAGCTCCATCAGTTTTAAAAGCTAGTATTTTTGTGTTGAAAAGATTTTCAGTCAAAGATTTAAAATGTTGAAAACAATGCAAGGATTCACTTTTGATCTCCATTGGATAAATCCAATGAAATATGCTAAAATCATCAACAAAAAGAATATAGTATTTATGTCCTGCCAATGAGGTGATAGGAGCAGGACCCCACTCATCACAATGAACTAGTGCAAGTGGAGAAGAATCATGAGATGGAGACAAATGAAAATGAAGTCTCTTACTCTTAGCAAGCTGACAAGGATGACATAAAGCAATAGAAGTAGAATTTTTAAGAACAATACTTTTATTGTGAGAAAGTTGTTGAACAATTTTGGATGATAGATGACCTAATCTACTATGCCAAATATCAGTAGAAGCAGCAAGAGATGAAAAGGCAAATTGCATCACAATAGAAGTAATGGGATATAGATTATTAATCATTTGACCCTGATCAAAAAGAGCATTATCAAGTAAACTTCTTATCTCATAACCATATGGATCAAAAGTAATATAACACATATTGTCTTTAGTAAACTTTGCAACTGATAAAAGATTATGTCTCATTGTAGGCACATGAAGAATATCTTTTATCCTAAAACTTGTCTTTGGAGTATTAAGCATAGCATTACCAGTTATAGAAATAGATCATGACTTACCATTACCAATGATAACATTATCTTTTCCTTTGTAAGTAGAAGTATTATGAACTAAACTGCTATCACCAGTCATATGTTGAGAAGCACCACTATCAGTAATCCATACAACACCAGAAGAAGAAGGATCATCATTACTAGAAGCATTGTGAGCACTCAGTCCTGTAAAACCTTTTGGAGTAGCAGATGAATTAGGTGCCAAAACTTGTCCAGCATCAGACATTGCATAATGTGCTTGATTATTGTTACTTGTAGAACCAATTGATGGTGGATGATATCTGAAAAAGTACCTTGTATACAAATGCCCCTTTTTCTTACAAATTTGACAAAAAAGTTTAAAGTAATCCACATAAGGTCTTCCACTTGAAATTGAAATTGAATTAGAATTAGAATTAGAACCACTTGAGCTTGACCCATGCTGATATTGACTATTTCTATAATTTCCACCATTTGAATTTCTATCACCTCCCCTTCTATTATTGTTATACCCATTAGAGTTATTTCTTGCATAAAGAGCAATTGAATCCTGTTCATTAAACACATTATGAAGTTGATGGTGTCTTTCAGCTAAAAACTGTTCATGAGTCAATAACTTGGCTTTTAACTCTCCAAAAGTAAATGGTTTTTCTCTGTTCTGTGAAGAAATCACAAAAATATCATATTCACTGCTTAACCCATTCAAGATAAACATCATTAGATCTGCATCACTCACTTTTTCTCCAGTAGGAGCTAAAGAATCAGAAATGGTCTTGATTTTCTGAAGATACACCATTATAGATTGATTGCCTTATCTAATTCCATGTAACTGAGTTCTCAACAGATTCTTTCTAGCCAAGTATTGAGTCCTAAAAATAGACTCAAGATATTCCCAAATTTATTTTGAAGAAGATAGACCAAGAACATCACCACTAACAGTTTCAGTAAAAGTGGTGTTAATACATGTTGAAACAAATCTATCTAATTTTCTCCAAGAAACCCATTTTGTTTTTAAACTTTCAATTCCATTAACAATTATCTTGTGTGGTGGTTCTACTAACTCACCATTAACATAGCCAAAAAGATCAGTGGAAATCAATACTCCCTCAAACTGATCATGCCACAACAAGTAATTGGATCCATCTAATTTCATTGAAATAAAATTTGAGATGTTTGTAAAGGGAAGAGAACAGGAAGTACTAGAACCAACGAAAGTTGCCATTGCTGTAATTACTGGAGATTCAATTTGAACTGTGTTAAGATTATTACGATTTCTGTTTGAATTACGACGGATGTTGTTGATTCGATTTCGATGTCTTTGATAAGAACCTTATTTTGTTGTTACCATAAAATTTCAGAAGATGAACCCTAAAAAATATTTGGGAAAAAATATTGAATTTGTATTACCCAGAAGCTGAAAATTATTGAGAAAAGTTATTAAGCTTTGTTGAGAGAACAATCAAGGATCGAACCCTAATCTGATACCATGAGAATTAGAATATTCTCACAATATTAGAATTGAACAAAAGTACACAGATGAGAAATAAAATCAAGAAGACTATATTATTGTGTAATAGAAAAGTACAGAGAACAAAACAGTTTGAACATATATAATATGTCTGTAAAACACAACAAGTGACTATTTGACTTACACAATATTCCTAATAGTGGATGGAATATTTCCAGATCTAAAGAAATGACATGGAGAAGCACCAACGCTTTTAAGTGTTCAAGGACTGTGTGATACGATTCCGCTCAGCCAACCGTCTCGCAGACATGTCCGATCAAGAGTTCAGTAAAAAACTAATAAAAAGATGGGATTTTGTAACGTCAAGAGATAGGTTGCCTGCTCCCAAAAATGAGGTAACTTAAGAAGCTTGGCTCTATCAGAAGATCTCTGAAACTCTGTGTTATTTCCTTTATCAATATCTTTTGGAGATAACGAAAATTATTAGCTTTAGTTGCTTCTTCTTATGTGGACTTGTAGCTAACAACGTGTTGGTGATTTCTTATTACAGCGACCTTTCTATAGTGGCTCTCTGTGGACAGACCTTACTGTGGTGATGTTATATGGGATGTTGTTTACAAAAATACTAGGGGTTCTTTTTTAACTATATATTTCCCATATTGACGTGGTACTTATTATAGCAGGATGTTTTGCGGTATGGTATGTAAGGTTATAATGTGCTCTGTTAGTTGGTATCATTTGATGGGTTCAGTCAATAGCAATATTTTAATTAGAATAACAATAATGTGTGAAATCTGCAATAGCAGTACTTTTATTAATGTTACGTTGATCTGGTTTTAGTGATAAAAAATAGAGAACGTCTGATTTAACAAACAGTTTCGCATACTATAGGCCCCTGTTTGTTGTCGAGTATGGAAAATCCGAGCGCTGCAACTGCAAGTATACTACTAGATTAGTGATGTCCCTGAGTTGAGTTTTTCGGAATGGTTTCCAACAAATTTGTTGTTGCAGCAGAAGCCGGAAAAGACATCACAACAAAACCGGTATTCGCAACAAATCATCTGGGTATTGCCCCGATTCCGATGTTATGCCATCAGTTTTTGGCATCTACCCCCAGAGCCAGCTCCACACGTGGCTTCTAGGTGGGTGAAAAAAAAAGAAAATTTAAAGTTGTTGACTTTCTCTGTTTGTCCATCTTTCTTCTGCTGCTCTCTATCTTATCTCTTCTTATTTTGTTTGCTCCATGGTACTTGAATAAATACTCCCATGATTAGTCGAGGTTCAAATAAGTGACCATTTCGTCTAAAGGAAGATAACGAATATGTGTTGGGAGATGAAATTCCCATATCTAAGTACAATAGACACATTTTTGTACTTAGTATAATAATGTACTCGATTAAATTTTACATCCTCAGGGAACTTGTTAGCTAGATATAGATCCGCGCCAACGCAACGTCATTGGAATGGTATAGTGAATGCAATCATGTACTTAAAAGTAACCATTGACATAAATTTATTTTAGCCCTACAAAGACATTAAAAGGAATGCTAATGAAAGTGCAATCCAAAAGTTGTTGATTAAGAAGGAACAATAATCTCTTCTCCAACGAAAGTAATCAGAGGGAGATATGGTAGATTATTTTCTAGGTTATTACCGATATTCAGTTTCGAAAAGTACATGACTAAAGGAACTGTCTGGAATAACTCTGAAAGTAATCAGGGGGAGATGCCGACATCAGGGGGGGGATCCAAGGATATGATGTCGACATAATTTACTTCGAAATTGAAGTTGTGATCAATTCTTCTGAAAATATGTTAGATTTATTTCCAAATTGACGGTTAGTGCTTTCCTTGAATAGTCTTCCACGAATGATTCATAGCCATAGAAATGAAACATTTTGCTTGACTTCTCAAGCCATGGAAGAATTTGATCAGTTGCACATTTTCTGAGCCTTGTTACATTTATGATTCCATTGAATGGACTCGGACTAGTGCGGTATAGGGACTCCCGATAACATTGTAATTCAGTGCGAACAATGTTTACCCTAACTAAGACATGCCACTCCAAAGGAGTTTTTAACAAAAAATTGTTGCTGCTCATTACAGCTATGGAGACGCTTCAAGCAGTAATTTCCACTCCTTGCAAAAAATCTATCAGGAAATGGGGTTTTTGCTATTATCATATAGTGTGGGATGCAGTCAGGGGCGGAGCCGAGGGTTGACTAACCTTGGCTCTAGCCCCCCCTAAAATGACTAAAACCATTAAAAAAAAACCTTGGATTTATCATATATTTTGCATTTAGTCCACGAATGTTTGATAAATTTTTTTTAGTCCCTCTCTTTTTCAATATCTGGCTCCGCCATGCAGAGATGAGAGAACCCAAAAGAAATAATTGCTGCTTAGTGTCAGCTAGATTCTGAAACTAGCTAGAAGGGAAGAGAAAAACCTAACAAATTGCACATCATCTAAGTACCAGGTCGTCAATTTGGGTAAACTCTAGGATTGATGTTGTTCAGAAAAGATTTACATATCCTTACATTGGAATACATTGTTAAATAAGGAAAATTATGCACCCTGGAAAGGTTGTTAGCTGCCCTGGATGATTCCAAGGCCGCAGTTGTATCGTTACCGACATTTTTATGGATTCAGAGAGCTTCAAAGTTACCTGATTGCAGGAGCAGTCACATTAAGCTGGAGTGGAAAAGTGGATCTCAACTGCAAAGCAACAACCATTATAGTTGGCGACAGCTCGAACGACAAAATAATACAAAGAGATAGACGATCCTTTAACAGTTAAAGTTTAACTATTCATATCATTGAGTAGTTAAAACAAGGGACGAAGTAACGACTTTAATGATAAATATAAAATTAGAAAGGGGTATATTTTTACATAAAATTGGTCAATTAACCCAATAACGATAATTCCTGGGTGAAAAAGATATGTAAAATTTGATACTATTCAAATGGACGAGAATGTAAAAATATTCAGGATGTAAGCAGTTTCATCCTACCCATTTTTCAAATACTTTTTCTTGTTTTTAATTTACATCAGGATGCATCCAGTTTCATCCTCATTATTTTTAAAGTTTAAGACATGATGAATCCAGTTTCATTCTTGCTATTTTTTTGGTGTCCATTTCATCCATACTAATTTTTACTCGTCTATTGGAACCATGTTTTAAAAATATTTGGTCAAATGACCCATTTTCCGTTATTTTTATGGATAACGGTCAAATGATAAAATTCAGTTAAAATTTCAACTTTAGGGCCGTTTTTTGCGGAGGGGTTTCCAGGCGATAGAATGCGATCTCTGGGTTATTGGTTTTCATCTGATCAAACCATCTCCCTTTGATATATTCTCTTTGTCTCCACACCCTCATTCTTTTCTCCTATGTCAGCTGATCATAACGATACCACTCTTGACCTGATTCACTGTTATATCATTGGCGTTGCTTCTCCTAGGGTTTTAAGGGTTTTCTGATGCATATAACTAATACTTCATTGAACTCTACATCACTCGTTATGACTGCTACCCCCATGATAGCCCTAGAGATGATTTTCATGGTGGCAGAGGTGATCTGTTTCAATGCCCTTTTAAGGGTTTGGATGGGTGCAAAAATGGCGTTGGTGGGAAAGGGTTATTGAAGGTGTCTTTGTTCAACATTTGAAAATCTCCATTACAAAAGAGATGGGGGAACTGAAAGATGTCGTGAGAGGTTGCGTAGGTGCAATGAATTTTACCATGCTTGGGAGTTTACACTGCAGCAGCTGGAGAGTTGGCTTTCCACTTGTTGTATGCACATATATGCCATGGGGAAGAAGTGTTTACATTTGGATACGCTTGAGCCTACTCCTTCTTAAGTTTCTATACACGGTATTGATTCTCCTGTTAGTATTGATGTTCCAGCTGCAGTTGAGTTTGAAGTCGCTACTCTTATGCTTTTCCTTGAGTTATTGAACACTGTGTTTGTATCTCAAATACCCACTATCTCGAGTATTCCAGCTAAGTGCAGACTACACTTTGTACGTACTTTCAAAGATGTTTTGGAGGGAGTAGTTGCCATGCCTGGTGAACTAGCAACTTGGTCAACTCCTTTTGTTTCCTATTTGCACCCTCCATATTGCGGAGACATGTCAAGAAGATAAAACTAGCACTCGGAAAAAGCTGCAGATTAAATAGGTGAATCGTGCAATAAGAATATGGACTGAACCCAATGGATATGTCATGTTAGTTCAGGAGATACTCGAGCAACATGAAGATGGGAAGAAAGCACTTGACAAGATAAAAAATAAATCCAAACCAGAAGATAGGGAGGCCACTAACTTGAGATTGTGTAGGAGTAAACTTAGGAATAGGTTGTATGTTGCCGCAATTCGCACTCTTACCTCGAGTGGAGTTGCACCGAATAATGATGATACCTTAGCTGAACTGCGTAGCAAATACCCCACTGCTGGTCGGCCATTTATTTCATATTATCCCCCTTATGACCCAATGATAGCTTCAACTGAGCTTGTAATGAGTAGGCTGGGAGTTTTCCTAAGGGGAAATCTTGTGGTAGAGATGGATTATGTGCGCAACATCTTCTAGAGGCACTTAGTGGGCCTGCTGCTATTTTATCAGATGATTTAATTGTGTCCATCACTGACGTGGTCAACTTGTGGCTGTCAGGCTCTTGTCCTTCCATTTTGGGAGAATTTGTAGCCAGTGCTCCTATCACCCCCCTCACCAAACCGGGAGGTGGTTTGCGCCCCATTGTTGTTGGGATAATTTGGAGAAGGCTCATCTCTAAATATGCTGCTTCTTATGTTAGCCAAGAGATGAATTCTTATTTGGGTGATTTCCAGTTTGGTGTGGATCTAATTATGGTGGGAAGGCGATTTTACATGTTGTAAATCGTGTGCTAGATGAGAAAGGGAATTAGGACAATCTCTCCATGTTTCTGGTGGATTTTTCCAATGCGTTCAATCTCATTGACAGAACTACCAAGATTGCAGAGGTACGTAGTCTATATCCCTCTATATCCCGATGGGTTGAGTTTTGCTACTCTTCTCCGGCGCGACTATATTACATGGATCATATGCTTTCGTCTGCGCAGGGGTTGCAACAAGGTGATCCTTTGGGACCACTTTTGTTTTCTCTTACTCTCCACCCCTTAATCTTGAGTATCGCCAAATAGTGTGACTTAGAACTACATGTCTGGTACGTGGATGATGGTACGGTGATTGGTGACACTATGATGGTTGCGAAAGAACTTCAGATTATACAGGATGAAGGTGTTGCTAGAGGATTGTTTTCGAACATCAAGAAGATAGAATTATTTTGGTCCTCCCCGAATCCTAGAGCATTCTATGAGGGTGTATTCCCATCGGATATAAGCAGACCAGAGAAAGGGGTTAAGTTATTAGGAGCTCCGGTCAGTCTTGATTCCCAATTCAATGCCGATTTGGTTGTGAAAAGAGTGCTTAAAACTGTGGACCTTATTGATGCAGTTGAGAAACTTGAAGATCCACAGTATGAACTTATTTTTTTTAGGAATTACGCAGGAGTTTCACGTTTGTGCTTTGCGTTACGAACCACTATACCGGACTGTTTGCATGAGGCTCAAGATTTATTCGACTCTCGACTTTATAAGTTCTTGCGTCATGTGATCACGGGGGATGGGCCTTGATTCATCCCTTTACAGCAGAGATTTTCTACCTTGCCACTCAGGTTAGGAGGTTTGTGGGGTTTACTCGATGCAAGATACCGCGCATTATTGCTATTTAGCATCGTGTCTTCAGACTCTTGAGCTTCAGTACGTTATTTTGAGGTGCACTGGTATCTGTGGTTTTAGCGCCCACCTAGTACGAGCTGGTGCCTCTTTTAATTCAGTATGTAGTCCTGTTTCTCCTATATGTGTTGATATCTCTGCCATTCACTCAATGAAAACCTTGGCAGTTGTCTATTTTGACGCAGTAAAGAAGAACTTGACTTCTAATTCCGAGTTGTCTGAACGTGATTTGATGCTCTGACAGAGTAACCAACTGAAGCATGCCCTGGATTTCTTACTGGTCATTCTTATAGATGGCTTAAACCAGCACATTGGTGCTAGGAAGTTCAGTGCGATACTTTGTTACAAACTTGGTGTTCCCCTATTTGAGTTGGCCAGCACGTTCCCTTTTTGCAATAGAAAGATGGACGTTTTTGGTGATCATGTTGTGCACTGTGCGAATGAAGTTGGCCTAAAGTTTCCACATGATTTGGTGTGTGATACGATAGCTGACATGTGTTATCGGGCTGGGGTACCGGCACGTAAGGAGGTGGATTTGGGTCTCCTTGCTAATAATGGCACTTTTCTGAGACCAATGGACATTCTGGTACTCAATTGGGATAATGGTCACGATGTTTTCTTGAATGTGACTATTGTTTCGCCCTTTGCTGGAGGTAATAGTCGTACTGTGGAGTTGGGGCAAGCCATCAAGGATGCTTTTATTCGTAAGAACACCAAGTATTTAGAAAAGTGCACCTCTCAAGGCTATGGGTTTAAGTCCTTGGCCTTTACTACTCTTGGTGAGCTTGGGGGACGAAACGACGGACTTCATTAAACGTTTTCGCAACTACATGGCTATCCATGATGCTAATGTGCGTATGGGAGAGTTCCTTTTCCATAGGTTAAGTGTGGTAGTACAAAAAGGGGTTGGAGCCCAGCTTGTGGCTAGGCTCCCTACAAGTTTCTTGTCTGATGTAAATCCTTTAGATGAATTTTGTATTTGAATATTCTTAATTTTACAAAAAAAAAAAAATGCCTTTAGATAAATTTTGTATTTCGAGGCTTTGGCCTTTACTACTCTCGGTGAGCTTGGGGTGGAAACCAATAATTTTATTAAACGCCTTCGCAATTTTATGGCCAATAATGATGCTAGTGTGCGTGTAGGGGAGTTTTTTTTTCATAAGTTGAGTGTGGTAGTACAA